>QLNU02015270.1:37999969-38057617 GCA_006491805.2 Dysdera silvatica
TGATAATAATCAGATGGAACCACTCTTAGGAAGTACTTGTAGAAGCTCTTGTCACTCAATTCGCGACTTGTAGCCGAATATCCAATTTGTGGAATACTGAACAGTTGCAATAAGTTCTGTACCTGGATGGTCACAGTACTGGAGCCAGGTCCAATCACACCAATCAAGTTCTTGAACGTTTTCACCGGCTTGACGGGGCAGTCCGGATTCTTGGAGACAATATCAGTGGTATTTTCCTCATGGTCTTGATTGATAGTGTCTCTTATAAACTCAATGCTCTGTCCAAGAGCTATGGGTGAATACCAGCACGAGTCTCTAATTTCAATGCCAATTGTGACATTTGGTAACAAATTCTTATCTGCGTTGATTTGATCTATGGTCTGAAAAGATGCTTCAACTCGCTGTATGCCATACTGTTCTCGTATATCTCCGCATGTCCTGGTTTGAGCCTGCTTTTGGGCTGGAACATGATGGACCGAAAATAAAGCGCCAATCATAATATCACCAGGGATAACAGCCGTCCTTTTCTGCCGCTTTTCTCCTGCATCTGACATGGTCATCAAAAGCAACACTGAGATCAATGTAAAGACATATGACAATTTGGCAAAGTCGAAACCAAACACTTGAGCCATGAGAATTTCCTCGTTTAAATCTATGTTAGTCACTTGTGTGTTTATCAATACCTAAATGTATTATTCTACTCGTATAAATCACTAAAGTTGATTAGCACAGTATCTTGTGCCAACCGATGTTAATGATATGGTAGTTTGGCCCGCAGTACATGGCGTCCTTTCAGTGTTCGTGTGCATATTACGTAATCCATATTAACGCAGAATTAGCACCAATCCGTTTCCTTATCTTCGGTAATGTCAGACCTTGTAAATACATTGTAAAATATTCGCACATTGTTCTCAATAATCAAGTCATATGTTGTACGTGTGCACATGAAAACGATTGAAGTCTAGTTTAATGCAGCTGGCTTAAAACATGCTCTTCATCAACGTTACTTTTGTCCGCTAAATTGTACCTGAAAAATAAAAAATATTATTGGATAATGTTCTTCTTTTTTTTTAAAAAAAAAGCATATTATTGATCATCAGTTACATTAATTGATGATCAATAATATTAATCATCAATTACATTAAAATGAATTTACAGCATACATATAAACATCCATTTTGTGAGTGCATTAAACATAAACAGCATGTTTACAGCAACAACATTCACTAAATTAATTTTATGAATACGTTAATGTGCGTTTTATATCACCTTGAGCCATTTTCTTCGCTAGAACGTCTCTCGTGGCACAATAATAACGCATTTACATAGAATCCGGGTTCCATTCCCAACGGTAAACAAGAAATACTTACCAACAAACTATTCATTGTAGTCTGGATATTTAGTTCCCCATGTCTACAAAAGTTCGGAATCCTTGGAAAAAACGAAGGTCTACTATCCTACGGCGGTAACACAATCGTCTGTCGAGCTATTAACCAGGGATTAACACTTGATGGCAACGTAGAATGCTTGTCGTTGTCCTGCCTATTATGGACAGGTTTCCTCGGTAGCAGAGATTCAGATTCTTCGAAAAACTGCAGGCCTTGTTGCAGCATGATTTTGCTATCCTTGCACCTTGAAAAATATACACATACGCCTCTATGTCGCCTGCAAGTGTTTCCACATCTGCATGTTTCAATCGGATGAGAGTACAGCAAATTCCCTCAATAGCTTCGTTTTAATTAACGGCGATTTCGGTTTAAAAACAATATTTTGTGGCCTCCATAAACGTTTTCTAGAATTACAGACATTTTGATTGACGTATTTTTTTGTTCGAAGAAGTTCAGGTTAATGGGTTGGCTGGTTGGTTGTAGTTTTATGGCGCAAGGACAGCAATGGTCATTCTGTGCCAATCAAGGTAAGATTGAACATACGGTATAAAATAAGAGTAACTTAAAACTAAAGTGGTAAAAATATACTGAATGTAATGTAATAAACTTAATAAATGAAACGATATAAAAAAAACAAATGAGAGGGGGGGAAGAAGCCAGGGTTAATGGGAACGATTACTGTAAATTCCTTGGATTTCGAGCTTTTAATAACAACGGGCCCATAAATAATATTATATTGGTATTTATGTGTCTTATATTAATATCATTATCAGCGGGTTTCAACAGATATTGAACCCGCTAATGTTTTTTTATTGAGCATCTGCCTACAAAATGGCTTCTTTACGAAACCATTGTAATCGTCATTTAGCGAATATCTGCCTACATGATGACGTCTTTATATAACCGTCGCCAACGATAACAGTTCGTGCTTGTAATATAACCACACACACAGGCGAACTTCCTTGAAGGATAATGAAGTCGGAGTGAGTAAAGTTGGCCAACGATCCGATACGAAAGTCAGAGAAGTAGCGATTGAGGCTGCATTGAATTAAAGACTTCGACTTGGTGAGGGCGTAGAATTTAGCAACTAATTAACCCACTGTTTGATACGTACTTGGATACTTTTTCCAGAACTCTGTTATATCATCCGGAGGAGAATTAACCGGAATATTTTTGGATTATGCGAAATTCCGTTAATCCATCTTGAGTTTGAATTTACACATCTAACTCGTCAAATAAAGGTGTAATTTTATGTATATTACAAAATTAACACCGTGGTATTGCAATGTAAAATTGACTTTTAGTGAAAGAACTTACTCCGGATGTGTAAGACTTGAAAACTATGTGCAACGATCTTCCAGTGAGTTCTGAAATGAAATTATAAGTTTGTGTTCATTTGGCTTTAAGCTATACATCAGTTGTCGGTCACATATAAGACAGAGGAGATACCGAAGTTAAAGCAGCACCGCTTGTGATCAGTTTCAAGAAAGGTGATCACCCATGAATAGGACGTGCGGTTGGCTATGGTGCAATGTGTTGTTTGTTTGTGGGTTCTATGAGGCCAGAACAACAAGGGTCTTGCTGCGCGAGACCTACTGTTTTCTGAGGAATCCGAACCTCTTAAGGCCTAGGGAACCAAACCCCGGACTACAGTGGACAGCAAGCATTTTTTTTTTTTGCACAGTTGGGAGTCGAACCCGGGATATTGGCTTGCTAGATAAACGCGTTGAAGCTGCACCATTGCAGGGCTTTGGGCAATGCAAGTCTCAAACGGTGGTGCCCCTTGTTCTCACAAAATAACTGACATATTTTCGCAGTATACTGGTAGCGTGACTACTATACTCGCGACAAAGTTAACCGGGTAGCGTGTTTCCATTTACAAATCGATTCAGACACTTGGCGTCGAGCGGCGAAAACTGGCAATGATGCCAAACGTTTTAACGGCTCCAAGGTTGTCGCTTGCCGCCGGCGTACGCTTCCTGACGTCTGTTTTCATGCGGTTAATGTTTGTTGAGAACAAAAATGGAGGCGTTTCAAAGTGTAGTTTTACATAATCATTTTTATGGGTTTGTTAAATATAATATAATAAATATATACTCGTATAATTGTTAAATTGGTGGGGTGTATAAATCCCTGGGCAAGGGGATATAATTATAATTTATACTTATAAACATATACTGATTCAACAGATATTGATTCAGGCAGATCACATAGAATGTGATCGAAATGGCACGAGTCGCGAAGCTACGAACGGGGTTGCCTGGGGGGTCTCCCCCACTTAGATCTATGTGATTCAGGCAAGTTCTGATTTATTTATAAAAGTACAATTCTGTACATGCGCAGAAGGATTGCCCCTGAGCTCAGATGCGGCACATATGCTCGCCCCCTACAGTCTAGTGAACTTTCTACTATAAGTAGCCAGGATCAACCGTTTAGAGGCGAAGCACTTTTTTGCCGCCATGCCTTTCCATCGCCAAGTGTCTGAATCGATCCAGGTGTGGAAAGATGCAACCGAGTACCATAACAAGTCGCAGAGCAGTATGATTTCGCCAGTGCAATATAGTTCGCCCTTTCTTACGTTAAGAGAGTTAATAGAAGATACATTTCGTACATAAAACATTAAAATTATGCTAAAATACATAAAACATAGTCATATTTGTGCAATTAAAATATTCAATTTATTAAATTTAGAAAAAAGACTCATTATAGCAAGCGCTGACGTCATTAAAGTAACTGACCACTCAGAGGACTTTGTTCACTCTGGCGGAAAATTTGGCGCCTAGAATTTAGCAACCGCGTTTTCTGTATTCCAAATTAGGCGATAAATAGCCTAATAATGTTGAGGGTTATCTCATTTTTCGTCAATTTGCGAACGAATATTTATTGCACACACGTGAATAGGTTGCCGTAGCCTTAACAGTGTACCAGGTTAGCTTTACCGCAAGCATAGTCACCAAACGATGTAAAGACAGATGTCAGTACTGGATGAAAAAAAAGAAAGAAAGGAAGGCACAGGAGGAACAGCAGGGCTATATCTAAGTGCTTTAGTTGTTCTGGGCTTATTAAAAATTTTATAAACTATTATTATAGTTTACAAACGTTTTCTTGAAGTTACCCCCATCAACTAAGCGATTGGGGAAGAGAATATATTATGCCAAAGAGATTTTAAAGCACATGTAAATTCCATATCTGAAAAATATGCAGAATGGCAACACGGACAAATTTACAACTTGAATTTTTTTAATGACAATAAATTAAAATAGTATGGAAAACAAATCCCGGTATAGAATCAAAGAAAATTTATTCCAATAATGCTTATATTTTTAATAATGAATGGAAAGAATGATGGGATGAATCCACCTCTGTATTAGCCCGTTTGAAAAGGATGAAGTCAATGTAGTCAATGAATTCTGATCATGAATCATGACTTATCGATCATCATTATTATTAATTACCGAGATGAATAAAAGTTAATTTTAACCAAGGATAATCATTCATCATTGCAAGATTATTCTTCAAACGACAGAGAGAGAACTATAGTTTAAAGAAAAGGGACAATAGCGAATAACTTTTGCGTTTTTCCGTGTTTATAAGATTTCAGACATTTTAAATTAGCCCTAAAAAACAAAGCGATTCGGGAAGACATTTCTTTTCATTTGCTTACATTCATCAATATTTATTCCCGCGAATTAGAGTTTGGCGCCCTTTTTCTTCCTTCTACTCGGAGGAGACTGTTTCCCTTCTACTTGGATGACAGATCGTTTTATCTTTAACAAAATGTTTCCCATCGGCTAATTTTATATAAGTTTATATTTAGCTTTAAAAAACATCATCCTATAATATCTGCACGTTTTATTGATATTGTCATGCACTTCTTTTAGACAGGCAGTATATAGCTACGGTTTTGAGGCCACATATGGATATCCTCGTAATGTTTAAAAGTTTTATTTTTTCCAGTATTTTAATGACTATGTTTTCGTAATTGCCCCCTTGTCTCTACAACAATATTTAATACCACGCTAGTATTTGCGAATTCATGACAATATTGTAGACCAAAACGAGTAGTCGATTATAACATTGCAATTTTTCCGGGAAGTAGACATATACTTGGTTTTGATGAGTGTGAGGTCATTAAATCCCATTATTGAGTCCTTCACTTTGAAAAATTTCATCGTCATGAAAGGCATCAATGTTATATACGATATATGAAATCTTCGTCAGAGATGTATTCCGCATCTGAACATATCACGATTTCTGGTAATAATTCATTTGTTACATGCAAGTAGTCGTCATAAATGATTTCCATTGTATGCCTGCGTGTATGGATGTAGTGTTACCTTTATAAATACACACACGTGGCCATTATACATATGTATGTACGTTAGGGTAATCCATTTTTGAAAAGTATACAAATTTTATTCTCCACAAGGTTGCCTTTGTTCCATATCATATTAGTAACTTCTTTGCAAAATTTCATTGAATTTGAACAAAATTTAATGGTAGTGACGAACTACAACGTTTCAATTGTTATGTCTAAAAAAGTGGAAAAAGTCATTTCGTCAGCTAATTTCACACGATAACGAATTTTACTTTTCAAAAAACCTGACTGTTTTTGCTTTGCATAATATTAACACAAGTTAATCATTAACCAAAGCCATCTTGATCACATTGGATTTAGAAGAAATGGGATAATTTTTTCTGTGCAAATCTACAATTCGGAGAAGATATTGCTTTTGTTCCTCGTCTTTTGTAATGCCGGCGTTGAATGCTTAGATTAGGGCTAATCCCTATTCGGCACAATCATTAACAACCTTTATCTGGCAAACCTTCTGCTTCATTTCAATACAGATTGGATCCACATCCCACTCTGCAGGATCCTTCTCCAGAAATGACTTTGCTATTTCCCGTCCATTGTCCGCAATGGGATCGAAGAGTTCTGCAGTATGCTGAGGTACAAAGGTATGAAGAGGACTTTGGTGGTTAAATTTTGCACCATCCAGTCGTTTAAGCAGCTTCTCATTCGGAGGAAGTTGCAGGTTCTTCGTCATCTCCTTCGTGATATACACTTCGGCACAGGAATCGAACAGAGCAAGTCGCACTAAATGTTCGGAAAAGTACCAAAGGTGGCGAAGAAAAGCTTTTACCGCAGCTTCTCCACTTTCACAGTTCGGGTATGCTTGAATATACGAAAGAAGTTTTGCGTCATTGAAAGGTGCCCTCTCTGCAAGTGGCTCCTCGTTTCAGTACTAGCCATAAATAAGACTCACGAATAAGTTTACGTCTGTGATGCCCATCTTCTCTGAAGCAGTGAGCTGTTCCTGGAACATGTATATTTTTAGGCAATAAATTGCCTTTATCACCCAACGGGCTTGGTGTACGGCGCCTGGTGTCGGAACTTGATGTTCGTATCCGATATTCCTCCTCCGATAAATATACGACATAAATTTAATAGTTCTAGATAATCGTCTCTAAGTTGCTGGATCTTTATTGCTTTGGTGTAGTATGCCAGCATTTCATCACGAAGTTTGATAATGTCATCAGAAATGTCAAACAGAATGTCTTTTCCTGTTGTGAAGGTTCTTTGTTGATCGAAGTCCATTGTTTCTGAAAGTGTGTGAACAGTTTCACTTCTGGTCCCCACAGAAGGACATAATGCAATTTTGAAAACTTTTGAAAGCATAATCTCATAGACATAGCGTCTGCAAGCAATCCACAGAAGGTCGGTGCCAAGAGCCTGCTCCAACAATGTACATGCGCCGAGTGTCATCCCTCTATTTGAAGCCGTGGTATCACAAACTAGTCCCCGTACCTTTGTCCTCAGATGCCACTCATCAAGGATAGACAAACAAGCATTGGCCTGTTCCTCACCTGTGCCTTTACAAATTTTTGGAAGGGCTATGAGTTTTTCAATGCCATTTCCGCTAATAAGGATTGCCACTCGATCCACCTTATGCTTGCCACCACCGATGTCAGGTAGCAACTCACTATCCCAGTGCAGAAGTAATGGGTCCTTTGGGGAGTAGGAAGCCTTGTCTCTTTCAGTCATATTTTCACGCATCTTATTCCGTGCTCGGCGAATCGAGCTGCGTGACAATGAAATGTCTTCTACTGGCGTGCCTAAACAATGAATACTGCTCCAATGACAAACATTACATGACGATCAGAGAGATTTACGCGGTCTACAGATGTAACTGCATCTGCGGTTAGCATATTTTTAATCCTCTTTCTCTATCGGTCCATATTGCGTGTAGACTTGGGGCTAATAGTAGTTTCATATGCTTCATCGGATGTTGACGAAGACGAGCTGCTGCTCTCACTATCCATTATTACGGAAGTGGACAGAACGGGTTCATTGTGAATATAACGTTGACGCCTAGCCTCAACATCGCTTTATCTCTTTTGTTCTCGAGTTTCTTTCTCAGACTGGCACTCGTCTATCCCTGCCATGCAGCAATTCAATGGGTCTTGTCGTTGCATTAAGAGAAATGTCTTATCATCTTCATTTTTCATAACCTGTAGTGCATTCTTGCATGATATATCAAAAAGTTAGGTGGCGCACTATGTTAGCATCTACCGCGCCTGCGCAACAATGCATACATAGCTGTGAGAGAAAAATTTAAAATAGTACCGCAACTGATAAATTGTTGCGACCCCTAAATATCCTGATAACAGTCCAATTCCCAGTATGTGAACTCCTATTGGGTATTGTAACAAGGGCAGATTTGTGGAGCATATTTTTAAAAAAAAAATTTATATGTTGTATAATGGACTACCCTAATGAATGAATGAATAAATGAGAGGGAGAGAGAGAGTGCGTGTGTATATAATGAAGACCGACTCACTCTGCGATACACTTAATAAAACTGATTAACACATTATATACAGCTGTAAGCTCAATAGATGAGTTAAGCTGAATTAAATTAATTTGCTACAAATGTACCTATTGTGTTAATTAGTTTTATTAAATACATATACAATGCTGCCTTCATACGTACATAAAGTTGTTTTTAAACATATACAATGTTGCTTTTATACATATACAATGTTGTATTTATACGTATATAACTTTATCAAACACACATACACATAACTGTTCGTCCGCCTTTGATAAAGTTCTTCAATTAATTCCGTTCTTCAATCAACAGTTTTAATTATTTGGGCGCACTTAAGAACTTTTTTTATGTGCATAAATGGGTGCAAGATCAATTTATTACATATTGTTATTAAATTTAGTTCATTAGTTGCATTAATTAGTCTAGTAACTAAGCCTTAGTAGTTGTCATTTTCTTTTCGAGCACAGTGTAATAAATAAAGTTTAATCTATTTGAAAAATTGCTTTTGAAAGTCAAGATGATTGATGGCTTCCGAAACTTCGAAGTTTTTTTTTATGGTCGGAAAAATTTGCTTTAAAATAAAATACACCATCCGGCAAATTAACTTGGAACGTCATACCTTAAAGTAATATTTGTATTATGGAAACGAAACAATTTATCAATGACACTTCAATCCTTTAGGGCAGCGGTTCTTTAACTTTCCTAGACCGCGGACCCCCTTCAGAGATCACTCGCCCTCGCGGACCCCCAAGAATTAACTCAAAGTTTAAAGCCCGGAATTTGCGTCATGCATATTTATTTCTAGTGTTTTATCGCTAATTTTCACAATTTAAGGAAGGATTTTTTTGTCCCTCCTCATAATTTATTCTTAGGATTAAAGAACAAATGCTCTTTTCTTACTATTTTTCCGAACCTTTATGAAATGGATGGGAGGATCTCGCGCACCCCCTGATAGAGTCCCGCGGACCCCCAGGTGTCCGCAGACCACAGTTTCAGAACCGCAGCTTTAGGGTTTTAAAGGGGATTTAAGCATACACGTTTGAACATAAAATCTTGGCTTTAACTTATGGAGTGACTATATTTGGACCGGATTATGGTCAATATTGGTTGGGGATGGCTTTTGCCCAAGTTTCGAGAGTGTGGGTCGTTAAGTGAAACTTGCCTCCATTCCTCCAGAGATGGATCCAGACAGAGATTTCTGGGGGGATTAAACTTTATGTAAAAATTCCGTCGTTATATGCGGTTGGTCGTTATAATCGGCGCTCGTTATAACCGATTTCTACTGTATTTTATAGATTTGGGGATTCCCTAATCACCCCCCGCCACGTGGATCCGCGACTATTCCTCCTACAAAGCCGCACTGGGCTGAGTAACAGAATTTGAATGTGTGGGTCTCGACCGCAACTGCCGCTTCATTTTTTCCCAATGATGTTCGATGGGGTTCAGATATGGGTTAAAGGAGTTTATGGGGAATCTTTATAAGCCGATTATATCATGGAAAATGAAAGTATCAGGAACAAATCTTTTGGAGGAATGAAAGAATTCTGGATCCACCGTTGGTTGAGATCTGGACTCTGTGCTGGCCAGGGCAATCGTATCACACCCGTTGCTTCATATCAATCCATAACAACTGCGGCTTTATGGTAGGGTGCGTTATCATCCTGATAATAATATTTGTCTGTTCGGTAGAATTGTCACAGTGTGAATTACCTAATTATCGAAAATGTAACACGATTATCTGCTCTCGTAGTAGCATGGATAACTAGTGGTCCACGCCTGTACCAAATGAACGCACCCCATACAAGAATTCAAATTACGTGTTCACAATCATGGCCTAACAACTATTAGTAGATAGTGCATATTAAAAGTGGAAGCATCTTCGTTATACAATGTAGAAAACTATTATATGCATTCAGTTTGGTTCCATTTGACAATAATTAGGAGCGCTGAGAGCCGACGTGGGCCCCAGACTTACTTCGAGGGGCCCCCATTATCCCTTCCCTAGGCAGTGGCATAGATTTTTTGGGGGAGGGGGTTGAACCCCAAAATGAAATAAGAACGCATTTTTTTTTACTTACTTATTACTTAATTATTTTACAAGATCACTGTATATATGTACCAGCACGTAAAATGGTAGCTGGGAAAAATTCTCGGGGAGGGGGGACTTTATTATTTTTTATATTTTTAAATAAAGCAGCAAGAATATCCTATCAAAAACATTTGGGGGGGGGCAGAGCCGGGTCCCCCACAACATAGGTCCTTGTCAACGCAGGCCCCTAGATTTCATCTGGGCACCCGGGCTGAAGCCCTTGCTCCACGACATTTCGTTGCTCTAACAACAATACGCATATTGCGAAATCGAATGGTCATTTTGTAAATGAGAAAGACAGCGCGTTTCCTTGTAACTATTAGTGAATTACAAGGAATTAAATCTCATTGGTGAACCCTAGGTCTAATCTCTGCTCGTGACGACTATGTCTATTTTGTTGATTTCAAATAATTGCTGCGTGCGTGTGCGTTAACTGAAAAAATGACTTTTTTTTTTAATTTTGCGATTAGGCTATTGTTTTGTTTCCACAATTTATGCTTTTTGCATGTCGATATTATTGAATTGGGTTAATTCGATCATCAGTTTTTTGTAATTTTTGGCAGGAAATGAAAAATTTAACAATGATGGTAAATCATGTAACTTTTCAAGATCTTGCTTACAGAAGACGATAGTATTATTTTAAATTGTTACTTTTAAATTTCTCTTCTATTTTCTATTTTTCTTCTAATTTTCTCAATCTAGCTTATAATAACCGGAGCGAAAAAACCTCTGACACTGGCTCGAAATAACAATCCTTCAATTACCGTTCCCAAAACTTTGATAGCTAAGCCGCTGAATACAGTCATGCATGACCCTTTTCTCCATATGCGCGGTTACGTGGAGAGACTCCAACTACTATGAGTCTGCGATTGCTCATTTTTAAGGTCATCGCCGTAACACTGCGCTCTAGCCAAAAACCTTTTCACCCAGCTACTTGTCATAATTCACGTCCAAACCATTTTTAAAAAATGCTTGTTCAAATGTAATTCACATATCTTAAAATACTACTTATATATACTATAAAATACTACTCACATATTATAAAATACTACTCACATACTATAAAATACCACTCATACATACTATAAAATACCACTCATATGTACTATAAAATACTACTCATATATACTATAAAATACTACTTTTATATACTATAAACTACTACTTATATATACTATAAAATACTTTCACATACAGACACCGGACATAAGACCACAAGGGATGTTATGTAACTTCAAACCCACCCCAATAGATTACACGTTTATTGGCAAAACTGTCAGAAGAGACAGTTTTATGTCCCCATCCATCACCTCAGTTCACCCTCCAGTGGGTCATACTGACCAATTAAAACAGGCACCAACTATTACATCATTTTTGTTCAACCAATCACGGTCCAAGAAAGTCATTTGTATAAAACTTTTGGACCAATCACTGCCCGAGAAAATCATTTGTATAAAACTTTCAAACCAATACACTTCTGTACAGAGAGTGGCAGAGACAGAAAGTTCAAGAGGAGGGTTATAGGCTTAATGGGAGGGGTTACAGAGCTACAACTCATATATTCATCGGCGCCGATGTCATGAAAATATTGGGGGTGTCAATATACCATTAAAAGGCATTTTGTTTGAAATTGAAGGAGGATATGTAACACTAATGCCAACATTGGGGGGACGAGTCCCCCTGTCCCCCCGCTAACGGCGCCCGTGCATATATTCCTATGTTAAATATACAAAATTTCATTGCGATGGGGTTTTACAACACCCTAACCAACGCATCATCATCATATTTCATCAGCAAACGCCGTCACTAATAACAACACAAAGATTGCACAGCAAGTCCAAAATGTGCTTTTGTTTAAATTCACATTTCATCAAAACATCACTATTTCATTAAAATTGTTTGATTTGGAAATTGGGCATTAATTATAGTAAATTTATTATATTTATATGAATATATCTCTGTATTGAAATTACTCTATTAAAACTAAATTATATATGTGTGTGTGTGTGTGTGTGTGTGTGTGTGTGTGTGAGAGTATCTACACTGTGGTTAAATAAACCGATTCAGTATTTCGATTTAAGTATTTTCAGTATAATTTTTTCAAACGTTTTCAAGCGGAATATACGTTTTCTAAGAATATTTGATCTTTCGGCCGTTAAAAATTGGGTTACATTTCTTTTTTTTAGCTGCCTAACATTACGGAACCGAATCTGAGGAAAAGTGCTTTATTTGACAAAAGTTTTATCTGTTAAAATTTTTTTTCATAATTGTTTCTCTCTTCCTTTCTCATTGCAATTAGCATGCAATAATCTCACGAAAATGAGATTATCTTTGGATGTGCTTTGTGTTTTGGAACAGGGAAAGGATGAAAATAAAAAAGAGAAGATAGCTATGTAAAGACCACTTCCTCTTTCATTAAATTAATGCGGCGAGTGCAAATATATAAATTTAAAGTTAGAACATTATCTTCTCTTGAAACATTTTTCAATAAACCGCTTATTCCAAAATGAAACATTCACCGCAGACCTGAAGAATATATTTTTTCATACCTTTTTTCACACTTTCCTATTATGAGTCTAAAATAATGGGTTCTAGTATGAATGGTTCAAATATTAATGGCTTTAGTATGAATGGTTAATGGGTTCTATTATGAATGGTTCATGGGTTCTATTATGAATGGTTCATGGGTTCTATTATGAATGGCTCATAGGTTCTTGTATGAATGGTTCATAGGCTCTAGCATGAATGGTTCATAGGCTCTAGCATGAATGGCTCATGGGCTCTAGTATGAATGGCTCATAGGTTCTAGCATGAACGCTTATGGGTTCTAGTATGAATGGTTCATAGGTTCTAGCATAAATGGTCCGTAGGTTTTAGTATAAAAGTTTATAGGTTCTAGCATGAATAGTTCATAGGTTCTAGTATGAGTGGTTCATAGGTTCTACTATGACTGGCTCATAGGTTCTAGCATGAACGCTCATGGGTTCTAGCATGAATGGTCCGTAGGTTCTAGTATGAAAGTTTAAGGTTCTATCATGAATGGTTCATAGGTTCTAGTATGAGTGGTTCATAGGTTCTAGTATGAGTGGTTCATAGGTTCTAGTGTGAAAGGTTCTGGTCAAAGGGGTAATCTGGCTGGGACAAGGGGACACATGCCGCCCCATTTCTTTTAGAATATAGGCAAAATCGTATCGGCATTTTCCACCTTTGTGTTTTTGCCCCCCCTCCCCTAGTTTAAGCAATGTTTACCCTCAAATAACGAGTATGGTTCTAGTATGAATGCTTCATAGGTTTCACATGCTCTACCAAAAACAGGAAAGACTTAATCATATTATTTTTTCTACATCCTTCGTACAATTGGTTACATAGCTTTGGTTAACATATACGCACGTAAAACAAAAGCGCTTGTATAGGCTTGACGCATTACCGACCAGGAAAGCATGGAGACGGTAACACGGGAGCTTTGCAACCAATCAGCGTAACGCGATGCGGTCGGCAGCACCTATATAAGACAAGAGATGTCTGGCAAAGCTGTTAGATCGGTTCTTGCCGCTACAATGGCAGGTTATCAAGATTTAAGTGATTTTGAACGTGGCGTTATAGTCGGCACAAGAGAGATGGGACATAGCATCTCCGAGATAGCGACAAAATTTGGATTTTCGCGTACGACCATTTCACGGGTATACCGTGAATATCAGGAATCCGGTAAAACATCAAATCTCCGACAGCGGTGCGGCCGGAAAAAGACCTTAAAAGAACGGGACCTTCGACGACTGACGGGAATCGTTAAACGAGATAGACGTGCAACACTTCCTCAAATTGCCGCGGATTTCAATGCTGGGGCATCAACAAGTGTCAGCGTGCGAACTGTTCAACGAACCATCATTGATATGGGCTTTCGGAGCCGAAGGTCCACTCGTGTACCATTGTTGACTGCACGGCACAAAGCTTTACGCCTCGTATAGGCTCGCCAACACCGCCATTGGACTGTTGATGACTGGAAACACGTTGCCTGGTCTGACGAGTCTCGTTTCCAATTGCATCAGGCGGATGGACGTGTACGGGTATGGAGACAACCTCATGAATCCATGGACCCTACATGTCAACAGGGGACTGTTCAAGCTGGTGGAGCTTCTGTGATGGTATGGGGCGTGTGCAGTTGGTGTGACAACTCTGACAGGTACGTAAGCATCATGTCCGATCACCTACACCCATTCATGTCCATTGTGCATTCCGACGGACTTGGACAATTTCAGCATGATAATGCGACACCCCACACATCGAGAGTTGCTACCGAGTGGCTCCAGGAACACTCTTCTGACTTTAGACACTTCCATTGGCCACCTAAATCGCCAGACATGAACATTATCGAGCATATCTGGGATGCCTTGCAACGTGCTGTTCAGAAGAGATCTCTACCACCTTGCACTCCTATGGATTTGTGGACTGCCCTGCAGGATTCCTGGTGTGAATTGTCTCCAGGATACCTTCAGACATTAGTCGAGTCCATGCCACATCGTGTTGCGGCACTTCTGCGTGCGTGGACGAGGAGGCTACACGATATTAGGTAGGTGTACCAATTTTTCTGGCACTTCAGTGTACATTATTAAAAGCAATGGGGGAACTTCTTGCCTGTTGAAAGAATAGCTTTTGTTTCCGTATTTATTGAAACTTGTCTTTTAGCTTTAATTAATTACACAGCCAACTTTTCAAAGCATTTCTCTAACGAATTTCCGCAAGTTTCAATTGAAATATCCTATTCTTTCTGAAAAACAGCTATCAGAGATGATTCAGAAAGAGCTGGGTATAGTCGAAGTAATAACCGTTATTCTAGTTCGTCTAAGAGTCTAAAAAAGTATGTATCTGCACTGTGAACATGCTAATCCAGCATTTAAGTCTCCTTCGCAGCAAACCACAGCTATCTGTATACAGGGTGCTGTGTGTCTGGGTGCTTTGCCGATAAAAACCGCCACTTCCATCATACTACCACAATGAAGGAATAGAGGACGTCCAAAATTGCCTGGTTTCGATATAATCAGGTTCTGAGTACGACAAACAACGTCACAAACTATTTGTCACCTATAGCTTGTACTGGCTCGAACTTAACCCTCTACAAATCATTCAAAGCTTCCAGTTTCATCCAAAAAGGACCACATGCATATATTACCGAATTTCCAAGCAGCTTAGTCGGTAGAGACATTTACTTAGTCCAGTAAACACAATCAAAGATAACCACTTACATAATGATATTTCTCTGAAGCAAATGATTGTGACGTACCCAACTCTATACAGATACCTTAGGCTCCTAAAAATGGAAGCTGACGCATAACTGTCAGTTTGTTGCCGTTGTATCACGTGATCGTGGTTTCAAATTGTATTCATTGCCGACACTTTAAAAGTTGCGGCAATGTTTACATTCGTTTGATAATCGGGGATTGTTGATTATTTCTACGACGAAAATGCTATCATTGCGCCAATGAAGAAAATCTTTGTCGCTAAAGTAAATGAAACCGGAATTGTACAACAAAATGGCGGCTAATGCATCGGCTTAGAATTCTATGGGCTCTACTGATACCGAAAGCAAATATATGTTACGTCGAATGTTTATAATAGGAAGTAGATGACATGCCGCATTTATTCTAAATTGCGTTTCAATAATATATAAAGTAAATTGTGTTTCAATAATATATAAAGTAAATTGTGTTTCAATAATATATAAAGTAAATTGCGTTTCAATAATATATAAAGTAAATTGTGTTTCAATCGGGTCTTACTAGAGCAATGGGTACACATTAGACTGATACATCAAGCATTTAGTACAGAAACGCATTTCAGATTTCAACACTTATACTCTACTCGTATTGTTTATTATAAAAACCAGCAGTTACTATACAATTTACTCTGAGATTTTGGTTTTGCTTTCGGAGTAACTCTCCATTATACCAGGAATTCCACTATTCTCGTCGATCTTCCACAGTAACGCTGTATACCCTTCTTTCGTTAGAGATACAGAAATAGCAAGAAAAATGTCATTCCATAAGAAGAGAGAACAAATCAGTAAAACTAAGCTGGAATGTCGTTTCAACGTCTAAGAAATTTCAACTATTGCTCCGGAAGTAAAGAATCGCGAAAAAATTGAAAGACCCAAAGCTCGATTTTATTTTCCCTTTGCAACCGATAGAAGAAAATACAGGCCAAGGCACAATAACTCTTTCGACAAAAGTGGGTGGTGAATTCCTAACCATCTCAAAGACAGTGTTCTTAAACGACGAGGGAAGTAAAAATTCTGAGTGAACTCAACCACCCATCTTCAAACTTCCTTGACAGACGATCTGCAACAAATATCTGAATATAGTGGGTCATTGGCACTTAAATATTAACGTAAAACAATTTGAATACTTAAATTATTCGCAACGTAAAGTAAATCATAAAAATTCATTGATTATTCACTTTTAAACGACTGTGATATTGCCTGGTGTTTGTACCATCGCGTAAATTATTCCTCTGGAATCTTCATCGCTCATCGTATTCTGCCCTTCTTTATCAAACTTTTTCAGATTCGCCCTGCATTTCCTTATTCATAGATCTCCTCCATGTTTCATTTCATCCCACGTACTTCATCGCTTGGAGGGCAAGAATGGTGCTACTTCACTATGGCTTCGCCATACCTCTTCTGGAAATACAGATCCGCTAGTTCGGACAATCTTTCCAAATCCTCATCTGTGCACACAAAACAACAACGTGATATTGTAGCCATTATTCCGATCATTGGATTGCTTGTTATGCATTTACAAATGCCTGTCTCTCTATGACGAACCCCCTTCCTTTGCGCAAGGACTCGCTTCTAATATTGAACAATCATCCCTGTCTTTCACAATAAGAATAACACAACCAAAAATACCACACTTATATTGGTGGCTGTAAAAGGGTTGTGTGTGTTAAATTAATATACTAAAAGTATGGATGTCAATACGAACGGAACAGTCTTCTTGCTGTCTCTTGATTACTTGTTTTAGACATTGAACACAACGATATCGGTGCAGGCTCACAGTTTATGAAACTAGTATACAGGGTTCCTGGAAAAGTCCGAATGCGGCCAATAACTTTTGAACCAAGACAGATATTGCAAAGAAAGTTAGGTATTGGTATAGTAAAATGACAATGCACTATCAGGTAAGATAAACAGCAGCGCCCCTGGTGGCGAATTGAGGAAGTTCAAAAATTTATTTGGAAAAATAATAAAGATAGCGAAATATTTTCAGTTAGAAAGTTGTAGAGCGTCCTTCAGTTAGTAAGAAAAGAAATATGGCTCACATTCCGTATGTGCACGTACTGCCACAAAGTGAGGTGTTCCGGATGTTTCAATGCATAGCTTTCAGTTAATGCTTTCTAGAGCTTTAGAGGTTGGGTTGAAATTCTTAAAGAAAAGAAACCATGGTTTCTCTGCTACAAGAACTTCAGCTCAACTTTTGAAACTACAGAAAGCATTAACTGAAAGTGATGCATTGATACTTCTCGAACACCTTACTTTGTGGCAGTACGTGTACATAGTGCATGTGAGCCGTATGTTTTGCTTACTAACTGTAGGATGCTCTACAAATTTCTCATTGAAAATATTTCCTCATCTTCATTATTTTTCGAAATAAAATTTTTAACTTCCTCAATTCGCCACCAGGGGCGCTGCTATTCATCTCATCTGATAGTGCATAGTCATTTTACTATACCAATACCTAACTTCCTCTAAATGAATCCGTAAAATGAATCCAACACGGCTTGGATCATTACAAAATGTTGAAGAAAATACTGAGACTAACACTTGCCATACCAGAATTTGTGGTTATATCTTACCTTCGATGAATTCTTTTAACCAAAAAGAATTTATCTTTCTACGGAAGCTTTAGAATAACACTGACTATAATATTTTATGATATATTGTCCATTAAATGGTTTACCCAAATTTTACTACGGTACCAATATAAATTGCTTCTAACAAAAGTTCGTTGAAGAGATAGATAATCATTTTCTCCTATTGGCCCTGTTTTATACAGGCAATCGTATTAAATAAGGAGAGAAGAATGCAATTTTAGTACCCAAAAATACCTGTAGTCTTTATCCTTTAACTATTTACTAGCTTAATCACAATTTTTAACAAAATTTAACTGTTCTGTTCATTTTTGAATAATATAAGATAAAACTAAAGGGGTTATGTAAGTTCAGTTAGACGCAATAAACTTTAAAAAAGTCGACTTTAAATGACACCTTGTTCCGAGGGCCAACATTTATGTGACGTCCTTATTCTCATAAATGAAGTGACCATATAAAAAGTCCACCACCTGATCTGAATAGTTTGATCGGTCTATTGAATTTTTATAATACAAGGGTCATTCTGCGTAAACCGATTCGAAGAGAAGGTGAACAATTAAAGGAATATGGCTAATAGAAAAACAATAAAATTTATTCAACGTACACGTTAAAAAACAAACAATAAGTAACACATCAAATAATGAACGAAAAAGCAATAAACCAATAAATGAACCTCAAGCCGTTGTAGCAGCCTTGCAGGAACATACGTTGCGTTCCCACAATATTCCAAAATAAGCTTGGAGCGTCTTGCTCAAGTTCTATTGTTTCGATGATGAGTGAGTGAGTGTCTAAGCGTTGACCGCGGAGACCGTATATTTCGATGGTGATGTCGATACGAGAACCTCAATTCATCGATTAATCATGTCGCTTGGGGTGTCATTGTACTATGCCAATCCCCCTTTTTGCATGGCATTTTTTGCATTTTAGATGTACATTGCCAATGTTAGGCTGTTAAGCCCTCTTCTAGTGCTTTTAAGCTTTACATCCCGTGAAAGTAAAAGTCTTTCCTACTTAATCGTATTATATAGAACTTACAGTTCGCATGCAGACAAGCAGTTGTATGAGGCCTGTAGAAAAGCCGGGGCTAGTGGGGCCCGGCCCGGTTGCCCCATCCAGCTATTTTATATATACAGGGTGTCCCTGAATTCATGGCCAAAACGTTAAGGGATTGTAGGGGATATCAAATAAACCAAATTGGCCGAAATCCTCACGTCTGTCTGCAAAGGACTCGATTTGGCTGCAGAGTGAAACTATTGTTTATATCCACATCGTGACTACGTAGGCAATTACATGCACAAAAAAAAATGTTTTTTGCCACATGATTTAAGCGATTGCCCAAATAATGCAGCAGAAACAAAAAAATCGAAAATTCCCTTCCCTGGTCCTGAGTAGTGTTGCCATTTAGTCATCAAAGGTGTGGAAAACAATTGGTTTACTATATGGAGGCAATTGGGAATTGTTAAGCATGTGTGATAGGTGAAGGAGATCAGAAGAAACAACTTCGATCCAGTAAACCCAATGTCTGAAAATGAGCAGTTCTGGAACTATAGGGATACTATTATTTGCATCCACGTTAGTTAATCATGTAACAAAATTTGGAAAATTTGCCGTTCCAGCCTGGAATCGTATTGAAAAACGTTCCACCACTTACTACGTTCCAAAACCAACTTACCATGGTCAAATTAATACAATTCGAGAATTTATGACCCAAACGTGAGAGGGTGCTGAAAATGAAAATTTTCACGAACCGGAACACCGTCCCGGTGTCCTCCAGTACATTTCAAGTCCTAGATGGTAGTACATACAGCCTCCAACAATGCTACGTATCCGTAAAGAAAATAAGCGCTAAAAACGCAGTGAGGAGTCGTAAATGAAGGAAAGACACAGAGGTTTCCAGAGTGACTTTTATTGCGCATAATTACAACAAATGCTTAAACGTACACCCACAAACGTTGACACACTCGGCACAACGGTAGAGTAAGGATTGTTGTAATTTCTTGTAAACACGGGGCTTACCGCGCCCATCGCCGGCTGCAGAGGCCAGTCGAGTTACCATATCCTCCGTGGACAGCGCAGGCGTCTCGTACACTATACTTTTAGAATATCACCACAGAAAGAAATCAAGATAAAAAAGATCAGGTCATCTGGGAGGCCACGGCGAAGGGCCCCCGCGCCCAATCCAAAGGTTCCCAAATATGGCATTCAGATGCTGACGCACGTCTCTGCTAAAATGGGCAGGGGCCCCATGGTGCTGGAACCACATACGGGCACGGATGGCGAGAGGAACCTCCTCCAGCAATTCGGGTAAAACCTGTTGCAGAAAAATATAGGTTCGCCCATTGAGGCAATCCGGCAGTAAGTGTCCCAATTAAGTAGTTATGCACGATCCCCGCCCACACATTGATGCTGAATCGTTGCTGGTTTGACTTTAAACGTGTGCTATGTGTGTTCTAGGGCGCCTACAAGGGCGCGTTATACACATTCACTATACCTTCACGTGAGAATGTTGATTCATCCATAAAGACCACCAGAGTGGGGAAATTGACATTTACGGCACTTTGCTGTAGGAACCACCGCATGAAATCTAAGCACAAGGAATAATCAGCAACTGTTAATGCCTGCAGTGACTGCAAATGATAAGAGTGTAATTTTTTTTTCACGCAGTTGTCGCCAGACACTATTCCTCTGTACACTCTGTCTCTGAGCGACCGATCGAGTACTTGTGCCTTGTTTCTCTGTCACCCTACGCAAAATGTTATCACTCACAGTGGGCGTTTTGAGCACCCTTGGTCGTTCGGCATCCTGTCGGCTGACGTGGAAGGGGCCTGTCTCACATAGATGGCGGTGTAGTCTCACGAACGTTTTGTGATCGAGCACACGAGGCATAGGATATAGCTCAAGGTACAACCTTTACACCTGTTCATCATTGCATTCAGCTATGCCGTACATCAGGTGCATATCTGCTTTTTCTGCGTTTGTAAACTGTTCCATCTCGTGCATAATCGACACCGTAAATACTGCGATGTGGCTGAACCATCGCTTTTAATCTCTGCCACGCCGTCTGCACCCCCTATCGACACAGCTGTGTTTCTGAGCGTGTAATTCCCTTACGGATACATTGTAGTACTATTGGATGCTGTATATACTACCGTCCAGGGTTCTAAATGTACCGGAGGAAACCGGGACGGGGTTTCGGTTCGTGACAATTTTCATTTTAAGCCCTGCTAGCACCCTCTCGCGTTTGGGTCATAAATTCTCGAATTGCATTAATTTGGCCATGGGAAATTGTTTAGGACCATAATAAGTAATGTAATCTTTTTCAATATGATTCAAGGCCGGAATGGCAAATTTTTCAAATTTTGTTACATGATCGACTAATGTGGATGCAAATAATAACATCCCTATAGTTCCAGAACGGCTCATTTTCGGACATTGTTTCACTGGACCAAAGTTGTTTCTTTTGATCTCTTTCATTTATTACACATGCTTAACGATTCCCAACTGCCTGCAGTATGGTAAAACAATCGTTTTCCATATCTTTGATGACTAAATTGCGACACTACTCAGGACCAGGAAATGAAATTTCCGATCGTTTTGGTTCTGCTGCATTATTATGGCTATAGCTTAAATCATGTGTCAAAAAAAATTTTTTTTGTGCGTGTAATTGCCAACGTAGTAACGATGTGGATGTAAATAATAGTTTCACTCTGAATCCCAAATCGGGTCCTTGGCGGACATAGGGATTTCGGCCGATATGGTGTCATATTTGATGGTATATTATATATGGTGGTATATTTGATGTCCCCCCACAACCCCTTAACGTGTTAGCCATGAATTCAGGGACACCCTGTATATATAGAACAATCACCAGATGTCTTGTGCCCCATATGACCTTTGCCTTGCCCCGGTTGCCCCTTTATTCTGGCTACAGGCCTGAATTCTATCCGGCTGTGACTTAATTCTTTAGTGTAGGATTTAAATTTTAAAAAATTTGCCAAATTATATGATTTAATTTCCCCTCTAATTTCCATACACACGTTTTTCTACAATCCTCGAAAAAATCATATAGCTTTATTTGGGCGATTTCTTATACAGAAAATTGACATTGAAATTGACAACAAATGAATAATTTTGAGATAATTACAACTAGAGTCCAACCAATCATCACAGAATTTCTATTTTTTGACGTCTCCATGGTGAGATTAAAACCAACTATATAGAGGTTTTTTCTACAAATGCATGGTACAAAAATGTAAGTTTTTTATTGGATAATTTTACTTTGAACCCTAAATTGCATACGCAAAGCTCTTATTTATAGAATAACGTAACTCACAACACTAGCTTGTAATCGTTAAATGTAATTAAATTGATGACAGGTAAAGTGCTTTTATAATAATTTACAAAAAAAATATTTTCTCATAATTTTATATAAATTTTAGCCTTATACATTTTCTTATATTTATCCTTTCTATATCGGCAAGACACTGAAGTATTACTAAAATTATTGGTATATTTAATGAAAATCACTTATATTTTATTTCTAACGATATTTAAT
The DNA here is from genome assembly GCA_006491805.2 of Dysdera silvatica. Classification (NCBI taxonomy): domain Eukaryota; kingdom Metazoa; phylum Arthropoda; class Arachnida; order Araneae; family Dysderidae; genus Dysdera; species Dysdera silvatica. The sequence continues at coordinate 38,022,698 of QLNU02015270.1, forward strand.
GAACATTATGCTAGTGGGTTAACACAATTTTTAAGAAAGTGTGCAATTTGAAAGTTGTATAAAATCAGAAACTTTTTAAAATTCAGTCAATAGAAAGATAAAATAAAAGTTGGCATATTTCTGATATTGGAGAGGATTAGAAGAGAACAATGGGACAAGTGCCCGTTAAATAGAGGTGTCCTCTATTGGAGAGTGTTAGTTAAGGAAGATTTATAGTATTATTTATTATCGTAAAAAATGTGATGCATGTACACGCTATAAGATCCTGAACAAAACATCTTTAAAGATTAAGTACATTAAAAATATTAAAAACTCAATGTTAGAATAAGAACCATATAATTAATTACATCAAATATGATCTAATGAAAACCCTGCGGTGGCGCAGTGTGGTAACGCGTTCTCCTATTGCGCGGCTAATCCGGGTTCGACTCCCAGCAGTGCAAAAAGAACGCTTACTCAGAGATCTCATAAAGATCGCACTGCTCACTGTAGTCCGGGGTTTGGTTCCCCAGGCCTTAAGAGGTTCGGATTCCTCGGAAAACAGTAGGTCCCGGCGCAGCATGACCACTGTAGTCTTTGAGCCGTAAAACCAAAAAACAAACAAACAAACATGATCTAATGAAAATAATAATAAATTCTAAAGAAGTTCATATTATTTAGCCTCAATATTATTAATAATAAAATAAAAATAACTTCCATGTTATCAGGGATTTCCCAAAAACCAAGGACACACTGTATATTTAAATATGTACGTAATACAGCCGTGTATATCATATTAGTATCATACACAATACCTGTTTATAAATGGACTTTAGGACTTTAGTTCATGATTAACAGATTTAAATACCTTCCTCTAAAACATAAAGACAAAAACAGCTAATAAAATTATATTTTTCGAAATAGTTTTCTAAACGTTCTCTGCAATTATTAGCGGGTTTCAATAGATATTGAACCCGCTATTGCTTTTGGTTTTTCTTTGTCTGCACGCAATAAAAAGGGTAAGGTAAATGCTATTGTTAACGTTGGAAATCTACCAATTTACTTAAGAATTAGAGAATTACGAATCAGAGAGTTCCGGATTGGAAAGTTGTGAATTAACGTTAATTTGAACTCGCTAAATTTAAATATCGACCTTTGGCGATTTTCTTTCACTGGCTTGTTATGAATGATTACAATAAGAAAAACTGTCAACTGTGGCAGTCCTTAACCAATTTACCTAGAAGAACGTAGTTTATGACGACAGAATTGCAACTTTCTCACCAAAGGTAAGTTACGTTTGAACAAAATCAGTTTTTTTTTAGCTTTGAATAGATATACGAGGTGAAGTTGAAAGTGTATATGTGTTTTGTGCATAGCGGGAGTAAGAGCTGGGAAGAAAGGTTACAGAAAGCACAAGCCGAAAGTGTAGAGTGTGCTTGATCCATTTGTCAAGTGGGGATTTGGAACTGCATTTGCGGAGGAAATAGACGAGGGTGATATAGGAAAAAGATTTGGTTTCAACGAGAAGTGAAAGCAATTGATTTCACTGAGAGGGATGCTCGAGATCGAGGAGTTCGGTTTCCGGCGTCGTCCCCAGCATCTCAATGCACAACACCGAGAGGAAAAGAAAGAGACACCCTTGTCTAAATCACTAGCATAGATCACGTTCGTATCGCAGTGAAATCGGTGACTGTTCAAGGTTTTTATGATACTTTTATCTTCCTCGTCGCAGAAGGAAATAAAATACGAGGAATATGGTAGGTTTCATTATAATTTATACTATGGACATAGGCGTAGAATTACATGGGCACGTGGGGTTCAAGCTCCCCCAATAATCTTAAATGAAATGCGATTTCACATATATTGTAATGTATAAACGTACATAAAATGTTCTTGGGGCTCCCAATAATTTTGAGAACTGTATGTTGATGACTATAGATGTCAAATAATTCCCATGCTCTTAAAAAAAGTTTTATATACACAATAATAATTTAAGATTTTTTATATATAGCAGAAAACTGGCTATACTGTAGCAAATCGTACTTCCCGAACAAAATCTGTACTCGCTTCCGCCTCAAGAAGAAAAAACGAAACTACAACGTGCATTCCAAAAGCACACAACACGGATAAAGCTTTTTTTGAGTATTTTGAATTATATCCCAAATTTCTTTTCGCCAACTATAAAATCAAGTCGGCAGTAGAGAAGGTATTTTTCAAGCCCTGTGTATATACATAACAAACTTCTTCTTATGCTGTAAAATAAATGAAATTAAGAAATGTTGCACATTTTCAATAAGTTAATTTTTCGCATGGTCGCAACCATTTTCTTTTTAAGCACAGTAGGGTGTGATGAATTATTCGCAAAGAAAAGAACGAGTTTTCGGCGCCTTGTGGAGTTCCGAACCAATAAACGTTTGATAACCAGTGAAGTATCCTTTCCTACTGAGCTACAGACTTCCATCACATTTGAACAGGAAAGTCTCTCGTAGGAAGGAGGTGTCGTGAAAATGAGAGTAGTAGGTTCGAAGATGCTATATTTATAACAGTTATGAACTGAAAAACATTCGTACGCTTGCAATCCATGTGCCGTTGACGCACTTGATACATTATAGCATATGATTATGCTGTTTGAACAAAACGTGATATCATGGAATTAAAGAAAAAACAGAAAATACAAGATACAATCTGGTAGCGTCCTCCCCATATGAGGTAGGTTCCAGAAGTCCCGATTACGCCCCAAAATTCACGTGACGTTTCTGTTCTTGACCAATAAAAATCTCACAAGGTTCATATGACGTACGATGCGGTGATTTCGCTGCAGGTAATTATTAGCCAATTAGAAAAATCCACTATTACTCTATTCTGCACTGCGACATTTCCAAAGGGACAATATATATGTTTAAATTTGAGTATCTTTAGGTGTTCCATATAAATTACGATTTTAAATTATTAAAGCATAAAAAAATACACGGCAGGAGGGAGTCTATTATCGGAATTAATTGGAACAAAACGAGCCGTAAAATAACATAATGATGACGTCGGCGCCAGATTCATCGATAAGTTAAGAAGGTTGAAACTTACAGCAGCAAATGTTCAACAGCGAAAACTTTGCAAAAACGCGGCTTAACATTTTTTTTTGGGGCTGACTGAATTATTAATATCTGAGAAATGGTTTCTATCTATCAAAATACGTTTTCTTTGTTTACGGCACTCTATATTTAAGAGGAAATAGGCGGTGAATTGGGGTGGGTTTTTTCCCTTGTGAAATATTACTGAGTTGAAAGCAAAGAGGAGGAGGAGGAGGATGAAGCCGCACTTTAATTTAAGGCATTTAACAATAACCCATTTTTGCTCTGAAAGCACGTTTTCTTGTTTAAAACGAATAAACGATTATTCAGGATCTGGTGGAAAATAGATTGAATAACACTGCAATTTTATCAATTCATTCGGGTATATTTCACATTCAATGTTATACCGTTTATACTGGTTAAATCCCTAAGGTATCATAGAATATTTGCTATTCTTTTCTACTCACCGTTGTCTGGGGTTTCGTTTCCTAGTCAACAGAGATGCCGATTCTCTGGTGAACTGTAGCCCTGATACAACATGGCCTTATCTGCTCTTGCTCCATTAAACACAGAGTATAAACCGGAACCGCAAAACCAGTTCTCTAGTCAAAAAAGTTCGCAGAATGGGCCATTCCAATAAGCAACATAGGAGGTATGGAAAATTTAATAAAAGCAAACACTGTGTTTTTATTTTTTATCTACATGTGGTTGTTGAACAGCGTAAGGACAGAGCAGATCATTCTGCGCCGATACCCTTAGTTTTCAACAAAACTTGAACTTCAGTCGTAAAAGAATCGAACCGTATTGAAACGTATATTCGATACGAAAGGTTTATGTCATGAATTACATCAATTTCGATAATGATGAAATCTTTTGATAAATGACAAAATCCTTTGATAAATGACAAAATCTTTTGATAAATGGCAAAATCTTTTGATAAATGACAAAATCTATTTAGAAACCAAATGTCATGTCATGACAGCTTTAGCGCCTGGTTTGATGGGGCATGAGTTGAAAAATACATTGAAAGTCGTTGATCAGAGACAAAAAATTAAATCAGACACAGCAAGATAGAAAATTAAACAGACAGAACAAGACAAAAAAATTGAATAAACATGTTTACAGGGTGTCACAGAAAGATGGTACCCCCCACTTAATAACTCGAGTGCTTCTCAATGGAAAAGTTCATTTATATTTCATTTTATAGATTTCCAAATGCGCTATCTTTCTGTGCCATGAAGCATTCGGTATATATATGAACAGTGTATTAAAAAATAAGAAACACACTTTTCCTCTTGTTTCAAATAGACCCCTATATCTTTTTTCACGCCAAAAAAATCTAACTATGATTCTAAAAAGATCAAAACAGATTTCCTAAGATGTGAATAGAACTGGAGATCGAAATTGACAACGAGGAGTTGAGGTTTGACAACTAAATAGCGTGAGGAGTTGAAGTTTGACGTTAAATAGCGGGAAGACTATTAACAATTACATTGCTATGTATTGTGGCTATTATCACTACACTATTCTGTCTCCTTCAGAAATCAATAATCAAGAAAGAAAAAGCGTCACAATTTCACACTCTGCCAGTGGCAATACTCTGAGACAAAGGTTACCACATTATGATTTATGGCTTTTACCAGATCAAAAGGGATATTCTACAGAGAATAAAACAGGAAATATGGCGAGTTGAAGTTTAACAAATGTATTCAATTGTGTAGCTTCCCCAGATGAAAGGTTACTAATTAGAAGACAAATTAAAAAATAAAATTAAACACAAACCCAAAGTAATTTTATTTACTTTAAAGATTTCCATAAATACCAAAGTTTAATATCAATCCAGTTTTGTTTGCAGAAAATCCGTTTCAGTCTCCTTATAGCCGTAAATCATAGTGCAGCTCCTTCATCGCAGCGTATTGTCACTTACAGAGTATGAAATTGGGACGCCTTTTCTTTCTTGTATTATTGACTTCTGAAGGAAGCACAATTTTTTAGTGGCAAAAGTCATAATACATAGCAATATAATTGTTAATAGTCCTCAAGTTATTTGACACATATGTCAAACTTCACCTCGTAATATCTCGAGTTCCATTCATCTCAGGAAATCTATTTTGGTTTTGTTAGAACCATAATTAGATAATCTTTTTTAAGGTGTACGTATATATATATATAGAGAGAGAGAGAGAGAGAGAGAGAGAGAGAGAGAGCAATTTAAAATAAGACAGAAAAAGTGTGTTTGGTATTTTTTAACACACTGTCCATATTTCTAATGAATTCTTCGTGCAATAGAAAGATGGCGCATTCGGAAATCTATGGACTGAGATATAAATGAACTTTTCCGTTGAGAAGAACTAGAGTTATTAAGGGGGGTATAGTCATTCTGGGACACCCTGTGTATAAAGAATGAAACAGAGAGAGAGAGAAAGAGAAACAGGGTTTTGAACAAACAGATCATGAACGAAACAGACATACCTAACCAGAGAAACAAATTTATTTCGACAGAGAAACAGGCTAATTTAAGAAGACAAGTACTGTACAATAATTAAAAACTCTTCTTACGGCCAAATGAAATACAAATAATCAGAAGCGGCCTACATTCGAAATAGCAATCTTTTAAATGCAGTAACGTTCTTTATGTTTCTTTGAGACTACATAACGATGTACACCTAACATAACTCATATACTTCGGTTAGAACGATGGCACCCTTTTTTTATATCTGTACAAACAGAAGGGCATACATTTCTTACTCCTATTCGGATTGGTTATAAATTATTATAGACCTCCATTGGGAGAAATGATGGCCATTAAATATTAAAAGCGAGGTTATTATGTATTTATGGCCATATGTACCACATAGATTTAACCAAGATGGAAGATGGAGCAGCACTGAATAGTCCATTCTTTAGGCTATATAATAAAATACTTCGCTATCAGCAACCGCCTAACTGCTGGGCATGTCAACCAGTGCTGTGGCAAGGGTGTACTAGTAGTACCTCAGAAGCGAGAAAAACGGTATGTATTTATTTTATATAAATCGAACACTACGCAGATTAAATCAAACAACAATGTCAATCAATCAACGTTTATTGGTGAAACGTTCGAAAGAAAATAAATATTTCTGCCTTCGGTGGGACCTGAACCCACGACCTTCCACTTGCCGGGCGGAGGCTCTACCCACTGAGCTACGAAGGACAATATATAATCTCTTTACGAACGTATATATATTGTTGCCAGTTATTTCGCAGAATTCTTTCGAACGTTTCACCATCTAATCACGCCATACCATCGGCGTTGGTATCACTACGCCAATAAACGTTGATTGATTGACATTGTTGTTTGAGAAAAACGGTGTAAATCGTGCAATATGTGGCCATTCACCAGTGACTGATGCCCGGGGTGTTCGAAAACTCATTTGTATTGTATCGACGGGAAGAAACGTAAGCTTACGACAGATTTTAATGGAGATGCTTCGTCCAGTGTTTGCACAAGAACTGTTCGTCGGAGAATGACGCGACTCGGGTATAACAGCTGATGACTATCTCTGATTCCACTGCTAACGGCAAGACACAAATTGACGCGGCTGCAATTTGCCAAAACGCATAGCCACTGGACTGAACATGACTGGAAACGTGTCATCTAATCCGATGAATCACGATTCCAACTTCAACAGGAAAATAGTAAAAGCCGTATGTGGTGACAACCGCACAAAGCATAACATCCCTTATGGCAGACAGGCGTTATAGAGGCCCCTGGTGAAGGTGTAACTCTCTGGGGCATCTTTACATGGTCCTCACGGGACCCTCTCATCAGGCTGAACGGAACCCTGAGAAGCTTGGGCTACGTTGAACTGCTGACGGATTATCTTCAACCACTTTCTACGTATGTTGTTCAAACAGAACGATGGGCTATTTCAAGCTGCCACCCCGTCGGTCAAACTTTGCATAAGAGTGGTTCTACGAGCATAGCAATGAGGTTGGAATACTCACCTGGCCTCGAAGGTTCCCAGATACGAATCCTCTCTAGCATCTATGGGGTACGCTGCAACGGTCTCTTCACGCTTTGGACTCGCCACCATGCTCTGTGGCGGATTTAAGACGAAACCTTGAGGATTGCTGAGCGACAATACCACCATTTCGCTTTCGGCACCTCGTCCCTTCCTCAGGCGTATTGCTGATGTTATTCACGCAGAACGTGGAGCGACACGGTAAAAAATAGGCGTGTATAATAATTTGTCTTTTTAGTGTATGATGTATAATCCTGCCACATACATATCTCTTAGCCCCTCCTCTGTTTATTTACCATTCAGGACTAAATAAAACTCTGTCAATGAAGATCAATTTTGAGAGATAAAATTACTGTTATTATTATGAAATTCATTGTTGTGAAGTCTTTATATAAATTTTTATTAATTATTGCTGTGGAGATGCGAGCAAAATTGTGTAATGGTTATTCAACAGAATAATAATATAATTTAAGAAATAATTTAATGAGTAAACAATAAAAAAATTAAAATGCAGCAAATGTATCTGTACGCAAACTGAAATACAGAAAAGCCAACACGTTACCGCTAAACCTTCGTAGAGAAATTCGAGTTTTCTAATCCTCCATTTCAAAGGGCCAAATATAAAAGGGGAAACCTGTAAGTTGGAATATTTCGAAACGCTTGAAGACAGAGCTCTCTAGTGGTGCTGAGATTAGGTTCCCTATATCCACCGAACTCAAGTGAATATTAACAATTAAATCCAAATTCGTTCCAAGCTTAAGAAACGCCTTTTGGTTCGGGGTTCATTTTAAACTATCAGGGACGGGACCTACAGTTTTTCTGAGGAATCCGAATCTATGCTGATAAAAGAAGCAAACCTTTAGGCTACGGTGGACAGTGAAATGGTATATGTTCCACAATACAATTAGGAATCCAACTCCCATTCATAGGACGGTAGACGAATGCATGGCCACTGCAGGGCAATGGTCCTACATTTTCCCCAGGGATCCTAACCTTTTGAAGTCTAGCGAGTCAACCCTGGATCTACATTTTTCCTAGGAATCCTAACCTCTTAAAAGTCTAGCGAATCAACTCTGGGTTTACATTCTTCCAAATGATCTTAACCTTTTTAAGGTCTAACGAATTAACCATGTGCCTGCATTTTCCCCAGAGAGCTTAACCTTTTAAGGTCTAGCGAATCAACCCCAGGCCTGCATTTTTTACAGGGATCCTAACCTTTTAAGGTCTAGTGCAGCAGTTCTTCAACTGCGGTCCGCGGATCTTCCCTGGGGGTCCGTGAGATCCTCCCGGCGTTCCACAAAGGTTGGGGAAAAGTACTAAGAAGAGCATTTACTCCTTAATACTAAGAATATAATATGAAGGAACGAAAAATTCCTTACTTAAATGTTGAAGATCAGTGATGAAACACTAGAAATAAACACTTATGATGCAAATTCCGGGCTTTAAACTTTTAGTTAATTCTTGGGGTTCCGCAAGGCTGAGTGATCTCTGAAAGGGGTTCCGCAAGGCTGAGTGATCTCTGAAAGGGGTTCGCGGCCCAGGAAAGTTTAAAAAAAACGCTGGTCTAGAGAATCAACCCTAGACTTACATTTTTCCCAATGACCCCAACCTTTTAAGATTTAGCGAATCAACCCTGTGCCTGCATTTTCCCCCAGAGATCCTAACCTCTTAAGATTTAGCCAATCAGCCACAAGTTCACATTTCTCGCAGGGATCCTAAACTTTTAAGGTCTAGTGATAATCGACCCTTGGCCTATAGTAAGCAGTTAATCAGTGTTCCTTTTTCACACAGTTGGGAGTAGAGTACGGCTTAATGACATGCAAAATCAACGCTTTACCACTGAGCCACGAAGAGCCTTTCAAGCACTTAACTATAGCAATTGGCCCTGCGGTCGTACAGTGGTAACTCTATCGCCTAGTATGCGGCAATCCCGGGTTCGACTCCAAACTTAAAAAAAAAAGAATTCTAACCAATTAATGTGTTCACATTAGTTCGGGGGTCTCAAGAGGTTTGTATTCCTCGAAAAACTGTAGGTCCCGGCGCAGCATGACCCTTGCGTCGTAAACGATCTCAATGACATCCAGTGACCTCGTGAAACTGCGAACCCCCAAAAACCACGACAATATAATAAGTCAGTTTCAGATAATCCTTTATGTAAAGGAGCAAGGATAGAATTCCGAGGAATCCGAATCTCTCAAGTCCTAGGGAACCATTCCCCGGACTGCAGTAAGCAATTGGTCGGTAAGCGATCTATTGTGGCACCTCTGGGAGTTGAGCTAGTGTTACCGCACTCAAGACGAACATGTTATCATCACGGGTTATTATCCACTATTAGGATTAAGATAATATTAGTTATGGTAATCCATCCAAGCTCTATAATAACATAATGATTACATATAATCAAAAATATCAATATAAGCGTAAGTATTTCATCTTAGGATAAACCAACCGAAACACCATCCCAACTAATTTTTCCGATTACCAACTTTGAGAATTATGGTCATGAATAACCAAGTAAGCCTTAAGTTTGCACAATATAAATTTCATATGTATGTTTAAAGAAACAACGTGAAATTGATGGCATAATCAAAAATTAAAACTCTTTTGTAAACGAAATAAAAACTAAAGAAAAACTGAATTAGTGGATAAGAATAAGGAGGAAAAAGAAAAATTAGGAAGTTTCTAAATCAGAAAAAGAAAGAAATCGACATGAAAACCATTTAGGAAAAAACGGTTTATCTTTTCCAGTCTATCAATATTGGTGGTTTCCCTTTCATCATATGCGGGTAATCACCATTTGTGTGTGCGAGATTATGTCTATTACACGCAAAAGAAGAAAAAAAAAGTTCAGATTCGGCATTCTTATATTTGAAACGAGCGTAATCAACCCATTTAGCGCTTGTTTTTTCGGTCACCTTCGAGCGTAATCAACCCATTTAATGTTTGCTTTTTCTGCCACTGTCATAATCCTCGTGGCGCGTTTGCAAGAAAGGCGTCACTTTCAGAATGCCAGCTCTTTTAATCTCCTTCTTCTCGGATGCCCGCAAGATTGAAGAAAGCAAAAACTTCGGAAGTTTCGTTTTTTTTTAAGAAGTTGTTCTTAATGCGATTCTGGTTTTAGTCGAAAGCAGAGAACACGAAATTTGCGCCTAAAAATGGACACAAGATATTGGCGTTTCCTTGTAAAGCGTGCTCACGTGTTTCACTGGAAGGACTTTGGCCACGAAAATATTGAATTTTTGCGTTCTGAATCGCGGAGAGATTTTTTTTTTTTCTCTTAAGCGAAGTTTTTGCACAGTTTTCTGTATTTTTGTGCAAACTGCCTTTGAAGTATGTCACGTTATTTGCTCCCTTACTTCCTTCGCCTTTGAAAACGAAATAAACCTGAAAGAAACGAAGTTACTTGTGTTATTTCGCCGTAGGGAGAAATTGATTCCTTGACGAAACTTAATTTTGAAGAAAGCGCAAGTGGCAGAAATCCGTTCAAAGAGTTTTTACGAAGTTGGTTTAATACTATTCGTGGAAAAACTATTAATCACGTTAAGCAAATTCAATTTTCTGTCTCTACTTTACTTCGATGTATTCCGTTTTGCGTCTGAGTTTTTCATTCTGGAAAGCTCCACAAATCTATTTCTCACGTACTGTTATATTTATATATTTTACATCTGAAGACTAAGCAGTGGGTTATTTGGAATGAGTCCGATAGCTGAATATGACTTTCCAATCACGACACTTAAACCATGTTCAACGGGAGTTGAATCCAGATTAGCTGGTCCGAAGTTGTAAACACTGAACCTCTGAGCCCGAGAAGTAATTGTGATCCGTATGATACAATTACGTATGTTGTAAAGTTTATAAATTGAGAGGGAGTCCTATCGAAATTAAGGTGGGCGATAAGGTTTATTAGTCAATGACGATAGCTATTACTGATGGCTTCTGTTGATAATTGGTATTAGCTGTTGTTTTGTATGTAAGAAATAATCTTGAAGTATTGGTCAAGCAAGCAGCACTGTGTTTCCATGAGAGGGAGGGAGATGGGGAGACCAAGAGATAAAGAAAGAAAAAAGAGAATCTCCATTTGGGGATCAGAGCTCTTAACGAGATGTGGTGGAAGAACCCAAATTTGGTTCTCGTCGGTAAGATCCACTGTCGAGCATCACCTACAATCCTCCACCCACAGCGCAGCCGATTTGAAACTTCTGGAAGGACAAAAATTGTGGAAAGAGCGAAGCCAAGGACGAAGCGATGTCGCCCGAAATGCCAACCCCTCAACTTCCTCTATGTTGTCTTTATTGAGAGAAAAAGTTCTAGTATGAAGTAGACAATAAAAGTTATAAGCACAGTGATAGTTCATCCAAGAAAACGAAGGCGATAACAGGAGTCCAGGAATGGTTATTAGCGGATGTCAATAAATATTGGACCTGCCATTGTTTTTGGTTTGTTTGTCGGTCAGTGTGTCTGCCAACAATAAAAGGGTAAGTTTAAGGTTTTTCGTAAATAAAATAATAGCTATTGTCAACATTAAAAATCAGAATTGAGGAGTGCAGAACTGGATTTGGCGAGTTATAATATTTGGAAGTAAACTACAACTCGAAAACTTCCAACTCTCCAACTTTCAATTTTCAACTCGCCAAAAGTTGAATTGACTCTTACTTGCTCTTTGAACGTTAATGAGTTTACACGTGTGAACAACGGGCGCAAACACCATCATTTATGGTAACACTTATTGACTGACCTGTCCATATTGATAACAGACAGACAGCAAAAGAATAACACATTCAATGTTAGTTGAAACCCGCTAAATTTAAATATCGACTTTAGTCGATTTTTTAGACCTCTTATTATCATTGATAATTTCTATTGATAATGATTATTATTGGTGATTTCGACTGATAATTATTGATGGTTTGTATTGATAATGCTTATCAATGATGGGTTCTATTAATAATGATTATTGGGAGCTTTTATTTATAATTATTAACAATTGTTATCGACGATCGCTGTTACTAAAAAGTATTCATAATGACAATTATTTGTTATGGTAAACAAACGCATTAGCACTACGGCACTTCAAGATGTAAGTTGATTAAATTATGTTTTTGAATTTTACGCAGCAATCCATGCTGCGCCGAAGCGAACAGATTTCCGAGAATACCGAACCTTACAAGACTAGGAAACTGACCTCCGGACTACAGTGGACAATTGGTCGATAAGCATTCTTACATTTTGGCGCCTTTGGTAATCAAACCCAAAAGTTAAACATCAGTGCAAAAGATGATGAGTGTGGATAAAATCGGTCTGACAAAAATAAGAACGAGAATTTTGTTCGTCGATGTGAATAAATAGTAATTATTCAATGAAAATAAAGTTATAACTTAAGAGCATCTACGCTTTTTACCAAATAGTAATTAAATGGTGGATTAAAATTGATTAGATTGATGAAAATATGGTTCATGACTTTGATTCTTTATAATCTTCGTATTCTTCTCAACGCATCAACAGTTTGTGACAAAAGTAATTGTACTTGCTTTGTTTCGTGTGTTGTGTTGCAGATTTTCATTACCACCGGCACAACTATAACTTAACTTCATTAGCAAAAATACACTATGTAATTAGTCTACACAGAACCACTACCTTCTTAGATTCTCGTGAAGAGTTTATATCAATTTTTCTAACGTGGGGTTTTTACTTTTACACCTAGACGTCCTACACTATAAAATCTGCGCGACAATCGTAACAGGAGTAAGGGGTGTAAAAACGCGTCTAGCATCCCAAGATACATTGGGAATCAAACAGGAATATTCTTCACGGAATAATCAAACCTTATTACTATGCCACCCTTATCAACTTCTTATACAACCCCACTGGCTTATCAACTTTCTATGCCACACCAGTAGCCTATCAACTTCCTGTATGTGTGCCACCGCAATAGCCTATAAACTTTCTATGCCACCGCAGTGATTTATCAACTTTCTATGCCACCCTAGTGGCTTATCAACTTTCTATGACATTGCAGTGATTTATCAACCATCTATGCCACCGTAGTGGTTAATCATCTTTCCATGCCATCGGCGGTGGTTTAACAGAAGCATGTGGTTTACGTAAGAAAGGAACGCTACGTAAGTAAGATTAAATCACTCACCACAGAATCAGCTCTTTTTTTCCTTTAAAACTTTTTCGTAGACTACTGTTGCCATTTTAGATACTCTAATAAACTTTAGCTGTAGAATACCTTGAACAACCCACGAGCTTCGTAATTTCCGAAGTGGATACTTTAACTCATCGCAAGCCTACAACGTAGCCTTTTATAAATTTTCAACACAGCCTGAGCTTCATCAACTCAAACACCAAGCTTTCATACCTTTTCATCCAAAAGTTGCGTTCTCGTAAAGCCTCTCTGTACACGTAATTTTTTCTGCAGTTCAAGCTTCCCTTCACATCTTGTTTCATGTCAACTAGCCGCATAAACCAAGAAATAAAGTATAAATTAGCAAAGTGCCAAATTATTCATCAACCGAATTACTAAAGTAATTTATTCGTTTGTGAAGGATAAGCATAATCATGTATGAATTCTTAAACATTTTTAATCCTCCGAAACGGCCGAAAAAATTTGCTATCTTTTCGCGTTTTTAAGTGGCCTTACGGTATGTGAGAATCGCGAAGGGATGCCCTCTAATGTGCATAGAATTGCGGTCTGGAGTGAATGACTGGTTTTGTCTATAAATAGGAGAGATAGGAGCCTAGGGACAAAGGTGTAGGATGTAGCGCTATCCTTGAAAAAGAGAAAGCCTTCTGACTGGATTGACCAGACCTTACCACGTGACAAACAGTAGGTGATCAGATTTTGGTTAAAACATGATCCGTTCTGCTTCAACGCGTGCTTTACGTTTTACGAAAGAGTCTCATTTAATTCATATAATTCGATTAAAACTTGCCACATCCAAGTCAAAATAAAGTAGTCTGCCTAGTTCGTATTGAACGTATGTAGATAATTATTCTTATTAATTTAACCCTTTGGTGCATTATTTTCAATATCTTACTGTTTAATATCGTTTTAAACAAAGTGCTTTGCCACACGATCGTCGTTAATCAATAAATATACTGTTTTATTGAATTTCATTAAGATCTCCTTTATTTTACCTTCATTTACAAGAGAGTATTGGAGATCGTAATTTTTAAAATGAAAACTACGAATAAACTGAGGATTTCTTTGTGCAAAAAAGTTATAATTTCAGCATGTAATTGTAAAATTATACAAGGCATACAAAATTTAGAAAAAAAATTAAACTTTGTCGTTTTTTCCATTTAAAACGTGATCAGTAAAAAACTATTTTCTAAAATTTCCACAATATTACACTCTTGAGTAAATAAATTTTTACTTAATGGGTATTAAAAGAAATAGTATATATATGGTAAATATAGATTTCAATCTGCAAAATGATATGTAAAGACAGCTATGCACATACTGTTAACAATTTTGATCTTTTTTTTTTAACATTTAATCGAATGGCCCTTATGAAGAACTTTCGTAATTTTCCTTTGTTATTGAGTTGAACGTCTATTGTTTCAATGAAATTTATAAACAAAAAGAACAGAGAAAAACTGTATCTAAAATGCTTTATCCATGTGTTCAATAAATTTTATTTAACTTGATTTTAAATCACTTGAATGATGCTTATTTCCTATTATAATTTGTTATTATTTGTTCCTTTAATGCTTGTATTTAATTTTAAAATAAGCGAACTTTATCTATTTCATATTCAAAACATATTTTAATTAAAATTTAAGCTGCATTATTATTTATTTTTAATTTTTTTTTTTTGCAAGAGGAGAAAATCTTCAATGCTTTTCGTTAATAAGCGAAATCGCTGAATATTAAAATTTCCACAATTTTATTTTATTTGCAGTGCGACGATCTTTTAAACCATCAATAATGTCACAAAGGGAAGAATTTTTATTATTTGTTTGTATTTGTGTAGAATAATGACAACAAGAGTCATTCTACGGAAGACTATGCGAGGCCGGACATGCGATTTTCAGAATAAAATAAATTAAAAATACAAAGATAAAGGAAAGAATTATAATTATCCAAAATATTCACAGTAAGGCAAAAACAATTAAAAAACAGAAAGCAATTAAAAAATGCTGACTTTTTTACATTTTAGTTAATGATCTAATCAAAAAGATTTTGCAGCTTACACTCTGATTTTAATAATTTTATCGAAGAATGATTACATTTTAAATAATGGAAATAAGTTACATTTGGAAAGATAAGAAATTTAAATTTTATAGTATTCTAATAGCTACAGGCTTTTTTATATCGAATGATTTTGTAAGTTAAAACAGTAATTTAAAAAAATGGTGAGGGATCTTTTTAAAGGAAATTATAAGTCCCAAAAATTAGAAAAATAATTTGCGTTCTTGGGCATTTAGGAATGTTTCTGTCTTATTATTATTATTACACTTTCACCAAATTTTGAAGGCATATTCCTTATAATTAAAAACGATAGCCATTTTTATTTTTTCTAATTTGAATTAATATTTACCCAATAAAAAATGCCTGAAAATACGTGGTAGAGATCTTTTGCAAATGACATACGGTTAAATATTTTCTCTTCATGTATATTTGATACAATGATCACAGCCGTACTTATTGGTATTGCAACTATATATCATACTTATTGACGTTATATATCTATATTGTCACTGCTTTGGAACAACAAATTTTCTCGTATAGATATGAAAAATTATCAAAGAATGATTTTTGGTGTTTTGTGAGTAAATTTGTTATTCTGAATCAAATTTCTAAGAAATTTCGATTTTTGTAACCTTCAATTTTTGTGCCAATTTTGATTATGGATTCCTCTTCATCAGATTCTTAAGAAAATGTGATTTATTGTGATTTTGATAAGTGTTTACATCTTATTAATTTTCTGCAAAAATAATTTTTACAAATAAAGCACACTGACAGTTAAGGAGCAAATTATGCACCTCCTTCATTGGAATAACATTAAGTATTCTCTTAATTATGACCATGAGTGCATAAAATTATAAATTAAATTAAAAACTAATTTTAAAAAAATGATTGATATCAAATAAGGACTTTTTTTTTAATCATCTTTCCAAATCTGAACTAAAAAATTAAAGCGCATCCAACGTTTTGTATACTTTAAAAACTTTACTTACTTTTATACTTTGTATACAAAATATTTAAAAAAAAAACTTTTAGTGCTGTTATAACCAACATGGCATGCAAATGTTAAGACTCAATGCTATTTATCTATGCCAAATTTGGAATGGATCCATTAAGAACTACAATTAACCCAGGAAAAGGATATGCGCAAGTAGAAAAATATAATGACTGTTTTGGGAAGACGATCGCCTACTGTTGGTCACGTGATAAACTAGCCAGAAGGCTTTTTTTCATTGCGAGGGTAGTGGGCGTAGACGGATTATCTGTATACCTAAGAACGTTTGTAGTGAATAAACAGGTTAAATCGAAGAAAGGAAACATACAATGTCTGTCCCCTTCTAAGTCAGAACGTTACCAAGCTTTCAAACGATAAGTGTAGGAGTGAGGTAAGAAAGCATTTTCTTTTATCTGTGTTTGAAACAGACTGAAAGCCTCATTACCAAAAGCTCGCCATTCAAAACTCAGATGCCCTTCATTCCTTACCGCGTGGGCATCCAGCAACTTCATGGTACATTCATGGTACGGGGTCAAGTGAGGGGGAAAACGGACGAGTCCATTGCAATTTCCGGTCGAGCGGAATCTCTAGCTTTATTTCTATTTGAAAGCCGAAAGTGTTAAAGGGTTAATTCATTAAGTAAACGATCTGTCATACCTGTATTATTAATAAAAAACCTGAAGTGGTTTGAAGTGCGAATTGAGAGCCAGCCCGGTAGTTGTCCACTCAGACGTCATGCTGTTGAACAAAAGTAACATAGCGGATACGGAAACCTGGTGTGAAGCTTCACTTTCTAAATGCAGCACCAGGCCTTGGTGCTGGTATAAACTATGATGTGAACAAGCACCTGAATTGAAGCAGGAAAAAGGATGATTTAACGCTCCTTTTACCCTTTCTTCGCTTGGTGCTATGAACTTAGAAAGATCTGAGTCTCCTCAAGTACTATCGCCAATTTTCCACAACCTAAAAACTGCCTTTTCACAAGTTACATCCATATTAGATACAAATGATTTCTAATAAGTATGGATAATCACTGTGACCACTCAGTGTGTACGCAATTAATACTTACAAGTTGGAAGTAAGTAAAACACAGAACTCTATGTAAAATATCATTAATTACCATTTATTTCTTCCAACCGTCCATTAAAAGAATGGACAACGCTGCACGAACTTCATTAACTTAATATACTAATCAAATTATATGCGAGGGCTCTCTTTGTTCATTAATTAACGGGCAAAATTAGATTTACCGGTAAGTGTGCTAATGATATTGTAATTTAACTAACTACAACCCACAACTGCAAAAACTTTTCGTACGTTTTAAATACTTTAATGTAGTTTGTGTTGGTCTGAACACTTAAATTTTATGAGCAAAATGAAAAGTATTGATTTGTTTCGTAGTTCCATCACGGCTTCACTAAATTATAAATTTCATGTTCAATTGTAAATGTAACTTCCATGCGAACGTATTGATTATGTCTTATTAGCGACTGCGATACTCTGTTCAAGGAGAATGAACATGAGTATAGTGAAAACAACGAACAGGTGTTGTGGACTTGTTTACAAACTACAATGATTTGATCGAACACTAATGATAGAACATCCCAATGGCAGGAGAAGATCAGTTAGTAATCTCATTTTGGTCTGGATGAACAGCTTCCGTCTACTTCCCAAGCCTTTTAATCATAGCATCGGTTGTCTACTAGTTTAGGGGGTTGCGTGATTATTTTAGCTAAGTTAAATTCGCGAGTGCTTTGGGCGCGGTCTATATTAAAGCATGCCTAAGAAATACCGTATGTGTTTTTAGGACAGATTCTTTAAAAGGACGCGCCTTTAGACCTATTCCATAATCTAGTCTATTGTTTAAGACAGTGGTTCCCAAACTTTTTCAAGTCGCGATCCACTTTTATGGTAGCCAAGCAATCCGCGACCCCCTTATAGTAGCCAAGCAATCCGCGATCCCCTCTTTTAGTAACCAAAAGATCCGCGACACATCCTCTCTCTGTCTGTCGCCACGCCATTTGCATAATAAAAGCATTTTTAAGAGTAAAGGAAACACATTAAATATAAAATTATATTATATTAATTATATTAATTTATATAATAGATATAAAATTAACAACCATTAGTGATATATTGCAATGTGTGTAGCCATTTTGAAATATAAAGGGTTGGAAATATTTGGTATGAAATTTCTTATAAAAGTGCAACTAAAAATAGTTGCGGCGACCCCCAGGTTGGGAACCACTGGTTTATGATTTTAGTTGGTTGGTTGTAGTTTTATAGCGCAAGGACAGCAATGGTCATTCTGCACCAATCAAGGTGAGATCATAGATATAGTAAAAATTAAGTCTAAATTAAATCTAAAATGGTAAAAATATATTTGATATAATGCAATAAATTTAACAAACGAAAAAATATAAAAAAAAAGTCAGATAAGATGGGAGAAAAGCCAATATTAGATAAAAAGTTAAAAATGAGTTCATGATTAAAAGAATCGCCTAAAATGTCACGAAGGGTAAAAATGTTTTGGTTAAAAGTTAATGAGCGTTACTGGTTAAAATTGGGGTAAGTATATAAAATATGCAAAACATTTAATGCTTCACCACATGTGGCACACATCGGGGCATCTTCTCCCTTTAAGAGATGTTGATGGAAGAAGCGTATATGCCCGATGCGAAGTCTAGCCAGAGTGACCTCGTTACGACGGTCACTTCTATAGCTAGATTTCCACACCTCAATAAGAAGTTTAATGTGGTGAAGCTTATTAAAAACTTGGTTGTCCCAATCCAACTGCCATTTTTTGTACAGATGGGATGGGACATGAGTTTTAAAATCTCCAAATGGAATAGTCGTACAATCAGCCTCTGAAGTTGCTGCTCTCGCAGCAATGTCAGGCTGTTGATTGCTGGAAATTCCGACATGACCTGGAACCCACAGAATTTCACAATATACTGTGAGTGCTTTATATCCACAAGTTGTTTTCACGAACTCTGTGGATTCCAGCGTGATGCGAGACGTTGAATGAAGTCAGGCTTTGCAGAACGCTGAGTGAATCTGTTCGGATGAGTGTTGAAGTTAATGAAGTGTCCAAGATGTATTGTGGTGCTAATCCTATGGCATAGATTTCTGCTGTGAAAATTGAGCAGAATTTTGGCAATTGTTGTTTATGATTTTACTGAGCAAGGACAGTAAAAGTATTGCGCCGGAACCTGCAGTTTTCCGAGGAATCCGAACCTCTGCTATCAAACCGCAAACTACAGTGGGCAGGCATACGCTTTTGATATCATTCCGGATTAATTGAAGGATAGACAAATGTGTTAAGCTAGGTTCACTTTCCGCCATTGCCACTGCTCCTCACGCTGGTGTATTTACACCCCAAAATACTTTTGTGGAAGCATCAAAGGCAGTGAGTGTTGCCGATTCATGCTTACTTCGCATTCGACCTTGGGCAATAGAGGACGCTGCCGGTCCTTTGATTTCCACACAAAAACGGCCACTGAAAGGAGCGGCGGGCAGCGGCCATGCCAAGAGCATCGTTAGCACGAGTGACATGTTTATATACTCGAGCTGCCCACTTTCATGCTCACTTCCCTGCTCACTGCCAGGAAAGTGGGCTGAATGTAAACGAGGCTTTACCACACTGCGCCATCGTAAGGCAATGGGCCTCTATGTTTTCAAATAAGATGAACCTCTTAAGCGCTAGAGAATAAACCCCTGGACAACAGCAAGCAATTAACCGGCAAGTTTGTCAAATCAATTAAGCACCTTTGAAAATTAAATCTGTGTTAACTACACGCAAAGCGAACGCATTTGCGTTGTACCGCCGCAAGGTCCAAAAGTGTAGTCTATATATTACTTATATATATAACTATTTTCAACTGAACTAGATATCCATTATAATGGTCGTCTCTTTCATCTATTATTTATTTATTAATTCGTTTAATATTATTGTGTATGTAGCCACCATCTACCAATTTTTCATTAACTCGGTTACCTGACTTCGAACTGAATAGTTTTTATTCACAGTTATGCCCAGAAAGATCAGTTTAGACATTTAAGTATTGTCCATTCACAAAAAAAAACTCCTCTGGAAAATCTTGTTTTGTAACGTCGACACCTGTTGTTTCTGGCTTTTTCACAGGACTTCTTTTTGTGAACGGCCAGTGTGTATGTGATAAATTATGAAATGTGGTTAAAAATTGTATCTGACCTCAACACAGTTTGTCTAGCATTGCAGTAAAATATTCATATAGTATTGTACTGTATTATATAGTATTGTACTGAAATATGCGAGGAAGTCCAAAAATTCAGATTGTTCGGGTCAGTCCGGATTCTTGGACAGTATTCTTAAGATTAAAATTCAAGCTGGAATAAAGAAGAAAATAATGATTATAAATGGTGTTGGTTTATTTTTTTTACAAACACATAATGCTTCATTCAAGCAAATGCGAATAAAATGTTTTCAGAACAACATCCGTTTATTTTGTGCGCTCAGCTGTGTATTAACTTCACCCTATTAGATACTGTTAGAAGTATTCAACTGCACCTATTGAATGGCGTACTATTGTGTATTCGGCACCTATTGAATGTATGGCCGTGTATTCAACTGCACCTATTGAATGTACTGTGTGTATTCAACTGCACCTATTGAATGTGCACTTTATAGTTGCATTCAACTGCACCAATGAATGTACTTCGTACGTGTATTCAACTTCACGCCCTAATAGATAATACTTATTTATTGTCCCGGCTGCGCACCTATTGAATGTTACTATGGTGCATTCAACTGCACAATAGGACCATATATTGTGTATTCAACTGCACATGTAGAGATTCCTCACCGCACTCTCACGGTGCAGCAAATATAGCCTTCATCTTCATGCATTCAATTTTCTACTAAAGCCGTTCCTGTACCATATCATCGATCCCATTTTTATCCCGTACATCTTGGAAATATTTCATAAAGAATTTTTGTTTACTGACTTTAAGGTTAGTTTACCAGAGCACTGGAAGTGGCAGTAAAGTTTAAAATGGATTGAAGTCATAAAAATGACCCAAAAGTAGGCCATTGGAATATTTACGGACCTAACGCGCGTAAGAGTAAGCGACTTACTCTTGATTTATCTAGAATGCTGCCTGTATGAGAGAAAAGTTACAAATTTCGAATTTTGAGTTAAGAAAACTCAATCTATATAAACTACCAAAATAAACAAATTAGAATTCTTTGTTTAAATTTTACTTTGGCGTAACGGTTATTGAAATCCGCATCTTTAGGACGCTTATTCTATTCTTCAATCGACTTTAAATAACGGCTCGATGGATGTCATTACAAATATAACGATTATTCTTGAACGAACGGAGAGACGTTTTGGCAACAAATAGGGGGGGGGGATTATCTCACACCAAATCTGGCGTTAATCTCCGTCGTTTTATCATTGCTATTAAAGGATAGCTTTCTAAGCGGACTCTATCACGCCCGACAAGCCAGCTTGCGTCATTTTCCAAATACTCATTTAAGCAAAGGAAGTAATAGATGGCTTGTCGAGAGGGGATAGCTCTTTCTCGTGGAGGAAGAAACGGAGAAGTTAGAGCGAAGAAAATGGGCTTCGGTAATTTTACTTCCGTTTAATATGGATCTGACAATTTAGGGTATCCGATTTGGTAGAATTTACGAGTTACCTGGAACTTTTGCCCACTTTTAGGGGAAGATGGGTCGGGAAAACTCCTTTTAGTGCTAAAGGCGTTAGATTAGCGACAATTTGGCGTCTTCGACGACTACAAAGAAACACTCAACGTTGACGAGCCGTATACTGGAGAATTTGTACAGATCTCAAATATTGTTTTTGTAATACAGTAAAACCCCGATTATCCGAACCTCACGTAACCGAAATCCAGGTTAAATTAAATAGCCTGCTTCTACCTTGTCAGACATCCGTTCAGTGCTTTTGGAAAAAACACATAGGCCTACTTGTTTCTAGCTTAGTATGTACTCCAGTTTTAAGGTGGGAAAACAATACAAATGGTAGATATCGGACATATGCGAAGATATGTATATACTTCATCTGCATCGGATATGTATAAATAGATCTCGGATTATTTCCTATCAGCTGATATCTTTCTTTATAGTCAGTGACGTGGCGTGACTTTAAAAGTGGGACCCTTTCGAGTTTTCACCAGACCCCTTTGAATAAAAACAGTCACAATGCATACATATATCATCATTATCACCATCATGATGATACATATATGCCCTTCGACTTTTTGATTCGAAGTGGGGGCCGATGGTGAACACCATGAGAGGGACCGCTATTGAAATTACGTTACGCCACTGATTTATACATATACTTTGTAACATTTTCCACTAACAATATAGTAGTTAAGGTGTAATTAAAGGTGTTTTAGACCAAACAGAAGTTTTTGCCGCCTCGTCTGCCTCTGCAACTCAAATTTTGCAAATCATCGAATCGAATTCTTCTCCTTCCTATTATATCCCACACGAGACGAAGCAAGACTCGCAGAAAGTTCCAAAAAAAAAGAAGAGAAAAAAGAAGGCCCTCCAATCTGTCAATGCTACTTCTTCCAACCCCAGTGTGATAACGATGTCCGTAACTTCGACTTAGTACGTTCCAAAGCAAAAACAAAACTACCTTTTGGAACCTTTTCGGATAATCGAACTTATGTCACAACTTTCGCAAATATTGGCAATTCCTGAAATACATTATTTTTAACAAGAGAAAAAAATTACTGGACAAGAGATGAGTTAGAACTTCTTGACTTATATCACGACTTTGGCCCAAGTCTCTGGGAAAGAACTAAACGTACTTATGGATACTGGACTGATGTTGCATCTGCTAAAGAATGGTGGAAACATAATCGAAATGGTCTTAACTCTTGTGCAAGGTTCAATGTGCAAGGTTCAATGTTAGACTGGAACCTCGACCGCAAACGCTTGCAGAATCGGCTATTTTGCTGCTAATACCTAATAACTCCCATGTCAACTTAGCTCCACACTTTTCCTTGCTCACCCCAACTCCTTTGATTTGCGAAAGGGGCAAATTTTTCTAATTAGACTCTAAGACATTTTTCTCCCTGAATTTTGATCACCTATTACCATCCCAAACCAACTTTCATCTCAAAAGGGGTTTTCGTTTTAACCATTAGCTTTGATTTTTTCACAATCTAAATCCTTATTGTTCTGAGACCTATATTTCCAACTACTAAACTGAGTATATTTCCAACTACAAAATTGCAAAACATATGGAGGTGTAATGCAAACTGCATTGGTACTCCACTTCTGAAGTATTGGTTTGGTCGTTTTAGATAAATGCTGTCCCTCAGCATCTTTATATTACAATAAAAATTGCATTTACAAATTATCCGAAATACTCTAATAATAGCCTAATAGTATATTAGTATAATAATAGTCTAATAGTATATTAGTATAATAATAGTCTAATAGTATATTAGTATAATAATAGTCTAATAGTATATTAGTATAATAATAGTCTAATAGTATATTAGTATAATAATAGTCTAATAGTATAATAATAGTATATATAGTATAATAATAGTCTAATAGTATATTAGTATAATAATAGTCTAATCTAACATAGAGATACACTGGTAGGCATATTTCTTTAAACAGTCACTCATTTTTATACATTTTTTTTTTATTTTAAACACACGTAATTACTTTTATATACATATGCATATTTTTATTTAATTTCCAATAGCTTTAACCATCCAGCCAATGTTTCATGTGCTGAGAGTCCCAAGTAAATGTCAGTGATATGACAAGCTATCCGAAACCAAATTCGACCTCCGCACTTTTATTTCGAAAATGCAAGGTTTTACTGTAAATAGCAAAATTCTGTCGAGATGCAAAAGATAAGAAAAAGAAATACAAAGTAATAAAGAAATGGACAAAACAGAGATAGAAAATAAAGAAGAAAAAAGTAACGAGGAAGGGAAAATTAGAATAAGCTTGAAAATGGCAGAAGTGAAATTACAGAAATAATTCGTGAGGAGCGAAAAAAAGAAAGAAAAAGGATAAGTGGAAAATAATGGAATGAAAATAAGTCCGAGGAGAAGAAAAATTTACGATTAGAATAAAAAGATTTGTAAAATTTCGAAAACCACTAACCTCTTCATCAAGTGAACAGAATTCGTTCCACTCCAGTATCTTTCTCTTTAGGTCTGCTTTTTCTACTTTTTTAAATTTATTCTAATTTTCCTTCTCCTCCTCCACCACCTCTTAATTTACGACAGAATTCTTTAACATATTTTAAGCCGTGGTAAAACTTTTATTGTTTTGTTATTATTCTTGGGTTAAAAGAAATTAAATAACTAGCCTGAAGGGTTAGGGGGTATAGCCCCTCCACCGACAATTTTTCACAATTCCTTGGGTTTTTTATTGGACAGTATATTTTATAGAGGGAACGCTCAACGAAATTAGCCCCCCCCCCAACTGTGCTTATAATTATAAGATATTACTGGGCCCCATTGAGTGGCCAAAAAGAAAAGGGTCGGCTTTCCCTCTATGAAGAATAAAAGTATATGGGCAGGCGCATACCTCGTTTCACTACATTGTGCTTCCCAAATTAAAGTTGCTAAACTTAAAACAGACATTTACGATTTCACATAAATAAATGTGAAAGTACTTCAAATTAAACTTGGACATCGGGAATAAAATAACAGGGAATTGGAATCAGAATAAGGAAATTAAAACTGAAAAAAAAAACCAATTTACCCTATTGTAAATTTAATTTAAACAACAAAGTCCAAATAAGGTTTGCAATATTTTTTATATGAAGTCAAACAGATGGTCTTGCTACCAGTCTCTGGAACTCGCCCTATTCCCATTTCCCCAGTAATTAATTCTTCCACATGTTTCTAGGATGATTATCTTTTAATTAATGAAGGCAATTCCAGTTCATTTCTGAGAAAACGATAAAAACCGAGGCATTCAAACATTCATTAAAACGAGCTATTTAAATCCCCGATTTTAAATCTACATAATGAAAGTATTCTTGGAGATTTCTTAAAAGACTTCTTTTACAGAAAAATGTGATCTCATTCAAACTATTAAAATCCATTCTTCTGAAATTAATTATTCAATCTCTTTTTCTCATAATTACTCCATTTGGGGCACCAAGCAGTTAGTTTCAAAACCCATTCATCTTTTCTATTGTAATTTGACAAGTTGCAGTTACAGTTGCTGCCTTCAATGGAAGCGGATAGGTTTCAGTTTCATTCATTCATTCACTTTTTTTTTTATTCCAAATTATGATGGATTTGAGTCCCATTCTCGTATTGAAAATTAAGGGTGGATCCAAATCACTGACTGAATAAATCAGTGGCAATTAGCAACTCAAAACTCATAGGGGCTCTTATGGGCTCAAGTGGATCTGAGGGATTCAAGTGGATCTGAGGGGTTCAAGTGGCTCTGAGGGGCGCGAGTAGCTCTGAGGGTCTTAAGCGACTCTGAGGGGCTCAAGCGCCTTTAAAGAAGATTTTGTGATGTGGACTATGAGAAAATGATGTGTTTTGATATCCAATGGGGGGCTTGATCCCGCCCAAGTCCTTCCAGTTTTTACGCCACTGGAATGTGCCACTGGGACTAAAGCATTCAGTAATTTGTTGAAAGATTTGAATTTTCTCTCTCTCTCTCTCTCTCTCTTAAAAATGTAAGCAGTTAAAGGGATATAAGCAACGTGCTTATATTCCTTTAATTGCATGCTTATATTCCTTCAACTTATGCGTTACTAAACGAATCTATTTAAAATTGAAGGTGTGCGATTAAAGAAATAATGAATGCCTGCATTCATTAAAACGAATGAGAACGAGTGCTAGTATTCATTCAAATGAATGAGAAGTGCATTTATTAAAATGAATGATAATGTGTGAAACTATATATTAAAATTAATGAGAATAGGTGTGAGTACATATTGTAATAAATGAGAATAGGTGAGAGTACATATTGTAATAAATGAGAACGATTGCGAGTATTTATTAAAATGAAAGAAGATAAACGTTCATTAAAATTATCGAGGAGTCTTCATACAAATGAATGAATGAATGAATGAATGAATGAGGAGCGTGGATGTTTATTAAGGTGAATGAGGATGACAACTCAATTCAAAAATGATCCAGGATATTCCTATCCCATCCCAGCAATGAGTAAGTAATGCTTGAAAAATGAGAATGAGCTAAGAAAGTGAAAGAGTTAATTCACCAGAGTGAATGATTTTACCCAACTCACGGTTAAAAGATCTTTTTTAACATTCAACGAAAGTTCGAAAATTGCTAGAAAATTTTTAATTTCTAGTTTCTTGTATTTAATAGAGTTTGTTAACTATAAAAGGGCGCTCTAATTGTTTACAATAAACGGTTGTTCAGAACGAAAAGATAATGCATAAATTATTACAACTAGGTTTTACGCTCCACTTTGAAGACTTATAATAAAACCTATTTTCAGCCAATGATAGCTGAAGAAAAGAATCTGAACCACACACTCCAACTGGACACGAATCCACGATCCTTGAATAACCGTCCCATTGCTTCATTCGTATAGTCCCGCTTAGGAAATACAACATTATAAATTAAACGGTTTATTAAGTGAGAAATTTCTCGCAAATAAAAGGATAATTTCACGGTGCCTGGTTTGGAACCGAACCTACGACCTCTTTGTAGCCGGCCAAGGGCTATTCCAACTGAGCTACAGACGACCTATCATCCTTCCCTCCGCGAGTGCGTATGAAGCTTCACTATAAACGAGTTTTTGAAATGGGGCAGTGTTTGGACTGCTTTTAAACCAAATCAACGTCAAAAAAGCGGCCATCCGAAAAGTACCCATGTCAATCCCTATTTTCTTCGTTGTTGAGAGGTATCACTCCCTTTATGTAACCGAAACTCGAGAAGCCATTCCAAACAGAAACTTTCAGAGCTCGCTAACTTGTCAAAATCATAGCAGATTGAACGACTTATATTGTGCGAGTTACATATGGTTCTGTTGAGCCTACTATGGGCAGTTGTAACACATTCAGCTAGTATGCTGTTACTCCAGTTCAACTAACAACGGTGCCATAAAAAAAACTTCTTACAGACTAACTGCTTATTGTAGTCCGGAAGTTGGGTTCCTATGCCTCAAGAGGTTCGCATTTCTCGGGAAAATGTAGGTATACTGCCCTACGTAATGGTAAGGCATTTTTCTGCCATGGCATTAGAATGTGTATCGTTTTTGCTCACGCAAGTTCGGCCTTCTGTAAATAGTCGACCTTTTTGGGAATAAAACTTAGGATTTCTGCGAAAACTGTATGTTCCGGCGCAGCATGCCCTTTGCTGGCATTGTGCCATAAAAACTCAAGCAAACAGATCACTGTTTTTAATCTTCGGTATATTCAAGATTCGAACTAGTGAAATAATGAACAGGCATTTTAAGTACACTGTTTGACAAAATTCACTCGACACAGAAAAAATTCTGTGTAACTCAACATCGGCAGAAAAGGAAAACGTTTAGAATGGTGATATATTCATAGACAGCAGTGAATAAGAAAACGAGGTTCTGCTCCTTCTGCAGCACCATAAAAAATGTACTACACAGTAAACATTAAGCAATAAGACAAATAAGCAAATAGACAAATAAGCAATAAGACGCCTATACACGCATAAGGTCATCTTTTGGGATTCTGCGGAATCGTTCACTAGAACGACACACGAAAAAGGTTATATAGACAAATGATTGGAGTTATTAATAAAATCATGTTCTGCTAAATTTGTTTCCTGGGAATACTGGGTTGTATTTTGCAACCACTTTTCGCAATATAATATAAGCCTACTTTTTTTTCTCAATAAAAAAAAAATGTTAATTTTGTTCGGCAGTGTAGATAGCTCGATATCAAGTGTATCGATGGCTAATCAAGTTTGATATCATTGAATACAATGATCGATTTATTTATACAAGTCGAACACTACGCAGATTAAATTAAGAAACAATTTTTATCAACGTTTTTTAGGCGTAGTAATAGTAACGCCGATGTTATGGCATGGTTAGATGGTGAAACGTTCGTAAAGAAAAGAAAATTGTTTTCTTTTTCTGAGTCTGTTGGGGTACGATCCCACAACTTTCTGCTATCCGGACATGTGCTCTTACCAGCTGATATAGGCGTGGGGCCCGAGCCCCCAATAATTTGAAATAAATTGCGATTTTACATATACTGTAATGTATAAACGTACATAAAATGTGCTTTGCCCCCCCCCCCCAATAATTTTGAAAACTCAACGTTAATGTCAGCTGAGCTATAGACGACAAACGCTCGATCCCTTAAGAGCATATTTAAAGCTTATTTGCAGAAATCGATTATTTCGTGAAATGGGGCAGTACACGGGCTGCTTTTTAAACCAAATTGCGAAGAGATCGGTATTAAATTCATCGAAAAATACGTTGCAGCAGATGTATTTATACAAATCGAACACTAAGCAGATTAAATTAAGAAACATTTTTTATCAACGTTTTTAGGCGTAATAATAATACCGCCATTGTTATGACATGGTTAGAGAAGAACAGTTTTCTTTCTTTACGACGTTTCACTATCTAACCTTGCAATAACATCGGCATAATTATTACTACGCCTAAAGAACGTTGATAAAAATTGTTTCTTAATTTAATCTGCGTAGTGTTCGACTAGTATAAATATATCTGCCTCGACGGGCTTTTAGATAAATTTAATATCGATCTCTTCGCAATTTGGATTTAAAAGTAGTCCATGTAGTGCCCCATTCCTCGAAATAACGGGTTTCCGAAAATAAGCTTTAAATACGTTCTTAAAGGATTGAGTGTTGGTCGTCTGTAGCTCAGTTGGTACGAACAGTTGCCCGGATAGCAGTCGGTCGTGCCCAACCAGACGCAAAAAACATTTCTTTTCTTTACGAACGTTTCACCATCTAACCATGCCATAACATCGTTACTATTACTACGCCTAAAAAAGTTGATAAAAATTGTTTCTTAATTTCATAATACAATGATCAATATTCCAAGCAATTCTATCGGCATCAAATAAGCTCAATTTACAAATAGTTTGTGAATATGGAATGAAACTTCCTTGACCAATTGGGCGAGTACATAATAAGGCTGTCCGAATGAATATTATTTAAAAATTGCGAAGAATGCTTTAAAATACTAGCTATTTATGTCAGTAAAGATACATTTCTTCCCTTGAGAAATGGCAAATGGATTTGTTTGAAATTGAGTAAAAAATGGTAAATTTCAGTGATATTTACAGTTAAAAATTCCTAAAGAATCATTGTGTATTGATCTTTCTTGTATCTAAGAAACGAATCAAACAAAGTTCTGGAAAATATCCAAGAAGTGAAATTGTCTTAACTCCCGCTTCTGTTGTTTCAGCATTAAAGAAACTGGCATTTATCTTCATTTCTGTCGTTTTACGAAAGCAATAACCTCGACGTCAATGTTAATTTCAAGACGAGACAAAGTACAGTCTTGAGTAGGAAAGGAACGAAGTCATTTTATTTATTTGCCTTACTTATTACATTTCTCATACTGGAGAGCAAAATATAATAACTTTCTTTTTCCTTATTACGACGTTGCAATAAAGTTGTGTCTGTTGATTCTACACAGCACAATGTCGCTAAAATCGTCATATTTGTTAATTTGGCGTCGTATAAAGGTCAAAGTTGAAACCTATTTTATGAATCGGGTCATCGTTATACGCGGGGTTATTTATATATAGTAGTATAGGACATGGGCTTCCATATGAGTACTTCTAGTGGGAAGATTCGGGGGGGCTGATAAAAACTATTACCTCTTTCTCAAGGCTGCCAAACATTTTAGTGATTTTACGTGGCGCTAAAATGCTACAAAAATAATTGATATTGCTTGACAATTAGTAATGAGCTAAAAAGTACCTTATTTTAAAATGTAACTATAAAACTTTTGAAAGTAAATGCGTAGCAGAATCGGGCGAATCAAATTTTTAAACGGCTAGTTGGGGCTCGAGCTCCACTCATATGGGCGCCCATGATGTGGACGAGTCCAACCTGCAGGACCAAGGAGTCCGCAATGAACAGGTAAGAGTTCTGCAGTAACTCGAAGTGTTAATGGAAATTTTAGATCCCGAAATTTCTATAATAAATATTCCTTTTACCATGAGGTATGAACAGCTAACTCAACATCTTGAAATGTCCATTTTAGTCGGAAATAAAAATTAAACTGCTGAGGAAAAAACATCATCACATTGACTGATGTAGATGGCATTGAAATTGTACCAATGCTATAGTGCTAATGATTTGCATTGTAGAGATCATGAAGCACTGATATCAAAGTTGCTTAAACGACCACTCTTCCCAATATACAGTAAAACCTGCCTAATGTGGCCACCTTCGGAACAGAGCTGCGAAGGTCACCATAGAGAGGTGGTCACCATACATGACAGGCTTTGGTATAACTAAGACCCTACAAGTTCTCCCTTATAAAAAGTGGTCATTATATTCAGGTGCCCAATTTACAAAGGTGTCCACTGTACCAGGTTCCACTGAACGTTCTTTTTGCTCAATTACTATTAACAATGAATTATATCTATAATAAAGGTAGTGCAAACAAATAATTTGATTGGAGTTGTGATTTACGACGCAAGGAAACAAGGGTCATAAAAGGGACCTACGATTTTCCGCGGAATACAGGCCTCCGCTGCCGAGGGAATCAAACTCAAGACAATTGTAGACAGAAAAGCGGCACGAACTTTACAGTGCCACTGGCTGCCGAATTCCAGTCAGTGATACAAACCTCTGCTGTCGGGGAAATCAAACTCAATACAATGGTAGACAGAAAAGCGGCATGCACTTTACAGTGCCACTGGCTGCCGAATTCGAGTAGGTGATCCAACCCTCCGCTACCGAAGGAACTAAACTCAGGACAACGGTAGACAGAAAAGCGGCACACACATTTTACGGTGACACTGGCAGCCGAATTCAGGTCAGTGAAACGATAGACGAATGCGTAATCATTGTGTCACCTTTGGGAAGCGAACTTGCATTGTTCGGAGCAATTTGGAACCCGACGTAAGGACAGGAACCCCAAACGTAGGTTGGCAAGCGTGCTTTCTGGCGTCATGGGGAGTCAAACCAGAGTTGACGGCACGTTAGGTGAAAGCACTTCCACTGCAACACTGAAGGGGTAATATTGCTTGAGCTTTAAGGCGCAGGGACAGCAAAGTTCATGTCCAGCCTACCTACAGTTTTCCGAGGAATACGAACCTCTTAAGGTCTAGAGAACCAACCCCCGAACTATGTTGAACAATTAGTGCCAATATTAATAATGAATCGTGCTGATGTAGTATTTTACTTAAAGAAAACATCTTCAGTTTTTCTGGGAATTATGATAATAAAATGTATTCATTTGTGCTGCTCGTAAATGTTCTTATTTTAGCTTGTCTTAAAAATATATTGTCTTACAGGATAAAGGTCATGGTGCAAAGGTCACGCTGAGGTGGGACCTACAGACTTCCGAGAACTTTGAACCTTCTAAGAGCTAAGGAACAAACCTTCTGGACCACAGTGAGAAAGCAATTTGTCAGTAAGCATTGTAATTTGGCACCATTGGGAGTCAAACCGGGGTTATATACACTTTAGGCGAATGCAGGCCCTAAAAATAATTTATTAATATAAATATAGTGGAACCTGCTAAAGTGTCCGCCTTTGTAAATTGACCACCTGTATAAACTGACCACTTTTTGTAAGAGTGAACTGGTAGGGACTTGGTTATACCTATACCAAAGTCTGTCGTGTATTGTGGCCACCTGTCTATGGTGACCATCGCAGTCCAGTTTCAAAGGTGGTCAATTTAGACAGGTTCCACTCTAGATTTTATTGTATCATTCATGCTTTTTTTGGTGGTAGGGTACAGGAATCAATAGCAAATTTCTTCAGAAGGTTTGGAATCATTACTTATTATTAAAAGGAGAAAATATCCAGATTTTATTAAAACAGAAGAATTTAATTATTTTTCAAAATTCTCCTCATGAACATTATCGAAATAGATTGCATGACACTTTTATGAGGAATTCATTCAATCAATTTAAATCAATTCATTCAATTTAAAAAAAAAATTGTGGGGCGTGAGAAAATACGGTTTCAATTACTGCTATGTACCCCCTTCGACCTTAACTTTATCCAGAACTAAAAGTACCTTATACGTATCTGATAAAAATTGTTGCACCAGCTGCTAATACATGAAATCGCAAACAGTTGACAGTTTCTGTGACATCTATCATTGATGGAAGACGAGTGCATCCATTATGGATGTCCTTTTGAAATTCGGTACAGAAGTCCATTAAAAGCGAAAGTGGAATTTTATATCTCTTGATATAACTTCTTCGAGTTATGTTCTTGGAATATATATATATACAAAAAAAATATATAACAGCTGCTCTCATTTCTATTTCTAGGGGGTTAGGTTTAAGGACTTCATTCAAAGTTTGGTTAAAAAATAAAAAGTTAACTTAGTTACGAAGATAGAAGAAGTTACCACCGATTCGACGTTTTCGTTAACTGTTTTGTTAACCTCCTAATGTTTAGTTCTGAACTGTGTCCAATAACGTTAGAAGAAATTAAGAATTGTCGAATAGTTTTATCTTTAATTTAAAAACTAATATACACATGAACACCGTTTAATATGATTTGTAACGACTTGTACAATTGTTTCGGTGGGAAAAAAAAGTCTCACCTTCATCAGAAAATAGTCAAGAATATTTATTTGAATTTAACAAGAATATTATATATTTGTATATCAAGGATATTTATATACAGAGTGTCCCAAAAACATTGACTGAAGTTCTAATTTCTTAAATATTGATCTTAGACATATGTATTAAATTGGAAAGTGGCGTAAAAAAAAGGTGCAGAATTTTATAAAATTTATTAAAATTGCAGAGGATTATTTTTTGAAGAAATACAAAATTTAAATTTTTATACGGTCCCTGTACACAAAAATGTCCAATGAGTTCAACATACTCCAATAGGTCACTATACCAAATTTCAGCATTCTATTGGAAAAAGAACCAGAGATATGAAGACCCAAAATAACTGACTGACATCATTTTTTAAAAGGAGAAATAGGTATATTCCCTGACGAAGAGAAAAATTCATTCTGCTAAGTCACGTTATTTTGGGTATTAATATCTCTGGTTCTTGTTCCACTAGAATGCTGAAATTTTGTATATTAACCTATTGGAGTATGGGGCACATTTCACTTATTGGAAATTTTTGTGTACGGGGACTGTATAAAAACTTAAATTTTGTGTTTCTTCAAAAAATAATGCCCTGCAATTTTAATGGCTTTCACAAAATTCTGCAAATTTTACGCCACTTTCCAATTTAATGCATATGTCTAGGATCAATATTTAAGGAATTAGAGCTGCGGTCAATGTTTTTGGGACACCCTGTATATTCTTGAAAAATTTCTGATAAAGGTAAGACTTTTTCCTCACCGAAACAATTGTAAAAAGTCGTTACAGATCATATTAAACTGCATTTATGCGTATTTTCGTTTATTAAGCAGTGCGTCGCCCACTTTCACACAAGTTTTCTCATCTTGGTTACAAGAAATAGACTTTCACTTCATTGCTCGATGTCAAAACGATGGAAAAGCTTGTTTTCCGTCAACTCAAGATTGACATACCAAGTAGAAATCCAACTCTTGTAACATGTGA
Source organism: Dysdera silvatica (assembly GCA_006491805.2). NCBI lineage: Eukaryota > Metazoa > Arthropoda > Arachnida > Araneae > Dysderidae > Dysdera > Dysdera silvatica. Next base: position 38,056,663 of record QLNU02015270.1, read on the forward strand.
GAAACCTAGTCAGCCATTCCCTTGTTATTCTGGTGATACCATTCACAGTAATTTTCAGAAATGTTGAGTATTTTTGAGAACTTTATAACGTACTTACTGCCAAGAGTACCGGCACGTGTCAGAGAGCCGCTTTGAAGCAGCCCCGATAGCGGTCACTCCGCTGGAGGGTGACACAACAAGTCCCGCCTTAACGCGTCACTTCAGCTGTGGTGACCGAAGTTCGGAATCTCCGCTAAACCGTAGCTCAAGCTTGCCAACACGTCTGGCCAACGTGGTGAGTTTAAGACCATTTTCTCTGTATTTCATTCACCGTACCACATTTATGTGTGATAACAGAGAGACCTCCATCTTGCAGTAGATTGAAAATGGTTGATTATGCTGATGATATATATAATATATTACATAATAATATTACAATTATAATTATCGAACGTTTGTCTGCGCCGAAAACAAGTTCGGAAATGAAGGTCTCCCCATCTGCTATAATCGGTTAGGCCGTTTGTGACGTCACCTCCCGTTATTTCTAACTGTTCAATCGGACTTCTTTTCGTGAACGAACAGTGGCAGGGGTTTTCAAGCTCTGCATCGCGGCTTCGCGGGCAGAGGTGGCTTAAAGGTCGGGTGACCCGAGCGGCCGCCTGGGTTGGATAATGGCGCCAAACTGAAGTTAAAATTTTCTTTAATTGACCCAACAGTGGAAAATTTCTCAAAAAACAGAAAAGTTTAGAGAAATTTTTAGACATCTTTAGAGAAATTTTTAGAGACGTCTTTAGAGAAAGTTTTAGATACTTCTTTAGAGAAATTTTTAGAGACATCTTTAGAGAAATTTTTAGAGACATCTTTAGAGAAAGTTTTAGAGACTTCTTTAGAGAAATTTTTAGAGACATCTTTAGAGAATCTTTTTGGACATCTTTAGAGAAATTTTTAGAGACATCTTTACAGAAATTTTAGGGAC
>QLNU02015270.1:38067765-38078007 GCA_006491805.2 Dysdera silvatica
ATAAATGCTGATTGTTACTAGACTTATACTCTAACCACTGAGCCACGTATGTCCATATAGAATACTGAGAGCGCAATGTTATCCAATATTTAACCCCCAAACGTGTCAAAAAAAAGGGCGCTTATCAACTAACTGCCCACTGTTGTCCGTGGGTTAGCTTGCTACGACATGGGGGGTCTGAATTTCTGGGAAACCTTGAGGTTCCGACGAAACATCACCTTTGCTGCCTTGGCGCCGTAAAACTCAGAAACAAGCGCCACCATATCAGGGGCGGATTGGGCCAGTACGACCTTATGAGCGATAGAGCTCTCGCCATCAAATAGTCAAGCACTCGGGCCTTCCACAAGCCCGAGGTATGCGCCCTTTGGGAGGACCAAGTCCGCCCCTACACCATGCGGCCATGCATAGTTTTAGGTTAGCTTCTTATCACATGTGTTAAAATGGATTCTACGGAATTACTTTCCCGCACCATCCGATTTCATGCGCACAAATCTTCCTCCTTAACATCGTAAGTGTATAAATATGAGGGTCTTGGAAAAAAGGGAGGGCATATAAATCAGGCATATTGATGTCATCGTATGACGCAATCTCATTTACTGTCTTGTAAAGTTGCGTGATTTACAAGTATGTCATTTTCAATAAAATGGGGTGAAATGTGTGAGTGTGAATTGTTCAAAGCAATTGAGGAATATACATAGAATATTTAGATTTGCAACAGATCCAGTAAGAAGATGATCATGGATTATTAATTTTCCAATGGTAAACGTTGTGTTATGAAACCGAAAGCGTACAATAAAATGACGGCCTATGCGTCGACCTATGATTCTAGGGCTCTAGATAAATAAGATCATGCAGGGCTGGCCACATTGACTTGGTAGACAGATAATAAGAAAGGGCAATCCGATCGATAGTGTTTGGCTCAAATCGATCAATATTTTTTATGAGTAAAAAATCCTCTCTGAGGTCCACAGCTATAGTCCGCTCGCGCAGACTTGACGTCCGATCCCGTTACCAGACGGGTTGTTCCATTGCAGTTTAGGGAAGGGCGTCTTGCCGTAACTGGTTTTTCCCGCGGGAAAAACCAGTTAGGTCAAGACGCTCTTCCATAAACTGCAATGGAACAACCCATCTGGTAACGGTATCGGGCGACAACTGAGCGCGAACGCACTATACACTAGTTTTAACCGCCCGGCATGAAGATTTTAGTACCTTAAGATGCGGAGCTATTGCATCATCCGATGACGTCATACTGAGGTCAGACTCTTGTTATAGCTATATTTAGAGCCGATAAAGTTCTAGGCCAACGCATCAGCCGCCATTTTGTTGTAGAATTCCGGTTTCATTTACCTCAGCGATAAAGGTTTTCCGCATTGGCGCAATGATCGCTATTTTGGCATAAAAATAATCAACAATCCGCGATTATCCGACGAATGTAAACATTAGTACAAGTTTAAAAATATCGCCAATAAATAAAATGACAACAAAATGACGGATATGCGCCAAATCCCTCTTTTAAGAGCCTTGGGTCATTGTTTCTTCTTTATAATGAGATAGTGGAGACTGTGGCGCACGTGTTGTTTAGAAATTATTTTGGTTTGAAAATTTCGTGTTCGTGTAAAATGGTTGAGGCTTATTGGTTTGTAGCCTACACCGCAGTCAGGCAGTTTGGCGCAGTATACTCAGATGCTCTTGCTCCATAAAAAAAGCCAAACAAACAAACAAGCAGTCAGGCAGTCTATGGTTTTTGTTGCAGGTGAGAGATAAAGCTGAATGCGGATGATTCCATAAGAAGGTTGCCAGTGATGAACAGTAGTATGTACATACAATGAAGAAGGCATTTATTAAGACGCATGAAGAAACACATTACAGGAGATAGCATTGGCTAGTTGCCACGCGATGTTGCGCACATTATTGGATGCGTAGATGTATAGACGTAACGTTACGCGAAAAGGAAGTACGTGTTACATCTTCGAAGGGTGCAGAGCTAAGAGGATGTTCTCTAGGTGAAGACAATTTTGGAATGGATTTTGGAGTTCATCCCTCCGTTTGCTGTTGGCGTACAAATGCCACGTGATCGCACACTGGGCCAGGATTGGCTAAAGATTTTACATCTGGTGCTTGAGTGAACCGTTGTAGGGAGCAGTCATAGTGTTACAGAACACAGTTGTATATACTAAAACTTTCCTTTGATTTAAGCTTTTGCGTTAAGAGAAAACCAATATGCCTTACTTGGAATGTTCACATGACCTTTGGGGTTACGCTAGAAGGGATTAATAACCGCCACGAGGTCACCGACCCAAACACGGTTCCGAAATTATATACATACGGTTTTACGTCGCAAAAAAGCAACTTATACTTTGAACTGAAAGACATTAACGTATTATAACGAACTTTACTGATTTAATTCCTCTTTTAATCTATTGCTTTAATATAGAAGGTTATGCATTTTGACTCTGGCCCTGTATGGGCGTAGGCGCAGTGTTAAGGGGTTTGGTTTCCATGCCAATTGTCTGGGTTCGACGCCGTTAAATACTCGGTGCTTGATATTTCTACCGATTCGTAGTCTGTGGTTTGATTTCCGAAGTAGAGTTCGGATTCCTCGGAAATGTGTAGATCATGTCTGAGCATGAGCAATGATGCTCTTGTGTTACAAAATGTAAACAATTTTTGACGTTATTAGCATATTGGAAATCCCAACTTCTGATGTTATTAATATGTTTGATATCTCTTTCTGAGGATAACATTACAATAATATCGATATGCGCAATAAAGCAAAGAATAGCTGGCTAGAACATACACCGAGGAAGAAATTATGCAATGGTTGTAGACAAAATCTAGAAAGGAACCCCTAGGAAAATAGAAAAATAGATAGACTAAGAAATATATGGAGAATTACAGGAAACGAAAATTAAAGGAGAGGAGACCGAGCCAGGTAAAAAAACTTTGGTAAATGCTGTCCTCACACCCCAGGGATTTCTGTTCGTTCACGAAAAGAAACCCGATCGAACAATTGGAAATAACGGGAGGTGACGTCACAAACGGGCAAGTTAATTACAACAGAGGAGGACTACAATTTCAGAACTTGTTTTTGGTGAACGTTTGTCGGCGCCAAAATCAAGTTCTGAAATTGGAGTCCTCCTCTGCTGTAATGGGATAGGCCGTTTGTAACGTCACCTCCCGTTATTTCTAACTGTTCCATCGGATTTCATTTCGTGAACGAACAGTAAATGGAGAAGAATATGTGGAAAAACCCATTATAATTATAATTATGTGAAGAAATCTTTATGAGAATAACATGTATGGAGGGGAAAACCACGTTTGCTTATTATTGGATGAAGAGCGCCATTTTGACGCTATGATTACATACGAAGTCCTATATTGACGCTATGACTATGTATAGGAAACCTCTTTTGACGTTATGACTACATACAAGAAGATCCTCTTTTACATATTAGCATATCACGAATCCACTTTTAATAATATCACCCTTTGGGGAACCCGCTTTTGAAGCTATAATCATTATGTGGAGAACTCCCTGTCTTCTATATATATAGAAGAACCCCTTTCTAAGCTAAGACTATGTGGGAAGCCCAGGGCGTCCCCAAAGGACAGGTACTGACTGTGTGTGCGCCGCGTACTCTTACGAAATTTTTAAAAACACCGAGTAAGCACCGCATACCCTCAAGTTCTAAAGAAAGCTTATGTATTTGCTGGTTTTGGGGAAACTTCCAACAAAGTTCGCCTTTTTTTTTTTCTAGTCATTTACAAACTTGAATGGAAACAAATAGGGAAATGAAGAAAGCACTCTGGACTCCCAAGCCTCAAAATAATATCCTGCGTACGACCAGGAGAGGAATGAAAAACTGATGAAAGTGGCAACTGCCACCTTGGGCTTGGATAGACGATAGACGACCACTCAAATGTCACCTCACCAAGTCCAGTAACCCCGCAACAATCACAATACTCTTTAATTAAGACAGCACCGCATTCTATCAATAATTTTCTTCAGGACAGCCCCCTTTTCACGCTATGGCTATATGTGGGAAGCCCCTCTTTATTACTATCTGTAAACTTGTAACCCACACGACAAAAAAATGTGATGAACGTGTTAACTAGATATTATCTTTCCCTTCAAAAACGGGTGCAAGAAATTGACAAGTTAATCAGAAAATTCAAAAGACTTGAGAACACTGATAATTTTTGTGAATATTTTTGCTTTATGTTGAAATCTTTAAAAAACAAATAATGTGCTGTCAGTCCTACTTTTCGAAGGATTATAATAGGATAGAAAGCCTAATTTATTTTAGGTCTTGCCGGAAGTGACAACATTTCGTTTTTTTTCTTTCATACTTCTTATCACGTTTGTTTTTCATAGTTGAGTAAGACAGATTGCTACCATTTTCTTTAGGGGAATTAATTAGCTATTCGGTGTAGCTGAACGTCTAGTCGTTTTAGCTAACAAGATGTAAATAAATTATTTGACACTTTGAGCGTTGAAGCCCAAAAGACTAAAGTTTTCCGAAGAAGCTGGTCCGCTCTTTTCTAGAGAACCAAATCCCGAACTACGGTGAGTGGGAAAATGATACGGGTTCTACGGTATCGTTGGAATCGAACCCGGATTAATATGTTATCGCTACGGCACCGCAGAGCCAAGAAAAGCTACAGAAGAGAATTTGACAAGGGGTTAAACGGTTTACAATTCAAAGCTTTTCGACAAGCAGTCCAATTTAGCTGAAATTTACATCATTCTATCGTAAACAAGCAGGATTTACTTTCCATTTAGCGTAAACTCTTGATTGCAGGGACGTAAACCAGATTATCTGGATGTAAACTCGAATTAGGATGGCACATCCCCGTCGTTGATTTTGAACAAGTAAACAGGACAGGAATTAAATGCTGAATGCCCATTACTCTGGAAACATGTAATCGGTAACAATTACGAAAGGTATTTGGGCCATAAGGTATATAAAACTAATGGAAAATTTAAATTGCAAATTTTAATGGCTTAGCGATCAAGATTTACAAGGGGTTTTCTTCGTCTGACAACTTTTTTTTTTCCGATTTTATCATTTTTGCGACAGCATGTTTTAACCAGTTTGAATCCTGGTTTGATAGAGATACGTAGGTAAGTCAAAAAGTTCTGGGAAAAAAACTATAAAGATAGTTATGTAAAAAATAAATTCAAGTCATTGAATAAACTTATAGACTAAACATTCTGGCAAATTTGCGCTTTTCTGGCACTTACAGCGCATGCGCAATAAAGAAAAACAAATGGCGGCGTCTACAGGAGGCCTGTGAAAAATTGAGCAACGTTCTATTGTAAAATTTCTAATCAAAGGAAACATACAACCTAACAAAAGTTTCTCGAGGTTACAAGTACAATGCGATAATGAAAATGCATGAGTAAATCTACACTTTACTTACAGCATGATCAATTTAAATTGACACATTTAAGTGTTTGAGATGCCCAGCGATGTGAGTGACCAACTTCGGTTTTGTCAAGTTTTTTTGGGACTCAAAAGGAAAAATATACATAGATTTTTGGAAGAAAAACATACAATAAATTAGAATACTTCTCTAACCCGCTTAAAGGTCCAGTACGTAAAGCTATACGTCGTAGAAGACCAGAAAAGCTGAAACATGGTGTCATTTTCCACCATGACAATGTTCGTCCTCACGCAGCCAAAAATACTATGGAAACATTAAGAAACCTTGGTTAGGAACTGTTAGCACATCCTACCTATAGTCTTGACCTATCTCCTTTTGACTTATATCTGTTTACGCACCTTAAATGTGTTCTATCTGGACATAGATTGTGTACGAATTTGAAGATGCAAAATTTTGCCCAAAATTGGTGTCGGGGACAATAATAAATCTTGTTTTCTCACTTATTTGACGACCTTATAAAAAGATGAGATAAGTATATTGAAAAGGATAGTGATTATATAGAAAAATTAAAAAAAAATAGTAAGTTTATACTCCATATAATTTTTTTAACCTTGAGAATGTTTTCACGGATGTCAACTGGAAAAAAGTGTTGCTTTTTTCGTCACATTTTTGCTTCAAATTTTTTTTGTTACACTACTGTTGCCACTTTATTGCAGTTGAATCAATATAATCATTAGTCGGATTCAATAGATATTGAACCCGCTATTGCTTTTGGCTTTCCTGTCTGCCTGTCTATACGCAATGAAAAGGACAAGGCAAAGGTCTTCCGTAAATGCAATAATGATGGCTATTGTTAACGTCGAAAACCTTACGAGTTACTTGAGAATTAGAGGGTCGCGAATTAGAGGGTCGCGAATTAGAGGGTCGCGAATTAGAGGGCCGCCAATAAGAGGGTCGCGAATTAAGAGTGCCGCGAATCAAGAGGGCGTGAATTAGAGAACATCAAATTAGGGGGCCCACCAATTAAAAGCCGCCGATTAAAGACCGCCAATTAGGGGAGCATCATTACGGACCGCAGATTAAAGGCGCGAATTAATGTTAATTGAAACCCAGCTAAATTTGAATATCGACTTTAGGCGATTTTCTTTCATTTGCTTGTTAAATCAATGAAAAATTAGGAGGAGGAGGATTGTGCAAGGGTTTCATTGGGAAGGGTGCCCTTGCACAATCCTCCTTCTCCTAATTTTTTTCATTGGTTTTAACAAGCAAATGAAAGAAAATCGCCTAAAGTCAATTTAAATCGACTTCAATGAAAAATTATGGTTGCCACTATATTCTATTGGAACCAATAATAGCTACATGAAGAAATGCCAATTGTGCTTAATTCTTTACTTTTTAATTTTGGTTGTCATGGTAACCCGAAAGGCACGAAATACCAGGGGCGCTTTTTCTCTTTTGTTTATTAGTATTCATTCAAGTTTTGACGGGTACGCACGTAGTTTTAACTGGTGGAGAAAGTTTGATGCGAAGCAGAGAGAGGTCGTAACGTCATTTTGACGTCACAAGCATTTCCATCATTTCAATGCTGGGATTTCTTAGGAAATTTTTTGCAAGCGTCTACATTGTGCGCATGAACCTGAAGGAATGGACGGACGGACCGACTGACCTACCTACTTTCCTTTGCTTTGCTTAATTAATTAACGCAGCCCAAATGTTGAAGCGCTTGAATCAGCGAGTTTGAAGAAATTCACTAAATTTAGTACCAAAGCTCCTAACTCGGTAGATATAATGTATGTGACGTCACGACCTGTCTGGGTTCCGCATCAAACTTTATCGACCCGTTTTCCTATTCCACTTACTTAACTTGATTTTGGAAGGATGGCCGCCAGAGGCGGGCCTGCAGTCCTAGGCAGGACTATTCCGCTTAAATTCAAATGTTATTCTTCATTCACCAATGAAGAAATCTTTATAAAAAAGAAAAAAAAACCCTGAAAGAAAAAGTCTTCAATGTTATTGAATACATTTTCAACGTTCTAATATTCAATAACATTGAAGATTTTTTTTTTAAATTTTTATTTACTCTTTCCTAGAACTTACTGACTCACCCTTATATTAATCTCGACCTTGTCTTTACTTGACAATTATTCTACATCTAATTCCTATCGATCTTTACATTTAATCTATCTTAATCTTATGGCTGTGCTAGTATATCGATCTTCTATCTAATCGATATCCTATCACATATCATCTGCAGTAGTGGACAAAATTGTGGAAACCTTTTGAAAAAAGTTTATTTTAGAGGTTTGATGGCTAATAACACCACTTTTTTTTGTACCAATACTATAAAATTATATATCATTAGAAAGGTAATTTAATAAAGATTGTAATGCAATAACATTTGTTCAATTATCTGTATTCTATCAAAAGTTATAGCCAAATAACCAGAAAAAAGAAGCACAGCTTGCTTACATTTATATGAAGTAGCTTTCCTTCATTTGAATGTGGCCAATGAGCATGAGTGTTTACAGAGCCAATCAGGTGTCATCTTGTTTTGGCAATGAGCCAATCATGTTTTCTCTTGTTTTGGCAATGAGCCAACAGGTTACAGGACATTTATCAGTGTGTTCTGTAATTGCTATCAAGTTGGTTGTTTTTTTTTTGTGCTCTTTGATTTAGTGTGCTTGTAAAACGTAATAAAATTAAAGAAATGGCGCAAAGAGTTGACTGGTCACCTAGGAAGCGATGTAAAATAGTAATATTAAGTGAACAAGGCTACAGTTATGAAGAAATTAGAAGAAATATTGGGGGAAACTTAACTAAAGGTGGCATTTCTAAATTTTTGAAGAAGTATAAGGAGACTCAGTCATTACAAAACCAGACTGGTAAAGGCAGAAAAAGGTGCACAACAGCAAGTGATGATAGAAGAATTAAAAGACAGTGCCTAGGTGACAGGAAAAAATCATCTCTGTGTATACAAGGTGAAATGGCGCAATGCAATGTGAAGTTAAGTGCAAGGACTGTTCGGCGCAGACTGCATGAATGTGGTCTAAATGCAAGAATTCCACGAAAAAAGCCATTTTTGTCTGTCAAACAGAGGTTGAAAAGATTAAACTGGGCTAAAACCCATGTTAACTGGACAACGGAACAATGGGACAGTGTAATTTGGAGTGATGAGACCAAAATCTCACTGTTTGGTAGTGATGGCGTAAAATACGTATGGAGAAGAATTGGAGAAGATTTCCATCCTGAGTGCATTACACCTACCGTGAAACACCCAGTTAGTGTTATGATTTGGGGTTGTATAACATCAAGAGGTGTGGGCAGAATTTGCGTGATCAATGGGAATATAAATGCCCAAAGATACATAAATGAAATACTTGAGCCCAAGCTGCAGCCTTCTGCATGTGATCTTTTCCAAGATAATGAAGCATTTATATTTCAACAGGATTCAGCTCCATGTCATGTTGCTCGTGTGTGCAAAAAATGGTTTCAAGATCATCATATTCAACTGCTGGAATGGCCTGGAAATAGCCCAGACCTTAACCCCATCGAAAATCTATGGAGCCGGCTAAAGAAGCTTGTTAGTCGGAAGCAACCCAGCAATAAAACACAATTAACAGAAGCAATAATTCAATCTTGGTTTCATATTATAACAGCTGCAGAACTAAAGAACTTGGTTCACTCCATGGGAAAGCGTTGTAAGGCCGTAATTAAGGCTAAAGGTTACCCAACTAAGTATTAACTGGTATGGTGAACATTTTTGTATATCTCATTTTTTCTATGTATATCACCTTTCTTCTTTATGAATGCTGTTCTATTAAAATACGATTCATAAATGTTATTGCATTACAATCTTGATTAAATTACCTTTCCAATGATATATAATTTTATAGTATTGGTACAAAAAAAAGTGGTGTTATTAGCCATCAAACCTCTAAAATAATCTTTTTTCAAAGGGTTTCCACAATTTTGTCCACTACTGTATATTAAATCTGTTCAATATACATATATATATCATCATCATCATCATATTCAACCATTATCTATCCACTGCTGGATGAAGGTCTCTCCAAATGCTTTCCACACAAGTCTATCCTGGGCCATTCGTTTCCACGTCACCCCAACCTCTTTTCTTATTTCATCCACCCATCTAGTTTGAGGACGTTTTCTAGGTCTTCGGTGGTCTCTTGGAATCCAGTTCAGAATTTCTGTTGTCCATCGTTGATATATATATTGAACAGATATAATATATATATATATATATATATATTCTTGTATTATACTACAAATGCGCTAATGTGCATCGAAAATTTATTATTTAAATTACTTTTTATTTTCTTACCTTTTATTAATTTTACTATATATATATATATATATGTATATTCGTATACACGTTATTGAATAATTAATAGGCAAAAGAATGCAACCCGTAATGAAACAATGTGTGATAATATATTCGGCAATAAATTAACAAGACAATCATCGGCGCCGACCGAATGAAAATACTGGGGGGACAATATACCTTTAAAAGGCATTTTGTTTCAAATTTAAGGGGGATATGGAACCCAAATGCCAATATTGGGGGACGGGTCCCCACTCTCCCCCCGGCTAACGGCGCCCGTGAAGAAAATCGAAACAATTTGATGAATTCCAGATGCAATAATACGACAAGTGGAAGAAATAAAGCATTGCTTAAACCCCCAGAGAGACACAAGCTTGAATATTCTCCCCGTTATCTCAGAGAGAGGTCTTTTAAAAAGTAATCCAGATGAAGTCTTCTAAGTCTCGTCTTAGACTCATTGTCTTCTGCTCAGATGAGTCAATATTGAATCGAGAAATTCTCTCGGGAGTCGG
>QLNU02015270.1:38082517-38105170 GCA_006491805.2 Dysdera silvatica
GCTGTATTTTAAACTGCTTTAATTTAAACTGCTTTAATTTAAACTGCTTTAATTTAAACTGCTTTAATTTAAACTGCTTTAATTTAAACTGCTTTAATTTAAACTGCTTTAATTTAAACTGCTTTAATTTAAAAACTGCTTTATTTTAAACTGATTTAATTTAAAAGATGGTGTGCCACCTCCTTTTTCTCAGAAGTGCGTATGTCTCTCATAACTGAATTTACATTAGTTTAAAGAAAAAGCATCAGCGTGTATTAGAAATGTCAACATCATTTGTTAATTTTGAGCAAAAAAATGGGGAAGATGAGAAAGAAGAAAATAAAAGAAAGGGTTGGAGGAAAATGCGTGTATAGAAAGGAAAAGTATTGTTATATCACTGACAGAATCAACAAATAAAACGATAAAAATAAAGGATATGTAAATCGCATTCTTTGTCTTTCATCGAAAATAATACAGGTGAAAGTGAAATAGAGAAAAGGTTTTCATGTACTGATCTATTTCCATCCCTCTAATTACGAACTTTTCTTTTTCAGCGTAGTAACATTCGCTGTAGAAAGGTACAGGGAAATACAGGGAAACATACAGGGAAATCATTTCCAGTTGCAGGGACTTTTCCTTCTAGCTGTATAAATAATGATCCCTAAATGTGAAATATGAGGGGAATTTTCCTTCTCATAAGTTCAGTTTTCGATAAGCAAATTTCAATTTTCCATCATAGTGATGATTATATACAGCGAAACCTCGATAACTTGTACCTCGATAATTCGAAATTTCCCGGTTACCCGAAGTGATTCTCATTGAACTTGAGGTACTCCTTGAACATCGATAACTCAAAAAATAGATAACTCGAAGTCACACACCTTTTCTTTTAGTTTCAAGTTATCAAAATTGTACTACACACGCATACGTGTGTGTATGTATTCACGTAATATTTTCTCGCATATTTACGTATATTTTTCGCGTATACTACATTTATATTCTCTTTGACATATTTTAGTATACTACATTCCCATACATTCGTATCTATTAAAATAAACTAGAATTTCACTAGAAGTTGTAATATTTGTTGCACTTTGTTATAACAGATTGCCGCTCCTCACCCCTTTGAGGACTGGTTTGGCGGTCACGGTTGCGTGAAAAACACCAAAAATATCACACGTTGAACACACAAAATAAAATATAAAATCCTCTGCGGTTATTCGACGAATCCGTATATTTTCAGGCAGTGGCGTAGTTAGATATTTTGCCGCCCGGGGCGAGTGACTGTCATTGCCGCCGCCCCCCAATGGGATAACAAATAAATTTTGTGTTTTAAAGCCCAATTGCCGCCCCTTGCCCCTCCCCCTAGCTATGTAAACTATCTTCAGGGTATATGCAGTTTTGTAAAATTCTGATCAGCTAACGGCAAGGAAGAGACACAGGTTTTTGGAAAATGTAGTATTGCTGGTGACGTGTCGTGAAGACTTCCTTATCTCCGTGGCCTTTTAATTAAGAAAGCTTCCGCTCCATTGTTCCCTTATTAAGTATTTCCTCATTAACTCACTTCCGCTCATCGGCACTCAACAATCTTAAGCAGCGCCACTACAATGCCACAGTCTCTTAATCCGTCTTATGACACGTCTTTACGTGCATTGAAATATTAACTCGCAGTTCCCAATTCCGTGAGATTTGAAACACGCGACTCGTTATTATTATTACAATAATTATAAAAGATAATTGGAAACACGTTTAATTGATTTCACTTCGCCGTAAAATTAATTGAAACGTATGCGACACGTCTGAATTTAGACAACCCAGTTTAATGTTGTGCTGTCGGTGAAGGGGTTTTTAATATACTATGCAGCTTGAACAATTGAAGTTAATTAATTGAAAGTTTATTTCTAAATAATTACTGAGAACCGAAATTGACGCGACAGTTAATTTACGAGTAACAAAATGGCAACGTATGAATAAATGAGGCCATTGTATAGAATCCGGCCAGCAAAGCAATTCTGACTGGCCAATTCTCTTAAAAAGTGGACAGATTTTAAGATTTTAGCATAAATCTTTATCATAGCTTCTTTAAGTCTCTTTGTACTTTTCTAATACATTTTATTAATTTGTGGATTAATTCTGCTAATTTATTTTTGTTAGCATGCTGATTAATATATCTGTCATATGTGTAAGGAACGCTTTCGACAGAACCTTAGGACCTATTTCTTCAAGTCCAATAGGTGATATGAGGAAATTACCTTCTAAAGAAGTAGAAAAGGACATGGAAAGAGACGACCCTGCGAGTACGTAAGAGACAAAAACGTTTAGCGAACGATCAAATTAATCGAACGTGATATTCATGTTAAGTATTGCACATGTAATGGTATGATCTGCAGAATGAATAATACAAAGTAACTATGTCAAATTCCAAATAAAGATACCATATCCTCCAACTTATTTAATATTTACAACGAGCGAGATTTTCACCCCCAATTAATCGCCCTGTTCGGACTCAGATTGATACCAAATCGGCGGTGTGCCAACTCATTCAATGACTTATTGAACGAGTCTATTACTTTATGATAAAGTGACGAAATCTTTCGTTAATTCGTTCAGTGATTGATGTGGTACACCTGTGTACCATAACGTTACTCATTTCAAATGTAAGCCAAGTCATCAATACCAAAACACATCTGATGAGATATTAAATGCAATGTGAGAAGATGATTGACGCTACACGTACGCCATTTCATCACAAGCTTTTTCAACTGGTCTTACACGTGCAGAATGACATGTGTAGGAAAGGGAAGTATTTGATGCAGGAGCTCACTCACAATCCAATGACGCTACTATGAGAAGACATTGATGACGTAGAAAGCATGAACCGAACGGTATATGCATTCCCGCTTTATTTAAACATGAAACCGATTGGATACATTACGCTCAAGCTGCGTAATGCTTTCTCTTACTTTAGAGCTGTTACATGCTTTTAAAAGAGTCATTTTACTCGCGTAAAATCTTACTTTCGAACACACGTAAATCTAAAGCTGCTATATGTAACATATATGTTATATCTGACATGCCTGCGGTGTCATGCTCGTTGCTTAGAAGTGTCTGTGACGAGCGAGATTTACCAAGGTTTCTGTGGGTATCCATGGACAGCTTCCGGAGATGCGCATCTAATATTTTGATGGCAAAGAACGTGTTACGTGACTCGCGTAACGCTCGAATTCAACAGTAATTTTACCTAAGTATGGGGAGTGTGTATAAGCATACTTAGTTTTATTATGCTTCATAGACAATTCATTTTTATAAATTGATGGTTCGCGACTGCCCTGCTTTTAGAAAAGCTATCACGGCCATTTTTCCAATAGCTCTCTAAAGGATTACATGACAGTTAACACTTTTAGCAATAAAATAGTTCTTAATTATGATATGTACCTTGTTTTGTTTTTTTTGTTTTTTTTTTTGGACATAATGCTATCAAATACTTAATATATATCCATATATAAGCTTGTAAACTTATAATTGGAAAGGGCTCAGGCTCGTCTACGTTCAGGTATTTATTCAGATGAACCGACACACCACAGTCTTTGCCGTAGTGTCCGCTGTTTGCTCAGATATGAAATACAATTTTTCTTTTAGTGGTAGTATCCACCGACGTCCTTTGCTCAAATGAGTAGATGCTGGGGTCCGTCGTCATCGTTTCGGTTCCTCAAGTTGTATTCATTTTAATTTCATTAACTGCAGTACAGTGTACTTGGATGCAAATATTATTGCCCTTCCCAGGAAGTGTGCAGTGTATACAATTTTTATGTACACTGGGAAACTAAAAACAATCACGCGACTGGCTTTACTGAGGTAGTCTCACTTTATTGCGGTAGTTGAACTCGCAATAACTCCAACGTAAACATCCAAAAGGTTTACAAGAGCCATAGTCGCTTGAGATAACTTCGTTTGATGCGTGTAAAAATCATATAATTAGTGGAGATGAAAATTACACGGGAAAATTTTGCACCATAAGTAAAGAAGAATATACGTTTAAAAAGCATCCAAAAAGAAGTGGTGTGTGTGTGTGTGCCAATAGCAAAACCGTAATCAAATGAAAGATTTTTTTCGTGAATTTGGAGTAGAGTCAAGTATTTTGTAAATTATCCAAATACCGATAATTATCTCGTATTGGTATCTGCGATTTTGCCTTTACTTAGTAAATGATCTAAACGAGCTGTTATTAAACTTTCCTAGACCGCGGACCCCCTTCAAGGATAACTCGCGGACCCCCAAGAATTAACTCAAAGTTTAAAGCCCAGAATTTGCATCATACATATTTATTTCTAGTGTTTCATCACTGATTTTCACCATTTAAGGAAGGAATTTTTCGTTCCCTCATAATTTATTCTTAGCATTAAAGAGTAATTGCTCTTGTTTCGGTATTTTTTCGAATCTTTGTGGAACACTGGGTGAGTCTCGCGGACCCCCTAGGGGTCTGCGGACCACAGTTGAAGAACTGATGTATTTTTTTAACACATTCATCTCGGCAATGGGGCGCATTAGTACAACCCACTGAGCTAATGTTCACCCTCTAGCGCTAAAGTTAAAACAAAACGCATATTCCTTTAGAACTTTTTTCTTAGATGTCTATATCTTCCTACAACAATGATAAATAATAATCCTATAATATTTTCAAAACATGAAATATAATAAAATAAAAATCGCAAATCTTGCCTAAGTTTAGAATTTATCTAACTTATGATAATCAGATAAATTGAGATATTTTATGGCCTCGTCAATTAAAAGAAGCTTTCGTTTACTCTTTTTCTTTTCAAAAAACGCAAAAAGTATATAAAACGTACGACAAACGTAACAAGTTCTGCGGAAACGAAAATTGCGCCAAAGCTCTAAAAATTGTGCGATTAGCGCCACCTTATAGAAATTTTGTGAAAACGTAATAATATGGACTAGGATGCGTTGAAAAGTTGATAAGTAAATCACTGGACACACTGCAACAATATAGAAAAACGTTGTGTAGAAGACGAGTTATCTCGTCCCTATCGCACAGCGAATAATCTTGGACGACGAGATATCTCGTCCATCGCGACGAAAGTGTTAAGTCTATTGCGAGGAACCCTGGTTTCCGCATGCCATTCGTAACACATTTCCGAAATTTTCAAACTGTTCGTAAATTGTATAATCCCCCATAGCAACCCCTTAACCAACAGTAACCCATGTCCCAGAACAACAAAGAGTTATCTTGCTCTTTATATTGATTTATTGCTTATTTTTCTGTCCACGCAGCGAGAGTTAATAATCCTTTAGGTTTCCCTAGGGAGGGGTTCCGTGGCAAGATCAAGGGGCTGAGGGGCTCGATCCTCCCCAAGAGGTTTGTTGAAGCGCCCTTTCAGACCTCCATTTTTTTAGTTTTCCTTACGAAAGAACGAAATTCCTATAGATCCCAATAAAAATAGACATTTCTCATATAATTTTGAGAAAAAATAAAGGGAAGAATATTATTTCCTGCTATGTGTGTGCGTGCTATTGAACTTGGGGGAAAATATGCGCACCTCTGACACCAGTAAACCACCCCAGGAGAAAAACCTGACTGCGCCTCTGGGTTAGATGTATGATAAGAAAAGGGTTCCACAACTTAAAAAAATTCAGAAACCCTAATGTAAAATAAAGTAAAAAAACTTTGCATCATAGGCATAGTCACAAAGTTCGTAAGGGGGGGGGGTTACAGGCCTGAAACTCACATATTCCTATGTTAAATATACAAAATTTCATTGCAATGGGGGGTTACAACCCCCATCAACACCCCCCTGCGTACGCCAATGCTTTACATATACTTCTTCAACAGAGCACTTGACCAATGAGTCATCCAACAAGCTGTTTTATGCAAAAGTCACGAAACTTCCGCAAACAAAAGAACAAATGCTTTCATGACTTTCCTTAAATCGTACAAATAGTATACAAAACTGTACAATAAATAAAAGAATGCAAATTATACAGAAGCAAAAGCTGAACAAATTTATTAGTGAAGTTAATTTACAAAAAGTTGTGATTAAAAAAAGTTGCTAAAGCTGTTTCGATAGAGCATGTGGCTCTCCTCATCAGGACGTGGTGACTTCTCTTTATGTCTATGATGTTAGTGTGAGTTGCCATCACATCGGTAGGAAACTCGATTGGGTTGATAAGGAACCAGGCGTAGTGGTGGCGTAGTCTCTAGCCGCGAGACAAAGCTTTTTTTTTTTCAAGTGGGCGAGATAGAATTACTCAGAAGCTGATCATTAAATGCAACCCTTATATTTGATAGAATATGGAATGCCTCAAAAGAGCTGAGAGCAAGCGTGGGGTTGACTGTTTTTAATACAATATGTTCATTGGAGAATAAGAACTTGCGTCTTGATACCCCTAGAAGCATATAATATACGGGCTCTTCCATTCAGAGACCCCTCCGAATATTTCATTCATGTTGTTGCCCCTGCTAATAGATAAGGTTAAAGTACCAAAACAATGTCTCTTAACGGTTTATTAAATACTGATTATGTAAAAGACTCAAAGTTTTAACACTCCGATGTCGGATATGTTATACTGCAATATATATTCTATGTATACTCGCTTCTAACGTGAAATTCCGGAAGTTCCCTTGAGTATTGCTTATATAGATGCCTAATTATATACCGGTTATAACATCCAAACTTCTGTGACCATTTGAATGACGTCATAGGCGAATTGCACAATATTTAAATGACTGCACAAATCGTTTGAAACTTTTAAATTTTCTGAAGTTATTTCTTCAATTATTGTTTTATATCTCCCAGATATGACTTTGTAATGCAGTCCACGTCTGAAGATAATTGGTAACATTTGTGTTGAAGGTAATTAAGTAAAGGCAACTGGTAAACTGAGCATTAGCGCAGGAAAAGGAAGAACTCAAGCAAGCCTCCACTTGATACCAAAACACACTATTTTCTCATAAGCCACAGCACAATACAATCTTAAAAGGCACTTGAGCCCCCCCCCATGGGTTTTAAATTGGTACGCCACTGACCTCAGCAACTACTTATCAAAATTTTGCTTGCTCATCAAAATAGCCCTCTTGGTGAAACGTTAGCTTTATAATTTGTTTCATAAATAATAAAGTGACAAATACGCCATTATTCATCAGTTTAGATTATTCCCAAACATAAAGCGCATTAATCAAGATTTTAATTATACGTCCACACATAATTAAAAATTTAATTATGTGCAACAGCTAAGCAGGAATCAATTTTCAAAATTAATTTTCCCATCCACTTTTCGGCGAAGTATTAACTTCGTATTAAAGGCGATTGGAACGCGTCAACAAAATAATTTCCTTTAAAATATTTTCAACGCAAGAAACTTCATATATGAGCACTCTAATGCTTTTGACGCATTGTATTCAGCAAAATAGTTTTTCTTTTATGTTTTACAACGCAAGGGCAGCAAGGGTCATTCTGAGCTTTCCAAGGGTTCATCCTCTTAAGGTCCAGAGAACCAATCCCCGGACTAGCTAGTTTGTGAGCGTTCTTTCTTTAGCCCGATTGGGAGTCGAATCCGGGACAACGAACTCGTTATTACTGAGCCACAGTAGGGGTTTAAATATTATCGCCCTTCTCAGGGACAACGCAGTTTCCGCCATGGCAGTCGTTAATATACAGAACCTCAATGAGTATTTTGTTGCGGCAATTTTTTCAAATGACTCGTTGAGCTTTTAGGTTTGTTTTCTTGGGAGTTTTACGCAGGGCTGTCCTGAAGAAAATTATTGAGAGTATGCGATACTGTCTTTATTAAGGAGTGTTATAATTGCGGGATTACTGGACTTGGCAACGTCGCCGTGCAATGCTGACTGGCATTTGACTTGTCGTCTATCTTCTATCCAAGCCAAAGGTGGCAGTTGCCAACAGTGGCGCAGCACGGGGGAGAGCAAAATTTCAATACTGGACTTGTGAAGGGAGTGCTAATGGGTTTTAGTATGCGCAATACATAACTTGTCTCTGCGCTGGCAACATATGTTACGCTACTAGTTTCCACGTTCATCAGTTTCTCATTCCTCTCTTGGTCGCCGACAGGAGGCTCGAAAGGTTCAGGGTGTTTTCCTCATTTGTTTACATTCAAGTTTGTAAATGACAAGCAAAAAAACAAAAGCCAAGCTTCGTTGAAAATTGCCCTAAAACCAGAAAATACAAAAACTTACTTAAAACCCTGAGAGCATGCGGCGCGTACTTGGTATTTTTCAAAATTTCTTGAGAGTACGCGGCGCACACAGCGCGTACCCTTTGGGGACAGCCCTGCTTGTAAGACGCAAGGTCAGAAATGGATGCATTGAGGCTTCATGTTTGTTTGCTTGGGAGTTTTACTTCGCAAGGTCAGAAATGAATGTGCTGCGGAAAGATCAATTGCCCGTTGAGACTTCATGTTTATTTGGAAGTTTTACGGAGCAAGGTCACAAATGGATGTGCTACGCCAGAACCTATTACCCATTAAGGCTTCATGTTTGGGTTTCTATGGCGCAAAATCAGCAATGGACATGCTGCGACGGAACCTACAGTTTTTCCGAAGAATCCGAACTTCTTAAGGCACCAAATACTAGATTGCAGCGAGCGATTAATCGGTAATCGCTTTTTTTTTTTTTGGCGCCTTTGGGCATCAAAGTTTAAAATTTGCGAAAGTATTCGAACATCTAGGTCAAACAGAAACAATATTGAATTACAATTAATTGTGTAATTAAAAACCAATAACTAATTATATAATAAAATCGTACCACTTACAAACATTGCTTCTAAGCACGATTCTTTCAGCTTCTGAAGGTCAATTTACAAGATTATTTACAATTTACAAGAATATTCCCCCCGTTTCTTTCCAGGACTGACGTAGGAGAGGGTCTTGCCGGCTGAGATGGGATGCGGCGTTCGGTCTCGCCCCGAAGATGCTCCATTAACAGAGCAGAAAGAGACAACAAATGTAATGAAGGGCTAATTAGGGGAAACACATTTTTACAGAACGTAGTCAAAGAACTGTCTTCGATCCAACGACCATTGGTTCCAGTCCGATCTATGCAACGTTCACTGTATATTTTTTAATCGTTGCAAACGTTATTACTGATCTTAAACCCATGAAAATCTTCACTTTTATAATATTTTTCCATCATGATTTTGTGCCAAATTTTTCACCAAACTTTTCGCCAAGTCTAGCAAGCATAAAAAATATAAAATAGCATTTGAAAAGTTAATTTATGTTCAATTTAACTGCGTATTTACACCTCTTTCTTGTCACTGTTTCTTACAATTCAGAGAAAACTTTTAATTTGAAATAAAAGAAAAATTGCGGATTTGAGAGTTGAATCCCCGCAAAACCTACTCCTTTTATTACGATACAAAGTACCATAGAAAAAATTTACATTCGAAAGGTCAAACACTTATCAAATGGCAAATGTATAAGATCACTCAAGCTTTCGGACGCATCAGCAGCAGTCCTTCATCAAGTTTAATGTCTATTTCATTTAAATCAGAAAAATAACTTGCTGAATTTAAAAAAAAAAAAAAATGCGACTTGTATCTGATCGCTAGCAGTACGACCGGTAAAGCAAACGCATAGGGGCACGCAGAGAGTTCGTAAGAGGGATTATAGGCTCAATGGGGGGTTACAGAGCTACAACTCACATATTCCTATGTTAAATATACAAAATTTCATTGCAATGGGGAGGGGTTAGAACCCCTGCGTACGCCAATGAGCAAACTATAACGAATTTAGAAACAAGTACATTTTTCTGACTTATCTTTCAATCTTCATGCAAAGGTTTAGTTTCCCATTAAGAGCTTCCCTGTTCCAGCCCCGAAATTCCCATTTTCGGATTGAAATCCCAAAACGCAATGCCACCATTTTCGAAAGTTCGTTTCCTTCATCAAACGTAACACAATTGGATAACTTTGGCCTTGCGTATTGAGTTCCTTGTTATCAACTTCAAGAAGCATTTGCTTCCGAGAAAAGAATAAAGTATTTCTTGAAAACTGTACTTTAACGTACACATCGCATTTACTTAATATATTTAAACGAATTATTATATTTTTCCCAAATACTTCTGACAGAACTTAATTTTTGTCTGCTCATAAAACTACAGTTCCTTTTGTTCCAGGGTTGCGAAAGTTTTGTTATAAATATTTAATATTCGAAAAAAAAAAAAATACTATTTACACCTCAGTAATTTATAGTTCCGTTGTATTAAACGCTTAATAATTGTTTTAACATTTGGTTGCCATAAGTGCGCAAATCACATATTTTAAGTAATTAATTTTATAAAATTTATTAAATATTAGCATTGATTTTGCAGGGCGTGATTTTTTGATTCACGCTGCTCAGTGTAGTCCGAGGTTTGGTTCCCTAGGCCTTGAGAGGTTCGGATTCTCCGGAAAATTGTAGGACCAGAGGTTCGGATTCCTCGGAAAACAGTAGGTCCCGGCGTAACATTACCATCGTAGTCGTTGAGCCGCAAAATCACAAAAGGAAGGAAGGGAAGGAGGAAGGAAGGAAGGAAGAATTTTTTGCTACTGGACAGAGCGTATGGACGCTTTTCAAGGAAAGGTCGCTCTTCCTCGTCAGAAACCGCCTAGAGCTAATTTAAAGTGAATGTAATATTGTTACTACCCTTTATCTTGTGGCAGCGCCCCTATATGAGGCGTTACCGCTAGATAAGAAAATCTAATACGCCCCCTGGTAGACTGTAACCACAGTTTGGAAAGCTCTGTATGTAAACATGGGCGGATTTACCATTTTGCCGCCCCTAGGCTACTTTTTGCCGTCCCTTCCTACCCGTCTTCCCCCGCCCCCAATCAGTGGTAGGAACATAAAAATTGCTACATTCAATATACGCCAAAAACTTTCGTATTTAACAATAAATATGTTGAAAAACAAACTCATAAATTGAAACATAAACATTAAACAATATTAACTTATATTGAAGTATTATCTCTTCTTGGTATATAATAAATCAAATTCAATTTTATTGAAATAAATTTTAATTTTAGCAAAAAATAAAAGCCCATCGAACACTTGTATTTAAATGGAAAGCATGACGTCTAGCTTTCTTCTCGGCAAAACATCTGATTATATCATATGGTATTGATTTTGTTATATCAGACTCAATACACAAAATTTTGCCGCCCTAGTCTATAGCCTATTGGGAAATATGGCACTGTATATAGGGTCCCGAGTTCGATCCTGAGATTGCAAGTTCCGTTTTCCTCTCTCCCTCTCTAAAAAAAGAAAAAAAAACCACTGGTTTGTCCCTCTGGCAAATAAAATCATTCACCATAAAAAGAAAGCAAAACCTTTGAGTTTTATGGCGCCAGGGTCATTCTACGCCGGGACCTTCCGAGAATACGGAACCCTTCAAATGCTAGGGAATCAATCCCTGGACTCCGGTGGGCAATAAGCTTTCTTTTTATGGGCCAATTGGGAATCGTACCCGGGATAACCATACGCTAAGAAAAACGCGTTACAACCGCACCACCTTAAGAACGAAAGCAAAACTTCTACTAAGTTGGTTGATTGTTTGTCTTTTAATGGCGCAAGGATAACAGGGGTCATTTTGCGCCAAGTGAAATGAGACAATACACATGGGTTTACAATCAAAATAAATTAAAACTATAATGGTAAAGATACAATAAACACGTCTACTAAGTAAAACTTGACTAAAAAAGTCATTAAGCAGTTTTATCTGTAATTATGCAAGCGCATAATTCAAGAAACGACCTTGTCAAGTGTAGTTGTAACTAATTACACGGCGTTTGAATTCACTTTGAATTCATTTATTTATTAAAAAAATATTCGAATGTTTTAAATAATACAACCTTGTGCAATTACGTGTCCGGAGTCGTGTTCAGGAACAGTAATCGCCGGCTCTAATTTCTTAAAGCTTAAGAAAAAAATAATGGAAGGAGTTTAGGAGACGTCTTCCCACACATACGCTAAACGTCTTAATGACTGTTGATTTCTCTTGGATGCTGATGAGAAGAGTCAAATGAGTTGAGAATCACCTTGAGAAATCATTACAAGCCTTATTTTGTAAACTGTCCTTCATTCTTTAACTCTGTCTTTTGATTTCCACATTTCTTCCTGATCGTAAGCTCTCAAGGAACCTTAAGATAAAGACGATGAATCACTCGCAAAGAAAAAGAATGATTTCATGGCGTCTAAAGGGACTCGAACCCAGAACTGCTTTATAGCCGGTCAAATGCTCTTTCTGATTGAGCTACAAGCGTACGTTGCGATAAATATTATCATAGATTGTATTTTACTACTAATTATAATAGATACTTCACGTTGTCTTATGAATGGCGGATTCGACACTTTATATCGTAAAACCGGAGGTGCCCGCCGATGTATGGAAGATTAAATCTTCTCATTCAGTGAACGATGTAATTAACATTTATTTTCGGTGAATGATTTGGAACGTATAAAAAAAACATTCTTTTGCTTTTAAAAATAATATGTGGGAAGAATGAACTGTCTTAAAAGAATGAGAATGAAAGAATGCATTCACTAAAGTAAAAGGTTTTGCCCAACTACGTGGAACTGATGAATCACTTTGGAATAGAATTCTCCGATGCAGTGGCGTAACAGTTCAAAAATTATAGGAGAAGCGCAAGTGGTTTTGAAGATCATGTGACGCGAAGCCAGAGATGAATGTGTCTTGACGTTCCATGGGGGGGGGTACTAGACCCCCCCGAGCCACCCATTCCTGCATGGTTGCTTTAACGAGTTCTCCATATGAATAATATCACAGCTACAAATATCTATATTCTGCCACAACCTTAAATTTGGCACCGTTGGCCTAAACGCCTATTATATATTGCATTGTTTTTGAATTACCCACACCCCAGATAGCAAAGATGGTCCTTGAGACGTCCTAAGGACGTTCTGGACGTCCCTAGGACGGCCTTTGTTATCTGGGACACAGCTTCCTATCGATTTAAACCATCGCGATGGTTCAAGTGTTACTGCATTCCCTATCCTCCGAGCATCAACCCTTCTATTTTATTTTCCCAATAACCAAGTTCTATATACAGGGTGTTCAAAATCACCCGTATAATAACATATACGGTAATTTTTTGGTTTTTTTTGCAAAGGAGTCAAATTTTGTTGTGATCGGTTAGCCTTTATTGGCAATTATCACAAAAAATATGTTTGTTGCCATTTTAAATGTCACTTTGATAATGAAGTCGAAATTCTTCAAGGAATGTCGCTATGTGGCTACTGCGCGCGTAACTTTGAACACCCTGTATGTAGAAATGCCGAAAACGTTCTTACACTGGTCCCGATGACGTCATTTTCCTTGCAAGGCTTGCGGGTAATATACCGGATATTCTTTGTGAGGAGACCTAAAATCTATTGTGAATATAGGAGTTTAACTTTTAAACACTTTTAAAATGATTTCACTTTGAGGACATTTGTAATAATTTGTTGTTAAATGCATTTGATTGAATATATTTGCGAAAGAATTTATACATAACCATTCATAGAATAAGTGGCATCAAAATTTTTTTGAATCGTTTTTCATTTTCCATTACTGCATAACTGAAAGTTTCAAGGACCGCCATGATGTCAATTCTTCGTGTATCTCAGAGTTATTATGTTGGAATATGTATGGGTATATTCTCGTATCGGTGTTCAATGTCAACTGCGATTTCCCCCCTCCCCTATCTGTATAGTGGACTCTTCCTTCCGGTTTGTTGATCATGTGACGTGTAAGCGACCCCATGATGCTGGGTCTGGCGGTCGCCTTCCTCGGGTACGCTGCGTCTCTGTTTTATGTGCAACCAAACAGCTTTCTATAATCTGTGTTGTAATTAAAAACATTTTAGTGTGTGCTCCTCCTATGCTGCATGGAATTACAATAGGTTATGGGGCCCAGCACGCTTACACTGCGCGGACTGAAGAAAAATAAACGATAGGCCACGCCCAACGAGAAACGAACTCTCGGAGCCGATTACAAAATGGCGATTTACGACGGAACGAGGATAGAAACATTAAGTAAGGACAAACACGAAACGTGGAAAATTCAAATGAAAGAGATGTTGGTTAAAAGTGACTTCTGGGCTTATGTAGCTTGAATGAAAATAAAACCGAAGTTAGAAGAGAGTGACCCGAAAATAATTGAGGAGCGTGATAAATGGACTGCGATGGAAGAAAAGCTAAAGCGGAGCTGATTTTGTGTATATCACCAGCAGAACTAAAGCAAATTAAGGATTGCGAATCGTCGAGAGACGTTTGGGTTAAACTTGAAGAAATTTTTCAATCCAAGGACCCCGCCCAAAAGGCGTCACTATTAAAGTCTCTGATTCAGCACAAAATGCCGGACTCTTCCAGCGGCTACATTCGAGACCATTTACGAAAGTTCTTTGACATTGTGGACAGACTTTCCGAAATGGATATTAAAATCGACAAGGACCTATTGTGTTGTTATACAGTCTTCCATCGAACTTTGAAAATTTCAGATGTGCAATCGAATCCAGGGACCATGTACCAAAGCCGAATATACTGCGGATTAAGACCATTGAAGAGAGAGAAGCGAGCCGCCATGACACCCAACAAGGCGATCTGGGAGCGTATGCCGCTACACATCTTAGAAAGAAACCGTGGATTAATAAATCTGGAAAAGCATCTAAAAATGTTACCGAGTATTGGAATAATAATTCAAAGATAAAGTGTTTTAAATGCAGGCGGCTAGGACACAAGGCCAATCAGTGTAACAATCAAAGAAAAGAAAATTTTCGTCAAAAACAGGAGCACGCTGGACTATTGACCTATATGGACACTGCGATAAAAAGTGTCAATGCTCTTCTTACGCCAAACGAAGAAACCCGAAAGCTCTGGTGTCTTGACAGCGGGTGTACAAGACATTTGTGCAGAGATGAATCAAAATTCGAGGCCATTTATGATACCGACGTAAAGCAAGTGAATTTAGACAATGAACTGTCAACCGAAGTTATTGGATCAGGAAAAGCGATTATTCAAGCAGAAGTAAACAATCAAGAAGTAAACAAAAGAAAAGAAGAGAGAAAAGAAAAGAAGTAAACAAAACGAATAAAGCTCTAGTTTGAGCTGTAATTAATACGTGGGTGGCAAAAATTATAGTATAATAAATTCCCCCACGAAAACTCACAAAAATCTCGCCCCGGAGGCTTTCTTGTGTTGACCATATTTGGCAATTGTGTTATCCCTGCGGAGGGTAATAATACCTTAACATCTTTACATACGGAGAAAGAGAGCGTTGTTTCCTGTCCTCATTCGTCTAGCGGTCCAAGACACTCCGGGCTAAACGGAGGGACCCTGGTTCGAATCCAGGATGGGGAAAGCGTCTCTTTTTCTCCAAAATTACACAAGCTCTAGTTTGAGCTAATTAATACGTGGGTGGCAAAAATTATTGTATAGTAAACAATCAAATACAACACGTTGACGTACACGATGCGTTGCTGGTTCCCGAATTGCGAACGAATTTGTTGTCAGTGGCAAAGTTATGTGACAGGGGTTATATTATTACGTTTAGAAATAACGTTGTTACCATTAAAAATCCCAAGACCAAGATGGAACTGACTGCTGATAGAAAGTACAGTCCTCATTATTTACGTGGAACAAACGTTGAGAGTGCGTCTCATACCAGTGAATCTTTGGATAGTGGTAAAAATAAGATGGCCGACGTTATTAAGTGGCATTATAGAATGGGACACTTAAAAATAGGGGGATCTTATGGCTGCAAAGGAATCGGGAAATATTCGTGGCTCAAATGTGTTAAAATCCTCAAAGGAATTTAATTGTGATATTTGCGCGATTAATAAGTTGACCCGCGCGCCTTTTCTGAAGCGAACCGAACGAATTTCTAAAATATTGGATATTATTCATTGGGATCTTCGTGGTCCAATGAAATTCCCATCTTTGGGTAAGTCTTACTATTTTATCGTATTTATTGATTATTATTCGCGTTACTATACAGTAAAATTTCTAAAATGTAAGAATAAGGCACTGGACGCATTTAAGAAAGTTAAGGCATTATGGGAAAATCAGAAATCTACTAAAATAAAGGCCTTCGTGAGTGATAATGGGGGAGAGTTCATTAATGCTGAATTTGACAATTTTTTGAAAGTTAATGGGATTGAGCATCGTTTATTCACCCCATATTGTCCTGAACAAAATGGTATTTCAAAACGGAAAAATAGAAGCTTGGTGGAAACCGCTAGATGTCTTTTATCTCAATCGAAATTACCTTTAAGTTTTCAAGCTGAAGCAATAAGTATTGCAAATTATGTAAGGAATTGATGATGCCCAACAAAAACTCTTAACGGAAAAATCCCGTATGAGTTATGGAATAATATCGTCCCAAATATTAGCTATTTTAAAACTTTTGGATGTAAAGCATATTGTTTGAAGAACTGACTTAACCATATATTTTCCCCTCGATCAAAACAAGGTATATTTGTTGGTTATTCTGAAAACACGAAGCCTTTCCGAATCTATTTAACCGATGAAAAATGCTTTTAATTTTCACGAAATGTTAAATTCTTTGAAAGTGATAATGCTAGCGTAAGTCGTACCTCGTATAAGCTCGATTTGTTAAACAACGAGTCTACGTTGCCGGTTATTGAAAAGCCCGTCTCTTTCGAACAGGAAGTGCTTACAAAATGCATTTCCGGTGGTGAGAGAGTTGACCTTCAGAATGCCCCAACTGATAAAAACAGTGCAGAGAGATCTATTTCCCCCATGTTTTCAGCGGACAGAAATGTACTGTCTCTTCAAAATAGGGACGTGATAAGGGAAGTTGGAAATGAAATCAAAAGGTAATTCTTCCTTAATTGCCGAAACGCACAATGCTTACTCTTACAATGCAGAAGTGCGAATTAAAGACGTTATTAATTCGATTGATGCTTCTGAATGGTGCAATGCCTTAGTAAGTGAAATCAAAAGCATAATTCGGAATGATACTTTCGGTATTGTAAACAGACCAGAGAATAAAAGTGCATTGGAAGTAGGTTTCTTCTCGCATATAAATGCAATTCAAAAGGAGAACTCGTGAGACGTAAGGAGAGATTCATAGCAAGAGGTTATGATCAAAGGTATAACGTGGATTATAATGATACCTTTGCCCCTGTTGCCAGGTCAGTGTCGATTCGTGTAAAGAGTACCCTAGTAGCTAAATTGGGAATCGAAATCCATCAATTTGACATAGCTACGGCTTATTTAAATGAAAAGATAGAGGAAGGTATCTTCCTGGATTATCCAGATTATTTTAAAGAAACGCTTGAGAAAATAAAAGTTGAAAAGGCTGGAAAGCCTGATACCGATATAGCCATAAAAAGTATGGGTGGCGCAGTATAGCCCAGATGCTCTTGCGCCATAAAACACCTAAACAAACAAACAAAAAGTATGGTAAAGTTGTTAAATAAAGGTGATAAGGTACTTTTCCTAAAGAAATCACTTTATGGATTGATATAGGCAGGTAACATTGACGGATCTAGAGAGGGGCTCGGGTCCGTCCCCCCCCCACCAGAGCTGTTGTGAGATTTTGGAGTTTTTGGAATCAACAAATAAAAATCATTTAAAATTACCACTTGTAGTGAATAAAAAATATTTTTTAAATTGTATAATCATATATTAATAAGTACTCCCTCTGTTCGAAAATATGGTATCCGTTTAAAAAGCCACTGACGATTAACGGAGGAAGTAAACATTTGAGTAAGGAACTAAAATTGGTGTGTAACTGACAAACAAAAATTACTTTTATATGTAGGCCTTTTTGCTTGAGTGAGTAGTAACTAGAGCTCGTTGAGGCGTGACACGATAAATGTGCTTTCCTGACGCACGTTCAATAATACGAGCGTCTTTTAATTTATTTTATTAAGTATTTAATTTTTTAAATACGATTATAATTTAGTGGAAAAAATTACGTTTTTAATTTGCCTCAGTTCTTTTAAAGTTATTTGTCGTCCTACTAAATGCAACGCTGGAAGATCGGATGTTTATCGGGTGCTGGATGGTTTCTTTAAACTGCCGGTTGGTCTTTGTAGTATAGATGGATTTTTTGGAAATAGAACAGCTTTAGTTCGTATGATTTCAAATTTTGATATAACCTATAAAGTTTCGAAGCCATTATAATTAATTTGAGGTTTCTAAAGAACTTATTGTTTTTTTCGAAGAAACTAAAGCCATAGAAATATGGTGATTGCAAAGTGCGATTGATTTAAAGTGAAAGAATTAAGTGTCCCAGACGATAACTATTGAAGAATAATTTAATACTGTGAAAGCAAAGAATGATTGAAATACGTATAGAAAAGAATATTAGAAATGTAGTGATTACAAAGTGCGATTGATTAACCAGCGAGCAGGGGCGCGGGGTGTTTCACACCCCACAACGCGCCTAAACAAACAAACACCCCACAACTTACAACTTGTGAAAAGAACAGGTCCACCCTTGCTTTTGAAACTGGCCAAACTCTTTCCTGTTGCCTTCAAAGTCACAATCTTTGGGGTAGGGTGACAAAGAGAAAATTCCACTTATTGTTCCCTGTAAAATTGGACGTTTTTAATGAAATAATGCTATATAATTAGATGGGGTGCAAATCACCCCGCGCGCGTTCTCGCGTTTCTCCAATCTGCTCGAGGGTTAAAAGAGAATTTAGTGTTTTAAACGATTTCCCTTGTGGCAAATAATACTGAGTGAAAAATGCGATTGTTATGCTTATTGAGAAAAAAGTATTAATGATTAAGATCGTAGAATTAAGGTAAGAAATCAGTTTAGGGAAATTTTGTGATAGAACTTTTGAGTTATATAGAAAGGGTTTTAAGTATAGGTTTTTTGGATAGAAAGATTATAGAAGTTTATACGGTAAGTAATCGTACTATGAAATATAAGGATTGAACTTTTGTGTTATATAGGAAAGGTTTTATTATAAGATTATTTAAATTGAAAATCAATTGAATTATAATAAGAAATTGTATTGGTGTAGAGAAGAAATACTTCGTGCGATATTGGTTTTAATTTATACTATAAATTGTGATATAAACTTTTAGCCTCAGGCGAAAAAGCTCTAAATTGTAGCATTCGCCATTAAAGCCGCCCCGAAGAGAATTCGGGTGCAAAGAAAGAAATGTAGGCCTATGCTGTATTTTCGGACAAAAAAATTAAATATATACCACATATTCGGATGAAAAAAAAAATTAAAACTTATAACCTATTTTTGAACAAAAAATTTTTTAAATGCATATTATATTTTCGGACGGAGGGAGTACTAAATTCTAAAAAAAAAAAATTTTGAAGATTTTTATTTCTTCACCTTTTTTTTTTCGTCATACGCAGTGGCGCACCCAAAATATTCCTAAAAAGGTAAGTGGTGCAAGGAATGTTTGGTGGAAATAAAGGGCCAGTCTCCATATCAACTACGATTGTTTTTTTGTGTACTTTTATCATTATTAAATTACTAATAATTCTACAGTGCAAGATACTTAAATAATTAAAAATGGTGGATTTTGTTTATACAATTTTACAATGGCCAGCTTTTGTCTTCCACAAAAGATCACTGTTTTAGTAATAGGTTTAAAAATAATCCTATTGTGCAAAACTTGCTTTTGCTTGCCCTCTGTCCACTACTTGATCTACGGAAGCCTTTTTTCCTTTTGCGACCTTTAAAAACTCATCGGCTTTGTGAATTGAATTCTTATGATAGAGAAAAGCTTCGTGCTGGCTAAACTTTCCCAAGGACTTCTTCCAATTGCTAAATTGTTTTGAAACAACTTGATCTGTGGCTTATGTCGCGCTTAAGTCGACTTCATGGGGTGAAAAGAGAACACACAAAATTTGCTATAGACACTGTCTTCCGCCTTTAGGTAAGCTAGACAATTATGCTTACTCAGTTCAGAAGAGCAGAACTTCCGACTGTGGTGTGAATTTTTTTTTGATTTTATACAGCACTAGTGATAGTCGTGGGAAAATTACAATTTGCATATGGTTCCCAAAGACATTTTTGAACCGTTATCCTCTCTCCATCAGTGAGGTTAGATTTTTGACATAATTCGAAACATCTGTACTTTTCTTGTACTTTTGACATTTAATTTCTCCTCGAACTATCTACTTCCTTGATATTTAATTTTATTCTTTCATAGACCATGTTCAATATTTTAAATGCATTTATTTCCTTTATATTCAATATATTATTTTCAATTCGATATTCCATATATATACGTATTATACATTAAATCAAATTAGCCGAAATCATTTTTACGCTATAACCATGAATTCGAGCCTGAAAATTAAGTGTTACTATGCGAATTTGACTTTTAAACACTTACAATGATTGTCTCAAGGTTACAAATAATTTGATACACAGGGTGGTCCTGAACTCTCCCGACAAAATAAAAGGGGTTGCTGGGGACACCAAATAAGGCATATTTGCCTATATCCCCGTGTCCGCTATGAGGCCGGTTTGGCTGTAGAGCGTAACTACTGTTTACGTCTATCACGTTGCTACGTAGCCAATTGCACGAATTAAATACAATTTTTGATACACAATTTAAGTGAATGGGTTAATAATACAGTAGAGACAAAAAAAAATCCGAATTCCTTTTTCTAGTTTTGATCTGTATTAAGCCTAAAATCTGTGTAAGCCTAAAATCTGTGTAAGCCTAAAATGCCTTTTTTAACACACTGGAAAAAGTTGGGAATTGCCAAGTATGCGTAGAAGGTGAACATCAAACGAAACATTTTTTGTTCAGTGAATTTTTTTCCAAAAATTAGCCGTTCGGGCACTACAGTGAATTTAGTATTTGCATCCACCACATTCAAGGTTTTCACAAATGGCTACAATGCGCCATTTCACAAAGTTTTAAAATTATTTAATGTCAACAGACGTCGAACGCTCTTTGACTACATTTTATAATCAGTTAAATTCACCGGAATTGTATGTGTAGAATTCGCCGCTTCAGTTGCGATTGAATGAATTCTACACATACAATTCCGGTGAATTTGACTGATTTTAAAAAATCGCTGGAGAGAGCCCGATGTCTGTTCACATTAAACAATTTGAAAAATTTTTAAAATGGTGCATTGTAGCCATTTGTGGAAATCTTGAATGCAGTGGATGCAAACATTAAATTTACTGTAGTTTCCGAATGGCTAATTTTTGGAAAAAAATTCACTGAACAAAAAATGTTTATTTTAATTTTCTTCACCTGTTACACATACTTGGCAGTTCCCAACTCTTTTCCAGTGTGTTAAAAAAGGCATTTTTAGGCTTATTTTCACTAAACAGTAACACAGATCAAAATCAGAAAACGGAATTCCGGATTTTTTTGTCTCTGCTGTATTATTAGCTCATTCACTTAAATTATGTATCAAAAATTGCATTTAATTCATACAATTGGCTACGTAGCAACGTGATGGACGTAAAGAGTAGTTACGCTCTACAGCCAAACCGGCCCCTTTGCGGACACGGGGACATAGGCAAACATGCCTTATTTAATGTCCACAACAACCCCTCTTATTTTGTCAGTAGAATTCCGGACCACACTGTATATCAAATTATTTGTAACTATTTTGTCCCATGTAACCGTGAGACAAAGTCATTATAAGTGTTTAAAAGAAGTCAAATTTGCATAGTAACACTTAATTTTCGGTCTCGAATTCATGGTTATAGTGAAAAAATGATTTCGGCTAATCTGATTTAATGTATCGCTCACCTTCTATATATATATATGGCCTGCAAAAGGGTTGCTGGTATCTAACTGGAAGGAGACCCACACGCTGAACGTATGTGACGATGTGTGGAACCGGCCAGGCCAGTAACCTAGTGTCCTACCCCGCCTTCAAGTGGTGCAGGCTGAGCTTTCTATTTATGTGGCAAATTAATATTTGCTACACGGATAGAAAGGCGGAAGGGGAGGGCTAATTCACCAACCCGTCTAGCCAGCGTGGTGAAATTATGGCTAATTCCTCCATTATGTTGACACACCAGAAACCATGGCCCCTAGTCTCCAGGTGCTGGAGTGCTCCTGATCAAGGCAGCGGTCAGTGTGGCATGAAAGCAGGGGGTGCTAAGAATCACTGGAATGGCCCAGGCTGCCGTTTGTTATTGACCTTGGCTACGTTTAATGGACGATCCCTTGCTTCTGAAGCAAAACTTCAGGAATTGGAAGAGGAACTAGACAAGATCAAATGGGACATTGTAGGACTCAGTGAAGTTAGAAGAAAAGGTGAAGAGTTGGTGGAACTTAAAAGTGGACATTTGTTTTATTATAGAGGAACGGAAACTGGAAGAACAAGTGGTGTTGGCTTCTTAATCAACAAAAGAATTAAAGACTACCTTCTTGAAGTCGAAAGCACGTCAGATCGAGCAGCGAGGCTCGTTGTTCAACTAACCCAGCGATACCAACTTCAAATAGTACAGGTATATGCACCAACATCAAGCCATACCGACGAAGAGGTTGAAGAATTTTATGAAGAAATCAAAGAGTTACACACCAAAGGGAAACAACATATCAAGCTCATCATGGGGGATTTCAATGCAAGAATTGGACAACAGGAACAAGGAGAGACATCGGTTGGTAAATACGGATATGGGGAAAGGAATGAACGTGGCGATCAACTCATCGAATTTGCAGAAGCTGAAAATCTTAGCA
>QLNU02015270.1:38105270-38145121 GCA_006491805.2 Dysdera silvatica
GGGTATGAACATGTAAGTAATGCTGAAGTCAACATGCACCTTTCTAACTTAAAAATATATTTTCGACATAAAAATAGACATGCAAAAAAATGTGTAACTTTGACAGGAATTCGAAGACAGAAAATTGTATTCGGAAAAGGACAATTTTTCTCATGCGATCTCGCGTGGAAAGGTGTTGACCATTGTAGGGAATTTTATGACCAGTTGAAGGGAAAAAATGATAAACCTTTCAAGGACGCGAATGATTCAAAGCATAATAGCGGAAGGGAAATCATTCAGTTTCACACGCATGACATAATACACGACGATGTCTGGGTTTTTGTGAATAGACGTTCCATGAAACACGTATTATCAGCTTGTTACGAGATGGAAAAAATGGTATAGTCAATTACAATAACGTTGAATGCGTCATTCAAATCTTGCCGTGGCGCAAAATGACCCACCCACCCTTGCTGTCCCTACGCCACAAAAATACAACCAACCAAATCCATCCGTTCCCACGTATTTCGTTTCACACAAACGATGATTAAAGAAACTGGCGAATTTTATTGATTGACTATTTGCAGTGACGTTGTAGCTGACACACTTGAGGCAATTCTCGTTCTCACGGGTCAGATGCCCTCCTTTAGTATTTCCCAAGAAATTTAACGACTAGTTGAGGCATCTGGATAATTAAAATCCTGAGAAATGCAGGTGCCCCATGGCGAATGTTTCCGCTTTTCTCACACGAACTACAGAAACTTGACATCTTTATGTGTTTAGGTGCCTGGCCCTGATGGATGTTCGACCAGTTCTTTCGGCCCAATCAAGGACTAAAACCTCCCACGTCACAAACGAACTGACCAATCATATCGTGTGGGCGTTTACAATACTCTGTTGAACTTTTAACTTCATTATTTTTAAGACACACATTCCTGCTCCATCAATCGTGGAATGAGCACGCTAGAATACGCTCCGATAATCAATACCGTTTTCGCATGTTGTATATAGTGAAGTGTTTAATAAATGGTAATGTTCAAGCAAAACGTCTCTTAAAGGCTCTTCAAAATATTTGCCTTCTGAGAATTACAGTTTATCATGCCAATCATACTGTCACGACGACGTAAGACATCCCGACACACTGGCCCCCAGGAGCGCCGAGAGTCAAAGCGGGCTCCTAAGCTCACTGACACCGGCCCTATGCCTATGATAACCCTTCAACCGGCCTTTCACCATTCCCTGGGCCGGGCCGCCCCACAGCATAGGTCCTTGCCAGAGCGGGCCCCCTGGCTTCAGCCCCTGCTGGCACCCTCCCCCCTCATCTTATCGACTCTACTGATCCCATATTGACCCATAATAATGGGAATATATTAGTGATTATTGAAATTGTAATTATTCACTTTTCATGGGAATAGCGTGATTGGAAATTAAACTCATTAATAATTAAATTGTTTTTAGTGTTTTATAAGCATATGTACACCATATTGCCAAAAGTAATCGGACACTTCATTCTCTTCGCGAAACTGACTTCATGTTGAAATTTGGTAAAAAATGGGGCGACCTTAGCTTTAATGACAGCATCATACTCATCGAGACACGTTTCTTTTTTTTTATTTGTATGCGTTTTACGATGTAAGGACAGCACAAAGTATGCTGCGTCGGGACCTACTCTTTGCAGAGGGATCTGAACCTCTTAAGGCCTAGAAACCAACCCCTAGACTAGGTTGTTCAGTTATTCAGTGAGTTGTATTGACTTACTTTTTACAGAAGTTTAGTAGATTTTAACCTGAATGTCCTCTCATTCTTTCTGCATGCAACTGCTAGATAGGATTTCATTGTGGTCGCGGTATCATAGTCATCACCACATCTATCTTAGATTATTGGACCTTTCACGGACAATGCACGTTTTCTTCAACAGTCATCCTTTCTGGTGACTCTTGATGCTTTAACAGGCCTTTGCTCGGCTTTCACTTATTCGGGCTCCGTCCCGCTCCTGAACTGTGAATACCGACCAACTTGCTATCAGCTAAAATTCCCATAAGTATTTGCACAATCAAATTAAGGAAAAATTCTTCTCTGTTGAGAATGTGAAATTTTCGCTATAAGTATATCTCAACATAAACTGTGGGAATTTCTTGACATCTTGTTCCCAGGTTCGGGGCGATTTTCTTACTTACCATGTATCTAGGATGATTTGCAGCTTTACCATGTGCACAGGATTGTTTTCATTTTTACCATGTGCCCAAAGTAGTTTTCATCTTTACCATGTGCTCAAAATAGTTTTCATCTTCACTACATGCCCAGGATTATTTTCCACCTCACCTCTTGTACAGAGTAATTTACATATTATCTTGTGGACAGAATGTCTACAGCAAGTTAAGCACATGCCGAAAATCAAAAATAGCAAAAAGTGCAACATGTTACCCTTTATTCACTTGCAAATGAATCGAAAACTCCCGTACCATGTCACACAAACATACGTTAAATGCGCAGCAGAGCCGGGCCAAAAAAACATTAGATAAAACTAAAATGAACGCACAATGACTGTGTATTCAGCAGTCCGTCAGACCACGAAACACCGAAAGAACTACATAAGCAAACATATAATAAACACGGAAATAACTGAAAGCCGAACTTCCTAACCGTGCAGCACCTATTTTCGTGCTTTCAGCTTCAGTTGCTGGTTTTCTCTTTTAAGAAATGATGACGAAAAATAATATTTTCTGCCGAAGTTGATTCTAATTTATTAAATTTTGGATGGTCCATTTACTAAGGCAACCCAATTGGTTAAACCAACATTACTGCTACATCTTCATTGCAAAATTATCATCAAATTCTTAGCACC
Source organism: Dysdera silvatica (assembly GCA_006491805.2). Taxonomy (NCBI): domain Eukaryota; kingdom Metazoa; phylum Arthropoda; class Arachnida; order Araneae; family Dysderidae; genus Dysdera; species Dysdera silvatica. Next base: position 38,108,095 of record QLNU02015270.1, read on the forward strand.
ATTAGATTTTCTCTCTGCTACTTGGAATTAAGTGAATTAGTCGCTCAATGAGATTTTTTTTGGTCTAGTCAAAGACAACGCATTTTCTTCAGGCTTTCTCTTCAGTTCAATAAGGGATATTTTGCTTCAGAAAGTTGCTCAGTATTCCCAGTTAGGAGCACAAGGTAATAGATGAAACGAGTGAACAGATTGCTCTTGATATTTTTGATGCTAGACGTTGCAAATGTTTTGTCTAAAGTCATTAGGTTTGTTTTTGTTGATGGCGTAAGGATAATCAAGGTCAACTTGCGCCAAAATCGGCAAGTTTCCGAAGAATCGTGTTTTACCTAAGAAATCAAATATCGGACTACGGATCTGTGGCTTCGTCCCTGCTGGGATCGAATCCAGATAATCCACAGGATAGCTAAATGCCTTACCACTTAGCCACCGCAGGACTCTTAGGGTTGTCCAAAGCAGCACCATAAAACCAGATAGATTTCTTGGTCATGTATTCAGCTAGAACCTACAGCGCGTGCTTTCTTTTAAACAAAACTATGAACATCGAAGTGTAAGCCCTACGGGGTACTGTAGCGTAAACCCTACGAGATACTATAGCTTAAATCCTACGAGATAATATAGCTTAAATCCTCCGGAAGTACCTTAGCTTATTTTGGTGACTACTTTTCAAGCTCAAAATGGCACAAGATTACTGCAACAAGATTTTGGCATCAAATGGTGGTATCTGGCTTACTTCCATACTGCAGTACTGTGACTATCTGGTTGAGATGGGAAATGTGACTCTGCCGTACTTTGCGAATCCAAAGGAGAAATGCCTTAAATGAAACAGTATCATACTACTTTAACGATTCCGTAAAGTGGCACATATCTTTAGTTTTTGTTGTATATTTTGCCAAATTGAGTTAGAATATAGACCTCATCTGAAGAGTCAGCAGCAAGTGGAAGGACAAAGAATTGAGATAAAGGATGGCTATCTCAGTTGTTTATTAACGAAGGGGGAGATTTTAATCTCGAATAGATTTAGTAATGTATTCAGACTATAACATGAATAAATTAAGACGCATTTCATTATGTCGCAGCACAATAACACTATTATATAAATGGACAAGCAGAAAAACCAATTAAAGGGTAGCACTATCAAGGACAAAGCATCTCTGAAAATGCTAAATGCGGTAACAAAATCTGGTTTAGTAAAAGATTGACGTCAGAGCAGAATCTGCAGAAAAGCAAAGGATCTTAGCATCTAAAAGAACTTGCATGGTATTAAGAAAAAGCATATTAAACGTATAATTTTTTTTGAATAGAGCTTTAGGAAATCAAAAAGAGGAATCGGAATAAGCAAGGAAAAAAGAATGAAATGTGTGATCTTATCTATGAATGGAGGAAGAGTAAAGTAGGGAAGGAAAATGAGTGAAGTAGGGAAGGAAAATGAGTGAATTTTGAAAGAAGTAACTGTAAAGGGGAGGATGATAACGAATATCACGTAAGGTAGCATCATCATCATGGCTCGTGTACAGTCTATATTGTGTTGGACTGTTCCTGACTGCTGATGTAAACAACATGGTAAACGAGGAATGTGATAGTCAAGAAATACCCCCTTTCTAAAACGATGCTTCGATTCCGACGGACGAGGAACTTAACAGTGCTACTGCAGGTAAAAACTGGGAGCACGCGTCGTGCTTCCACAAAACAATAAGCACAGAACAATTACATGAAAGAATGAGTAATTAAATAAATTAACAACTAAATAAACGATTGAATAATACTACGTTATCATTTATAAGTTTTTTTTCTTTTGATTTTAGACTTTAAAATATTGTATTTTTTGCATTATGACTGGGAACGAATACATTCATTCAAGTATTCTCCAATTTTCTTGTACTATTGTTACTATTACATTTGTTTGTGAGTTTTCTGGCGCAAGGTCGACATGGATCATGCTGCGTCGGTACCTACGATTTTTCCGAGAACCCGAACATCTTCAGGCCTAGAGAACGAACCCTACGATGAGCAGCTAGTCGGTAAAGGTTCTTTTTTTGGCAAGGTTGAGAATCAAACCCGGAATAACGGCACGATAGGCGAACGCGTTACCACAGAGTCACCGCAGAGCCCTTTCTACTTACAATAATTAAATCTGTAATATATTTTACATGATTTTATAATGTGAGCAATGTATACGCTGAATCAATGCAAAAATATCGCGATTCTATTAAATTAATTTGAAATGAAAGTTAGCAGTAAGCGCAGCTTATTACGAGACTTCTCTGGAGTTGAAAACATGAAAAATAGGTTAATTGTATTGTTATGGCGCAAGGATACATACTGCGTGGAAACAAGTGAATGAAAAATAGGAAGTAAAGTTGATTCGTTATAGAAACACGTTATGTTTATGGATATTCAGTCCCCCCCAAGTTTAATTAATTATCATGGAATGTATGAGATTTCCACCGTCATTTCACACATAGTATTATGATATTTTATTTGGCAATATCTGTTTACCGGGATCTCGAAAAGTGCCCTTCGCCCCGGACATTTAGCTTCCTGTAGATAACGAATAGGCTACAAAAATGTAAATAATACACCCAATTTTTTAACAGTAGAACCCCGGTCATCCGAACTTCGTTAGACCGAAATGACCTTTTATATAAGTTGTTTTTAAATTATTTTTTAAATGGACGCTCATCCAATGTTTTTCGACGATAACGTTCATATAGTGGAAATCGTTTATAACGTACCCAGGTCATTCGAATTTCGCTTGAATGAAATGGCCTTCTATACTATTTTTTTTTTATTAAGTGTCTACTTACAAAATAATTAAGAAAAATTGTGCAGAAGATTCGTTCGTCATTTCGTTCAAGCGAAGTTCGAATAACCGGGGTTCTTTATAAACGATTCCCATTGTATGAATGTCTTCGCCAAAAAAACATTAAACTGGTGTCCATTTAAAAAAAAAATAACTGAAAAAATTGTATGGAAGGTCATTCGGATAAGCGAAGTTCGAATGACCGGGGTTCTTTATAAACGATTCCCACCGTATGAATGTCTTCGCCAAAAAAACATTAAACTGGTGTCCATTTAAAAAAAAACTGAAAAATTGTATGGAAGGTCATTCGGATAAGCGAAGTTCGAATGACCGGGGTTCTTTATAAACGATTCCCATTGTATGAATGTCCTTGCCAAAAAAACATTAAACTGGTGTCCATTTAAAAAAAAATAACTGAAAAAATTGTATGGAAGGTCATTCGGATAAGCGAAGTTCGAATGACCGGGGTTCTTTATAAACGATTCCCACTGTATGAATGTCTTTGCCAGAAAACATTAAACTGGTGTCCACTTAGAAAAACAACTATAAAAATTGTATGGAAGGTCGTTCGGATAAGCGACATTCAGATGACCGGGGCTCCACTGTTAAAAAATTGGGTGAATTATTTATATTTTTATAACCTACATAATATCTACAGGGGGTAAGATGTCCGGGGAAAGAAATGGCCAGGAAAGAAATGCTGGAGGCGAAATGCCGGGGCCGAGATGCTTGGGGCCACTTTTTTGTAAACCATGTCTACCAGTGGCATAGCATGCTTTCAAAGGTGGGCCAACTCCAGGTATCCACCATCCCCCCACCGGATAAAAGAGTCATGCTTCATGTATATGCCATGACGATAATGTTGACACATGTACATAGGCACCGACTTAAAAAATTTTGGAGGGGGTTCCAAAAATTTTAAATCGAATAACCGGCACACATTTCAAAGGATTCAAGTATAATTTAAATTTCATTATCAGATTATCTGGTACAATAAGACACCTGAAATTTTAAAATGAGGCAAATTATAGGTTATTATAGAAAAATATTTTTTCTCTAGATAATTATTTAATGTTCTCCTAAATGTATACACCCTTTATAGTTTTACGATTGCTTCCAAAATACTCAGATGTGCCCAGCTGCCCCCTCCCCCATCTTTCTTTCAAAATAAATCGACTGAAATAAAAGCTAGATTCATCAGCTACTCCAGGGAGGCAAAATAAAGTTAAAAAATAAAGAAAAGTGTGGATCCCCCCACTATTGAAAGATAGAGTGGATCAACTTACCGGACAACATATTTTCGCCTTTATCACTATGGCCGCTAAAGATTCTCGTCTCTGTGTGTAGAGCTACAGACTAAACTTTTGTATTTTCTATGAACCCAGACAAAATGAAGAATTTTCTTTAATGAAAGGTTCAGGGAACAGGATATAAATAATGAAAACCTTGAAGAATTGATGACGAAAAACTTCGTGCATGTATTTCCGTACGAGCAAAAACATTAGGGTTTTGAGGGACCCACAACAAATTTATTGAGGGTTCAACAAGTGTCTGGAATCCACGAAGTCGGCGCCACTGCATATGTATGAATTTTGAATCCCTTATTCGAGATTGGAATGGTGAACACTTGTTGATGACTCACTTTTGAAGTCACGCCATGCACTGTTGGTCTGTCCTGCGGTGGCGCAGTGTGGTAACGCGTTCTCCTAGTGCGCCGCTAATCCGGGTTCGACTCCCAGCAGTGCAAAAAGAACGCTTACTCAGAGATCTCACAAAGATCGCACTGCTCACTGTAGTCCGGGGTTTGGTTCCCTAGGCCTTAAGAGGTTCGGATTCCTCGGAAAACAGTAGGTCCCGGCGCAGCATGACCACTGTAGTCTTTGAGCCGTAAAACCAAAAAGAAAGCGAAATCACCGTTGGTCTAATTGTTTTAATACAACATTACGTAGGGTTTTAGTCACCCTGTACAATATTAACCCCAGCTCAACTGTTTTCACATTTTGTTAACCCACCGATATATCAACGATATATAACCACCCAAGATATATCGTCCTTTAACGTTAATAGTGGAACATTTTTGTCGAACTCTTCCTGAGAGTAATTTCCTGGAACGGAAGCGCCCAGCGTTATAGCAACACCGTTCCATCATCTACCGCGGAATGAAGTCCAGCGAATCAGACACATCATTTCTTAAGAAAATTTAATATGTGCTTTAGGAAATCGTAAAATATACTGCTGAATTCGATAGTTTTAGATGTTTAAACGCTCCAGGATTCAGATACGTAACTCGTTGTATTGGTTTAAACTGCATTTGGATAAAATGATGGGTTATTGCGCACATTTTAAAAAAATATATACTTTTCATGGTTTAAATACAATTATATATAGGTCATATATGTACATAATTACAAAATTAGAGACAAAAATTAATGAACATTACAGAAAAAATAAATGTAACATTAAGTATAGTGCGCTTTGAGCTGCTGCTATGTAATAGATAAGATATAGTGTAAAAACTAATAAAATACCACTCACTCGCTGGACATAAAATTTTAGCCGTAAAAGAAGAATGTTCGTAAAAGAGGGAGGCCATTCTGAAGTAGCTGAAATATTATATTTCAATCATTTAAATACTTCATTTCGAAAAATTTGTTTTTGAGCACATGAGACAAATTTAAGATAACGAATATAACCATTCGTTGACTATAACAAGTAAATTTAACCTGTTAACTGGGTATGACGACATTTTTCGTCATGCCCGGGAGACTACCAAAATACGAATGACGACATTTTTCGTCATGCCCATAAGACTACCAAAATGCGAATGACGACATTTTATCATCATTGAAATTAAATATATTTAATATCACTGAAATTAATTAAATATAATCTATTTAATATCACTTAAATTAATTAAATATCACTGTGAAAAAAAGTCCCCAGTGTGAAACGAGTTTCACAAAATTTTATTCCCCGGTTAACAGGTTAAAACAAAATGTTAAATATTAAAATTTATTTGCTTTGGAAAAAAAATTTATCCATAGCCGTTAGGTGGGTTTTACTCACCATTCCTTCTCCTTCGAAATGTATTTTTACCGTGTTTGGCGCAGTATAGCCCAGATGCTCTTGCGCCATAAAAAAGCCAAACAATCAATCAAAATGTATTTTTAATTGCTAGATTACAATTGAGTGTTTTTCCGTCGTTTCGTTTACAGAATCTGTGTGCTAGTCGAGTATATGATAATAACAAATGTGAACTGAGAGTGTGTTACTATATGATTTATTTATTATCAAAGTCTTTGTTAAGCATTAGTCATTTGAATGGAGACCAATCCGAGTCAATTACCATTCTTCGTTAATGGGAGGAAAAATTCTCCTTAGCTCTTATTCATTCAGCTTCTGTTTCCTGTTATTACAACGGCCCTCTTCAGGGAAAAACAGCGCCGAAGCAGTGGACAACTTTCCCAAACCTTCTTGAACAAACAACTGCAACAACCTTGGCTCTTCTCCTGTTTATGCTGAATTTTTTGTTGTGAAAAACACTGTTAAGGTCGAGGCTCAATTTTGTCCGTACAAGAATTCTAGCCTGATGGAATGAACCATGAAAAAAGTGTCCGTATCTGAGGGTGACCGCTACGCAGGGGTTTGAAATACATTATTGTAAATCAGTTTTGACCGTACAAGAATTCTGGCCTGATGGAATGAACCATGAAAAAAGTGTCCGTATCTGAGGGTGACCGCTAAGCAAGGGTTTGAAATACATTATTGTAAATCAGTTTCTGCCGGGGCAAATTTATCTGACCGTAAAACTGGGGTGATCGCATTCGAGGGTTGTCCGTTAAATGAGGTTTCATTACCGTTCCAAATATCTTTAATAATAGCAGATACGTTTAATAATAATGGCAGATATATAAACATAAGAAGTGATATGATAATTAAATAGAAGATTCCTGTCAAATACAATATCTATAATATAGGGTCAATTTGCACAACAACAACTATAAATAATATAAAGGACTATAAATAATATAAAGGACTACAAATAATATAAAGGAAGAATAGAGAAAAGCTCTAAAGGGCGAAAGTTACAGTCATTACAAAAATAGTAAAAGCTTTTGGTGCAACTCCAAAAAATCTGGAGCATCACCTCAACACATTCAAAATAGACAAATTTTTGCCAATAAATTTAAAAAACTGCATTTTCGAGATAAACGAGATATCCGAAGAAGATATTTTTAATCATCTGAGACTCTTGAACAGCACTTGACAATTTTAAAGAAAAAAGCCAGAGACATTACGGACTGCGAAATTGATTGATTTTTGTGAATTGTACGGCACAAGGACAGAAAGGCTCATGTCGCGCCAGGACCTACATCTTTCAAAGAAACCTTAGCCCTTTATAACCCATGGCCTGCAAAATGTCAGCCCCGTAATTCTCATACATTTGCTCTGTACGCTGTTGCAAAAAAAAAAAGTACACAAATTTTACACTAGGTTTCATGTATGAAAAATTATACGGCCCTGCGGTGGCGCAGTGTGGTAACGCGTTCTCCTAGTGCGCCGCTAATCCGGGTTCGACTCCCAGCAGTGCAAAAAGAACGCTTACTCAGAGATCTCATAAAGATCGCACTGCTCACTGTAGTCCGGGGTTTGGTTCCCCAGGCCTTAAGAGGTTCGGATTCCTCGGAAAACAGTAGGTCCCGGCGCAGCATGACCACTGTAGTCTTTGAGCCGTAAAACCAAAAAAAAAAAATTATATAATTGAACATGGTGTATGTAAGTGATAATTGCAGAGATATTTTTTAAAAACTAGAAGATTTAAATATACAGCATACTGGTCGTAAAAATATACAACGTACAAGCATTTTTACGAACCTCCAATTTACGAACTGCAGAAGGTTTCGTTTATGGCGCAAGGACAACAAAGACCATACTGCACGTGTCCTACACTTTTCTGAGACATCCAAACCTCTTAAGCCTTAATGTATAAACTCCAGACTACAATGAGCATTTCATTCATAAACGTTCGTTTTTAGCACCGCTGGGAGACAAACCAGGGTTACTTGGCGAGCAAATGTTGCCATTGCACCCTTCCCCTCCCACACGATGTCTACTACACGTTATTGCGAACCATAATGATGACCCCGAAAAGTGTCCTATAGAACTAACGTAAATTCCCATTTACGAGCTATTTTTTGCGTCATTACGATTGTTTGTTTGGATGTTTATGGCGCAAGAACGTTTGGGGTATACTCCGCCAAATGTGGTAAAATTGTTTCTGAGTAAATGGGTCTTGGACTTGGAACCTCTTATCTGAAACAAGAGTGACATCATCTGGTAACTGCACAAGGTTGCAATCTCAACTCCCGGCGTGGTCTGGGGCATTACAAGTTCGTAGAAACACTAATATGAAAAAGCCCAAACAATTGCAGTTTAAATATTTATTAAAACTTTGATAGCTATTTCGGTAGCAATAGCGTATATTCCAGGTGTTCTAGATAATCTCAGGTGAACCAACTAGTTTTTTTTTAACGATTTATCGTAGTAAACGTTCTTCTTTTTATACACATAATTTAGCTATGTAGAGTAGAATCTGCCTAAAGTGATTTTTGGGACTGGACTGCAGTAGTCGCCATAGAGAGGTGGTTACTATATACGAGGCTTTCGTATGAGCACGACTAAGTCCTTACCAGCTCTCTTTTATATAAAGCGGTCACTTTAGACAGGTGGTCATTTTACCAGGTTCTACCATATTTAAGAAAAACTATTCGCAAAAACTTTTAGTCCAAAAGAAAGCGGCCTTCTCCTTCAATTCGAAGTCTATTCTGGAAATAACGTCCAATTCCAGAAGTCATTTGTTTGTTTGCGAGTTTACGGCTCAAGGACTACGGTGGTTATGCTGCGCCGGGACCTACTGTTTTCCGAGGAATCCGAACCTCTGGAGCTACAGTTTTCTGAAGAATCTGAATTCCTCTTAAAGCCCTGGGAACCAAACCCCAGACTACAGTGAGCAGTACGATCTTCGCGAGATTTCTGAGTAAGCTTTCTTTGCGCTGTTGAGAGTCGAACCTGGTTTAACGGTGCACTAGGCGAACGCGTTACCACACTGCGCCACCGCAGGGCATCAGAGGTCATTTGATGAGCTCTGACAGTTGGAGAACATGCAATACAAACAAGGCTTTCGACGATTATCAGACAGACCGTGGTCATGAACCAACGAAAATAGCCAATTGCGTTTACCCCGGACGTTGGGTTTACATTACAAACTGACCGATTTTGGTGTTGAAAATCTCCTCCTTTCCAGAGGCAACCCTAGGTTTGGCAGACTTTAAAATCTCTTAACTAAGCCAATGGCGGATGCATACTCCGCCTACAGGTGAAGTTTTAGGCGATACCACATTTCTTCTAGCAGAAAATTTCTAATAAGCGCCCTCCCTCCCTCTGTATTTTCTGTAAACTTGCGTTATATTTTTCTGGGAGGAGGGGATCCCGGATTTATTTGTGGGCAAGTGTCGAGAGCATAACATTTGAAATGGCGGCAAATACTTTTTTATTTTGCACAATTTTGGTCCGTAGAATTCCGTCGATCTGCCTTCCCTCAGCGTATCGCCCTCCCCTTTTTTTGGTCTCAATTTGTAATTCTGAAAAATTTTGTGAAACAGGCTTCCCCCTCCTCCCGTAAAATGAAAATTTTGAATAAAAATTTCGTTATCTTTTAAAATAAAATTTTTTCGCAAGAACATCGTTAATTTATCTGGTAATATAGAGTACATAAGGTAACCATAATCCCCCCCCCCTCTCCACGATTTTTTTCCGTTCCACTCGGGGAGCCGGATCGATAAATTTTTATTTATTTTAGCATAAAGTTCCTTGTAAATGATCTCTACGTTTCCCGGGAATATTAATTTAATTTCTTGAGTGGTGATGGGACGGCGATGTATAGTGTGAACATATAAGGTGAGACCAGATTTTAAAAAGTAAATCTTCAATAAATATTTCCTCACAGTTTGTGAAATGCCTGTTCTGTTCATTGTCATCATTACAAGTCATTATGCTATGTGTATGAACATAATAACATAAATCTAATCAAACAAAGTTAATTATTTTCAAATTGCACCTAAGAAAATCATTTTGGCGACTAAGAAAAAATTGTTAGGTGCCATTGACACTTAACTTTCTGTTCCTAATTTCTAGCGCTGAATACATCACTATCACTTTTATCTAAATTTCGTTTTTTCGAAATCCACGTTAATCGAAATAACATCTCTTACTCTTATCTCATTCATATATACTAGCTCAAGGCTTTCCATAAAAAAGTTTGCGTGTGTTTTCTAAGATATATTTTAACACTTACCAGACTAGTTGGTTTTTTTCTGTCTTTCTCGGTTTCGGGGCATTTTTAACCTGTTAACTGGGTATGACGACATTTTTCGTCATGCCCAGAAGACTACCAAAATGCAAATGACATTTTTTGTCATTGAAATTAAATATTATTACTGCGAATTAAATATCACTGAAATTAATTAAATATGATAAATATATTTAAAATCACTTAAATTAATCAAATATCACTGCGAAAAAAAAGGCCCCAGTGTGAAACGAGTTTCACAAAATTTTATTCCCCGATTAACAGGTTAAGAGAATTAAATAAAGATGTATGGTTTTAAAGCTTGCAATTTTATTAAATCAACACTATTTTTGATAAAATTTTACAAAGTTCTTTATTTACATGTCTAACAATTCTACGTGACCCGTCCTAGGAAGTCAGAATGGAAAAACGTAAATTTACGTGACCCGTCCATCAAGTGCTCATTAAGTCAGTATCTTTAAGAGCCTAGTCTAAGGATATGCATATACATCGTATATATTGCATATATGCTACATATACATAAAGGTATCAGTCCATTTTAAAAGCACTTAATATATTAATAAACACATACTTTTTTCACTATCAACATAGCAGTTTAATACGATGTAGTATGTATTTAAATGTGGTTTTAAACAAATATTGTAATTTCTTTGCAGTTTTTACACTGAAAATTTTGTTTTGCCGTTGGGTAAGTTTTGAATATTTGTATTCTCTTTTCCATTCCTGTCTATTTAATTTTCCTTTTAACTAACTTTCTTCCATTTTCTTCATTTTTGTAAGATTTTCTTATCCATTTTCCTCCTTCCTTTATTTTACTATTCTTATTCCCATTTCACTTTCTTATTTTCTATTTTAGTTTTTTTCCCTTTTCTTTCGCATTCAAACCTGTGACAAAATTTTACTCGTTACTAAAAATTAAATTTTGAGATTATCCGGGACTTCATTTAGCCCAAAGTGAATCTGTCCATGGGTGCACACATGGGGGGGGCCACAGGGGCCTCAAGCCCACGTAGCTGTTTAAAAATTTGATTCGCCCGAACCTGCTATGCATTTACTTTCAAAAGTTTTACAGTCACATTTTAAAATAAGGTACTTTTTAGCTCATTACGAATTGTCAAGCAATATCAATTATTTTTGTAGCGTTTTGCTATCTTGTACATTCACTAAAATTCTTGACAGCTATGAGAAGGAGGTAATCATTTTTCTCATCCCCTCGTCCTAGAAATACTCATATAGACGCCCATGTGTCTGTCCCCTTTATTTTGCATAGATAGATTGTTCTGTGTGATAAGTCTAATTATGATGGAATACAATATTAAAATATATTCATTTTATTACAAATCTTGATCACACAATGAAAGCAATTCGGATTTTATAGGTTTGGTTGCTTTTGTTGCATTTGCAGAAAGGAATTTTATGTTGTATTATGTGTTAAAAAATAATTGATAATCTTATTGGAAATTTACCGCAATTATTCATTCGAATTTACTTAAACCGACAGAATATCTATATACCCATTTGTACAATTATTTTTCATATAGTACCACATTAATTAGGATAAGGTCTTATATGAAAAGTTATTGTACATGTAGGACATAATAAACTGGGATATAATTTATACAATATATTTTTCTAATAATATATTGTACTAATAATATATTGTTATATACAATATGTGCAATCGTCATCGGCGTAAGACTGATAGCATGTACTTGCAATTTTATAACTATCCTATCAAACGTAAGACACCAGGCAACCCTAGCATCGCGTGTAATAGAAATACATGGAAATTATGATAACAAATTTCAGACAAAACGAGTAGCTTTTATATTCAAATAAAGGTAAATTAAGGAAAGTATGTTCCAATTCTGAAAATGTTTAAAAACTATTAATTGATAAAAAAAAGAAACGTTTTATTATGCAATATTTTATATTAATAAATAATTTAAGAGTGCCCGGGTTTAGCGAGGAGAGCATGGATTTTGTTTGGTATAATGATTAAGAGCAATGAAATTTAATCGTTTCAAAGCTCCAGATTTAACGAGAAAATATGGAGTGATTTTGTAATGAAAGCGCAGAATATTCTGAAATTTAGAAAAAAAATCCTAACTTTTCTAAAATTAAGAAAAAAAATCCTAACTTTTCTAAAATTAAGAAAAAAAATCCTAACTTTTCTAAAATTAAGAAAAAATCAGAGATCTAAATTTTCTAAAATGAAATAAAAATCAGCGGTAAAGAATGTGTTTAACTGAGGCGAACATCTTCAATTGTCATTTAAAACAAATAAAATTTTCTGTGATAAAAAATTTTCAATAAACAACAAACTTTCCGTCTTGCCTTCGAAATGTTCCGAGAGTATCAGGTTAAAATAAACTGCTAACTAATTAATAAGTAAGGGTATCGTCCGTTAATTTGAAATTATAAATAAATTCAAATTACTAATCGTTAGTTAATTATTTAACTAATGATCACTGATTATACCTTTAAAATAAAATATTTAAATACCCCTTACCTTGAAAATTTTCCATTCTTGTTTTCAAGTCGATGAATAATAATAATTAAACGCTGAAGTAGCATTGTTGCTTTATCGTTTGTTTTCTAGTTACGGAGTCATAGTTATTGAAATTATACTATCAATAAGGATTTTGTTACGTTGCACACGTGTTCTGACAAGATCTGTAGCTAGATTTACCAGTGCGAACTTCTTGAACACGTTTCTACTTTGACAAAGGCAGTCTTTTAACGAAGGTTTGATAACATAACAGCACCGTTATTGAACTTCAGGCCTTCAACTTCTTTTAAAAAAAAAATTACTTTTCATGGTCATAATCGTTGGCGGTGCGCGAGTACGGCGATATCGAGGGTTTCTTACCGGCGTTAGCCTCTGGGATGGACGGCAGCGGAAAAGTGTGATCTTCCGTCGTCAGCCGCCACATCCCGTATAGTTCCAATCGATTCGCGATCATCTGTGAGTCTTCACTTTCATCTCCTATTATTTTTACGCGTAGGCCCGACTCGCGCATGCTCTTTGCCACTTATTTAAACAAACACAGAAGTCCTCGTCCTGTCTAAGGACAGAACCAAAAGTCAAGTCCAACGCCAATAAAAAACCACATGGTGGGTGCGATTTCCTACTACGTCTGTGCAATAACGTATCGCGAACACAGGAAACAATGACGATGAACAACTGAGGCCACGCACGGATGGATTTAGGGTGCGAGTACCCTTGGCTTGCTTGGAGCAATTAAGCTTGAGGACTTATTTGCTCCAGCAAACGATATTAAAGTCAAAAAGTTATTATAAATGATAAATAAAAATTACAACGTGATTTCCAATAGCAATCAACCGAACATGTAACAATAAATGCCAGTAACTATAATAAAGACACTGTCACAGTGGAAAGTTAGGGGATTTTTAACGTCAGTAATTAATTTTTAAATATCTCGGTTTGCATAAATTTTGCAGTTTGAGGTGCGTTTCCGTAGCTGCGCACTTTATGCGCATTGCTGTTTTTTGACCATGGCTACTTACGTCATCGCGTATTGCGCTGGTACAGAGCGTGTTGCAACTATGATAGTTATTATTCACAAAATGTGGTTAACCATTAGCTTAAGCGTCATAAGTAATTTTTGGGGCCATTTTTTTATTGAAATAAGGGGCCCCAATTTGCAAGGAGGACTTCTATGACTTCTATACTTTTGCCACGGGCGCCATTAGCGGGGGGCAGGGGGACCCCCAATGTTGGTATTGGAGTTCCATGTCCCCCCCAAATTCAAACAAAAATTTTATAATAGGTAACGTCGTTCAAAATTGATTTTTTTAAATCTAAGGAGTGCGGTTATATTTTTCGCTGGCGCAGTATAGCCCAGATGCTCTTGCGCCATAAAATCAATCAATCAATATATTTTTCGGCGTAGTGTATTTAGTACGAAATAAAAAAATACGCTTTGTCATTTATTTGATGTAATTAGACCTTTCGTTAGATTGTACTATATAGCTCTCTTTTCTGCATTCCAGCGTTTTCATTGACGTGTTATTATTTCAACTTTCAAACGGAACATTTTTAATAACGTTACAACTAAAACTATAGTTTATAGTTTCTCTATTTTCATTTCGCAAGTAAAGAATTTTTGGCCTAAGCTATTTATCAACGACATAAATTAAAGGGACTGTCTACACCATCACTATCAGTGTAATAAATACAAAATTTATTAAGGAGCAGCATTGCATGTGAAAATGAAACTGGAAATGTGACTGGAACATTAATTTTATGGTAAAGTGAACGTCATCAAGCAGAAGCACATTTAAATTAAACACTGCTTTGTTGATGTCTGTTATCCCTGTAAAGAGTGGTTAACAACAAGGCCTTAACCAGAAATTTTTTCGGGGAGGCAAAAAATTAGGTTAATTAACTAATAAATAAGCATTGGTAGTAAAAACATGTCCTAAGGGGACGTTATTTGGTCGATCGAGGTTGTTGGGGGGACGGGCCCTTGGGACAACCCACTGGCCCAGTTTAACAACAAGCTGCCTTTCACTGGTATACTGTCCCCCCCCCAATATTTTTATGCCATCAGCGGCCATGACTTTTTTTGCCATACGGTAGCTACCCCCCCATGCCTGGTTATAAATAACCTTATACTTGTTTGTTTGTTTGGCTTTTTTATGGCGCAAGAGCATCTGGGCTATACTGCGCCAAACATGGTAAATAACCTTATACTTATATTATGGTGGAAGAGGTACATTAGTATGAACAGTTACATCTGTCTTCAAGGTATCAAGTCAAAAAAATTAAACTTTTGTACAATTTCGGCTACGTTCAAAATATTCGCTTCGGCCTGGGTTAGCGTTCTCATGGATGTGTTAAAATCTCGAACATTCGGAGAATTACTAGAAGGATTAAGAAATTGAAATGATTAGAATATCTTCTGACCTTATAACGTAAAAGTGGGAAGGACGTTTAAGTCTAGTAAAGTTAAAAGCGGAACCATTGAACGTTTTACATAAAAAATAATCTATTTTTATAAATTCAACTGAAAACACTTTAAAATTCAGCAAAATACTAATAATTTGGATGATGGAGACGTGCGTTAAGAAGGAAGTTATAATATTTATTAAAAAGAAAATCTTTAATTAAAGCAAGTAGGTTGTAGAGAAATCATTAATTAATCATTAGAATTTATTCTGACGTTGATGGATATGGTTCAAACTAGAACCAATTTTGTGGCTGATAATAGGATGAAGAGAAGATGTCTTAAGAAGAGATCATTTTTATTAAAAGCAAAATCCTTAATTAATTCAAGATTGTAGAGAAATTAATCGTTAGGATTAAATCCGATGTTGATAGATATGGTTCAAACTAGAACCAATTTTGTGGCTCATAATAGGATGAAGAGAACATGTCTTAAGAAGAGATCATTTTTATTAAAAGCAAAATCCTTAATTAATTCAAGATTGTAAAGGAATTAACCGTTAGGATTAAATCCGATGTTGATAGATATGGTTCAAACTAGAACCAATTTTGTGGCTTATAATAGGATGAAGAGAACATGTTTTAAGAAGAGATCATTTTTATTAAAAGCAAAATCCTTAATTTAATTAAGATTGTAGAGAAATTAATCGTTAGGATTAAATCCGATGTTGAAAGATATGGTTCAAAATAAAACCAATTTTGCAACTTACATTAGGATGATGGGAACATAGCTTAAATAGAAGAGACGATTTTCATTAAAAGTGAAATCTTTAATTAAATCAAAAAGGTTATAGAAAAATCAATCGTTAGGATTTAATCCTACATTCGGAGATACGGTTCAAAATAAACTAATTTAGTGTCTCATAATAAGATGATGGAGGGCATGTCTTAAAGAGAGAAGATCTTGTTCATTAAAGGGGACATCCTTAACTAATTTAAAGAACTTACAGAGGATTTATTCGTTATGGGATTTATTTTGATATTTTGCGGATATGATTCAAATTAGAACCAATTTTGTAGCTGATTATAGGATGATGGGGAACATGTCATTGGAAAAGAAAAACACGTTCATTAAAGGGGACATACATAAACAATTTAAAATACTTGTTGAGGAACTATATGTTAGAGGATTTTATTTGGCATTTTAAAGATATGGTTTAAACTGGGCCTAGTGTGTCTCGTAATAGCCAGAGAAGAGAAGAAAGGGTATCTTTATTAAGTATTTCTTCTTTTTTCTTTCTTTTCCGATTATTGTAAACTATAAAATAGGTTATAAATTGAACTCTTTCCACGAACCGTTAGATTTAATCTCAAAATTATCATCTCCGAAAAAAAGGATTAAAATATTCAGAAGGCGAAAAAGAGAAAGACCAAGGTTAGCAATAAGAATAGGAGTTCATATTAATAGAAAAACATTTTTTGGCACCAGGTGGCGTCCAAGCTAGAAAAGAATAGAAAAGCCGATGGCATATCGCTAAACTCGTGTAAAGACGTAGCGATAAAAAAAAAATGATATCTAATATCTGTATAATTTGTTACGGGTGGCACTATTTTCATTATAACTGATATCATCATCAACATAAAGTAATTAATTTATCATTGATAATTATTCTACCTTTTACTAATCCTACAATGCGAAATGTGATGACCTATTTTCGATACTGGCGTAGGCGCACAGCTATATGGGCCCGTGGGGAATGAGCCCCCCGTCCCCAGTAATCTGAAATAAATTGCGATTTTACATATATTGTAATGCATAAACATACAAAATATGTGCTTGCCCCCCAATAATTTTAAGAATTCTACGTTGACGGATACTGTTGTGTTCGGATCCTACGCTTCACTGGACGGAGGTTGAAACTGATATTTTTGATATATTTCTGCTGACTTAAAATTGAGCAAATTGTCGACGAAAGTGATTGCCTTTATGCACTTACCTCGCGACAGTCTCCGTCTAGGATCAACTAACTCCACGGCAATCAATTTCCTTGAAGTGCTCTGCGCTTTCTTACGACGATTTCCTGTTAGAATTCTTTCATTCTACTGCTGAATGCTACCCGCAAACTTCGTTTAAACTGCTCTTTATTATCACCATGAAACGGTCAAATAGCGATGCTCGGAATGGCCTTAAGCACTCACAGGAATTAAGTTTAATTTGGGTAGATAAACGGTGCGAAACTTGCATTTGCTCCGGAAATTTCACGAGGCTCCAAGTTCTGAAACTGGCACTTCACGAAGAGTTCTCGCGAACAGATGTTTGTCAAAGGGAAAATTGCAGAAATTTCCACTGCCGTCTGCAATTCCTTTAAATTGTCACGCACGTTTCGATAAGGTATCCTTGTCATTTCTAATAATATATTTCTCCCAAATGAACCAATCCGTACATAGAAAAAATGATTCAATATATATCAGGAGAACGACTGGAACATGCGCCTAGTGGGTGAGATTTTAGGAAATTTATTTTACCTGACAAAAAATCAATTTTTCTTAACCACTCGCGTGATAGAAAATGGCAAAACTAAAAGCTGCTTTTTAGTAGCAATGTTTGTATTTTGCGGATAACGAAAATTTTACGAATAAACTACAGTTTGAATTGCCTATGTAGCTCTAGAAAATTGTACTACAATATTAAGACATCTCTATATATAAACATTTAAATCTTTGTGTGTTTGGTTCAACAATCAAAACTACACACAAAGAGGTGGGGGGGGGGGATTGAGGTTAAACCCCCCTTTGGACAAAATTATTAGCTATAAAATAAAAGTCGTTTTCAAAGGAAATTTATGTATATATAAAAAAAACCTCTTTTTTACATGCAATGCATGAAGCTTCCAGCGATAGCTTAACCCTTACTCTCTAAAGAGGGAGCTTAGAAATATGGACTAATTTATTTAAAAAAACTAGATTTGTATTGTGAAATTCACGCCAAATAATTATATATATTGGCATCCGGGATACCGGTGCCACAAAATATAAATCAAAAAATTGTTAGCATTCAAACAAACTTAATTATATATATATATCGATATATTCATAAAGCAAAACTATTTTTTAAAAAAATGATTCCTTCGCCGAAAAAGGGAAAAAATAATTCACTCCCATTTTCGAAAGAAACATATTATTTTTTTCTTAAATGAGTTTGAATCTTTTTTAGCTAAAGATTTCACCAACGTTGTGTACTTATCATCTCCTGAATATCAAATTATTTATTTCATTATCTGTTGTCATTTTCTCCGTCCATTCTGCATTAATATTCTCCAAGAAAATGCGGAGCAAAAGGAATATTAATAAGAGAATATTTACTTTCATTGTGTGTTAGCGCGCCAACATTATTTTTCGCCGCAAACAAGTCTTGTTTCGACGTTTTTTAGGAGTTACGTTTTTATTAACAAAAGCGGAACCGAAAGAAACTGACAATAGAAAAGACATTTTTGTCCCCATCGTTATTTAGATTAACAAAGATCTCTGTGTCAATACCTTAAAACTGCTTAGCATATTAAAGCGAAAAACGTATTTTTATTTTAATATTCCCTCAGTTGCGAGGAAAGTATTTAAAAAAAACACTAAACGTACATCGAAATAGATAATAAATGCGCCCTAATCATGTTTCGCGTCCGATTTGCATGAAATAATAGCTAAATATTAGAGCTTTCATTCAAACAATAATGTAAATTAAGCAGAAATAATATTCAAATTAGGGCATACACGAATTTTGTTCATGTAGTAATTTATTTTATACAAATTTACATATCACATTCCGTATTATTTTGTTAATCAATTTGACATAAATTATAATATTTTTTGGCGGTGGTTGTTTTAAATTTTCTATATTTATAACGTTGTTAATAATTTGTTTTCTTTGTACTGGCATCTGTTATTTTTTATCTATTACCTGTTATCGACTCTTTTTGCGAGCTGTTACTTTCGTGTCTGCTAACTGTTACTTTCTGTCTATTAACTCTTACGTTGCAAAGTAAACAACAGTTAATAATGAACGGAAGTCATTACTAACTGTTAATTTTTTGTATGTAAACTCGTGTTTGTAAAAATTGCAACACCATGAAGGACTCGTCCGAATTGAATGAAATTTAATGTACAAACGACCTGTGTTGATACAAATAAACGATTAAAATTACAAAGCAAAAAAACAATATTACATGTCGAAAATCAGTATTTGGTGAAGCCACCACTCTCTGCAGTAAGTGATGCTATACGACGTGGCATGGAATCAAACAGATGTTGAATGTGTGCCTGAGGAAGAGCATTCCAGATTGCTTGTATGCGACCCCAAAGTTCATCTGTAGTAGCTATGGGACGAGGATCACGAGCGAGACGCCGACCAACGAAATCCCACACATGTTCAATCGGCGACATATCCGGCGAATAGGCAGGCCAAGGAAGAAGCTGTATCTGTTGTGATGAAAAGAAGTCTTGAACATTCCTGGCAATATGTGGGCGGGCATTGTCCTGTTGAAATACAGCTCCGGGAATGCCTTGAAGGAAGGGAACAACTTCGGGCTCCAGAACTTCATTGATGTACCGGTTGCTGTTAAGATTACCCACAATTCGTAGCAGCTGAGATCGTACATGTTACGTAATCGCACCCCAGACTATAACTCTGGGGTATCGTCCACTATGACGTTGGATAACGCACTCCGGAAGGTGGCGTTCACCGGTATAGCGTCTAACACGGATGCGGCCATCACTGTACCCCAAATTAAAGCGGGATTCATCAGAAAACACCACTTGTTGCCAATCAGCACGCCAGTCTCTATGTCCATGAGCCCATTGTAGCCGCAGGCGCCGATGGTTTTGCGTCAGGAGGATCCTGTATAAAGGAACTCTTGCACGCAGTCCACGGTGCAGTAGACGCCGACGAATTGATGAAGCACACAATGATACACCTGTAGCAGTGCACCAACGTTCTGCCAACTGTCCAGATGAAGCAAAACGGTCCGTCACCGCCATGCGGACCAGGTGTCTATCATCCCGTGCTGACGTCACCTTTCGGCGTCCACTCCCGGATTTCCGAGTTGTCTGGTTCTCTTGAACCCACTGCTTCCACACTCGCATCACTGTGCTGCTGTTACGCCCCATACGAGCTGCTATTGCACGATAAGAAAACCCTCCTTCACGAAGGCCGATCATTCGTCCCCGTTCAAACTCCGTAACTTGCTGAAATGTCGCCCTCTTTCGTCGTAGAGGCATAGTGACGTCTCATGTAACGTTTACCACTAGCAGATAACCATACACGCCCCGCTACAGCCCTCTATTTATACGGATCCATCAGCAGTTCAGAGGGCGCTGCTCAGCCCACGCATGCGTGATGACTCTGAAATTCTAATCATTTGAATAGCATACCCTAATTTGCATTTCCTGAAAGTTTCAGCTCAATCAAGTGATTCCTTCATGGTGTTGCAATTTTTACAAACATGAGTTTATTTAAATTAAACAACAATGTCAAACAATCAACGTCTATTGGCGTAGTGATGCCAGCGCCGATGTTATGGCGTGATTAGATGGTGAAACGTTCGAAAGAAAATAAATATTTCTGCGTTCGATGGGACCTGAACCCAAGACCTACCCCGTTTCAGCGGAGGCCACCTAAAATGAATTTATTTATTGTTAAAAAGTTGTTGCGCACACAGAAGGAACAACTTATGCATTCAAAGTTTTTTTTTATAATAGAACGTGTAGCTTTCACATAGTTACTCTTATACATGCAATTACAATTACATGTGATAACTATTACATGTAATTACTTTTACATGTATTTACTATTAGTTTTCATTTGAAACTATTAACTGATATAGTAAAGCAGGTGGTAGTATACTATAAAATAATACAACTATAAACTTTTTTCTTTATAAAACATTAATTATTTTTTTCTGAAATTAATTTCCGTAATTATAAGCAATCGGAGGCCCATGTGTTAGCCACAGAAACATTGATATAATTCTACTGATATTACTCATGTTTGCAATTGTTCATAAGTTTTAAAATTAATTTTATGTATATATGAGGTTGATATATAACAAAATAACACATAACAACTTTAAAGAATTTTATGTCCTTTTTTTTATTTTCATATGTTATATATTTTACCTACGAATTGCTAATCCAGTTTATAGTGGATTGTGACAAGTTTTGTCCTTTTCATTTTAATATTCTAATAAAAAATACGCATTTTTTAAGGATGAATCTTTATCAAATTGCTACATTCGTAGAAATTGCAAAAAGTTATATACAGTTATAAAGAGTCATTGTATAATGATGAAAGAATATCTGAACGAATCTCCATGAATATCTAAATAGTTGCCCCATTGACTGTAGTAACTTTTCTCCCACTAACAAAATATTTAACTTTGAAGCATTAATAATGCAAATACCCTTATTAAACGTATTGTATACCGTATACAAATATTTTTATGAAGGTTTAATAAGCACGGGATAAAGGCTAATTGAAAATATAAGGTAAATATATGATAAAACGTGTGATAAATGTATATTAAAAAGTATGATAACTGCATATTAATATGTATACTAAATGGATAATAATATGAATGTGTAATAAAGGCGCATACAATATGAATATGTAATAAATGCGCATACAATATGAATATGTAATAAATGCATATACATTATATTATAATATAGTAAATATATTCACATTACATCAAGTGCTCAGTGCTATGAATTTGGTGTCGAATCATGTAATAAAAATCCTGAGGAGAAAATGCTTGGCCTGCTACACTCATGGAATTGTAAATTGTACTCAAGAAGGAAAAAAGGTGGAGAATTAGCTCCGTGTCCTTTTACTCACTTAATGAGTTCCATCTCAATAATTGGATAGCGGTAAATTTGTGGTCTTAATGCTTTGGGACGCAGAAATAGGCGAATAATCTTTATTATAGAAGAAAGTCTAGTGAGTATTTTATTAACTATGGAATTACTTTTTGATGTAGGATAAATTTTAGTAATGAAAAGGGGTATTTATAAATAATGATACAATAATGGAAGCTGTGCGGTTTTTTTCTTGTTTCAATGCAAGCTAATGTGAAAAGGTTAAACACAGGTGACGGCTTTATAGTTCCAGTGAGACGAACGTGAATTCCGCAAATTGAAAAGATGGAAGAGCTCTCGTTTTATTACCTGCTGCTCAAGGAGGCAGTAGTATTACTACGTACAGAAATGATTGACACAAGCCCTCTCACGTCGTAAATAAACTCCACACGAGTGAACACAACTTCAACTCCACACAACAATTGAAACACCAAAAAAATAGACACCAAAGGTCATGCCCTACGTGGAATGTACAAATGGCGCTACCAACTCATGAACGATTAAGGAAAACGATTGTTGTTCTTCCAGTCGCCCTCAGTGCAAGCATGGACAGCAAAGGTGGAAGATGATCATTACGGACAGCGATGGACAGCATGGTTTGTGTGGAAATAGGAGGTTTCAGAAGGCGATATCCATCGTTGTATAGCGTCAGTGTGCAGAGACAAAGCACCATCAAGGTGAACTGTGTTCCGTTGGCTGGCCAAATCCAAATTCATTGGATAGCTGCAATGCAACGTCGAATTGCAGGCTATTGTCCATAGATGGTGCACCAACACATCCAAAAATTGGTTCACTACAGCCATCTGGAAACTCTCAGTCAGATGGCAGAAATGCATAAACTTAGATGGGGAGCATGTCTAACCAATGTAATATTCATTTTTGCTGAATAAAATATTTTCCACCCTGTGATTGCATTTATGTCAACCATTTCTGTACGTAGTAATACTTACAAAGAACCTGATTGCTAAAAATAATTCTTATCTGAGGAAGTAAGTTAGTCATTCATTCTGGAAGAAAAGAGGAATTATGCTAAGCGCCTGCCATAACTATAAAGACACTGAAGAAGAAATTTATGAAAAAACAGTTCTAAATTTTGCCACCGCATAGAAAAATGGCGTCGCACGTCATATAAAAGCAAATGAAAATAGTGTGAATTTTTTATTGCTTTTTGGCAAAATGCAAATAAATAACTTATAAAACATATTTGGAAGGTATAAATACCAAAAATACATGAAGCCAATTGGGTAGATAGGTAAAATTTATATATAAGATACGCATATGCACAAAATATTATTTTTATAATTTGAGAAACAAGTTTCTTTCTTCTCTAATAAAACATGAAGTTCTTGTCATTCTTGTCAAATTAATCATTTTCACTCCCAGTTGTTAAGCATGCTTATTTTTGACATGGTTGTTCACTAATTTTAGAAATATAAACCACTTTAGCCTGAAAATCATCAATATTAAAATTATTTGTTATAAAAGATGATGATGGTTTTGAACAACAAATGTGATTTCTTTTTTCTTTAAATTTAATTTTGATAATGATGGTTCTCATGCCTTTCATTAATCGTCCTTCTTCATATAAGCATCATTTAATATAATTATAAGGGTTATTTTTTTTTAGAAAGATAAACAAAGGTAATGAATAAAACGAAATAACGATTCACTAAGGAGTTCCATAGAGACAAAAGATTTTTGTCACTGGAGTAATATTTTATTATTAAAATAAATAATAGCGATGTTTCTGCTCTCTTTATTGAGTAAGGAACGTTGAAAAAAGGAACGATGGTAAGTAAAAAAACAAATACGAGATACAAAACAAAAGACAAAAAATAATAAAACGTTTTTGGGTTTCAAGTCACTAGATAGATAATACAGATATGGAGGAAAGATAGATAATACAGATATGGAGGAAAGATAGATAATACAGATATGGAGGAAAGATAGATAATACAGATATGGAGGAAATTAAAAATGGAGAGACAAGGTGGACGGAGAGTGTGAGGGAAATTAAAGTATTTGTTTGTAAAAATTCTGTAAGGCTCTGGAAATGATTTAGATTGGTTTGTGGCAAGATGTCTGATTCTGTGGTTTTCGAATGATTCCAAAAAGAGTCTACTGCATGTATTGGTGACACTTTGATGTAAAATCTCTAGAGAATTCCAATCAGGTTGGTTTTCTTGATGCATGTGTTCAGAGAGTTGGTTTGAAAAATCAAGAATACGATAAACGGAGAAATTGCCTCAAATAAAACGTTGAAGTGATGATAAACGATTTAATGTAGCGTTGTTCTGTGTATGTAATAACTATAACAAACTCATCACTATAACAAACATAAAATTCAAGTGGCAATAGAGTTCCTTAATTTTATTTATTGATTAAAAAAGAGGTCTGTCAGTATGCTAACAAGGAACGAATATGCGAGGCTGACCCCATAATATCGAGTTATTTTACTACAGATTTCGGAGTTCGGTCTCAGCTCTGGTGGCGTGCGGATGTTCTGCTGTCCGGGCTGGCGGGTGTTGGTTCCAGCTCGCTTAAGACGGAGTGCTTGGGATATTCACTTTGGCCGCCGGGCGGAGTTGGATGGATGCCTGCTTCTGCTATTCTGGGACCGGACTCCGCCCTCCCTCGTAATTCGGACTTCGTCGCTAGGGCCGTGCTTGGCCTTCTGTCCATGACGGGCGTTCGTCATTGTCTTCGTCCGCTGCGATCGCTTGGGGGCCAGCTTTCGCAAACAGTGGATGATACTTTGGTATGTAATGCCTGTCCGGATTGTTCTGGTCTCGTGCGCCCTGGTTGCGGGGAATGATTTTCGCCTGTTCGCTGCCGCTCGCGGCACCACACCCACTCAACGGTGTCCGGTGGTCTCCTGTAGGAATACCGGCCGGCCCGGGGTGTTCTTCCGCGCCATCCATCTATTTCGGCCGCTCTTCGGGGCGGACTGATCGTGGGTGGTCTCCGGTCGACGTTGAATGACGACAATCATGTGAGCTGTGCGTCTCTGTACGCCTGTTTCGATCGACAATCCCCTGCAATGCCCCCTCCCCCCCAGTGTCCCTTCTCGGTCCACTGGTCGTCATATCATATGACAAAAGCCTGTCTGGGAATACAGCGCTGCCACCTTCGGCGGCCACCCTTCCCATTAATCTCCTTGCACAAACCACCACCTACTACGGATTTCGCTTGTTTTAGTTCTGTAAGCTGTGTTGGAAAAAATTTTGTAAGATGTATTGGTAAAAAGGTGTTCGAAAAATTCCTTCTCACCAAATCAGTTTTTCTTTTCTGTCGTAGAAAGACTGATTCGATGTGAAGGAATTTTTAGAACGAGTAGATAAGTTTAATATATAGAGTTTATAAGTCTTATATATTCTCTGGGAACCTACGTATCAATTTATTCGCGAACTTTGAATTTTGAAGTGTCTTCCTTTCTCTACTTCTGTCGCAAGCTCTAAATCATCATCACCATCATCATCATCATCAAGTGCCTTCTCCGATTCGGAGGTTGGCGACCAATATGGACCAGGTTTTCCTGTCTCTACTGGCATGGATAATGTCTTTCGTGCTTAGCCTAGTCCAAGCCTGTAAGTCATCCATGTATCCTCTTCTTTTTCTGCCTCTGGATCTCTTCCCCACGATGTTTCCTTTCAGTGCCAGTTGGGGGTCGTTTGTATTTTTCTAAACTCCCTATGTGTCCGTAATAATCTAACTTTCTTCTCAGAATTGAAGTGATGATAGTTTTTCTTTTTTTGTGTTGGATCTGTTCAGCACTTCCTGATTGGAGATCTTGTTAGTCCATTTTATTTTCAATATTCTTCTGAGCGTCCATATTTCATCACATATATATATATCCCATATATATATATCACAAATCATCACATACATATGATATTTTATCGCTTTTTCGTAATTCTGTGCTGTTCGTTTACATGTCCTCATATTTTATCAAGAACATTTCTCTACCATGCTTTCAATAATTCTTTTCTCTAGCAATCAGCATCCATGTCTGGACTTTCTTCGTTCAAAAATACTGTTTTGTATTATAGTTTTGTAGACGATGCATATTATCAAATTTAATTCAAAGAGAGCTGATCTGAAATTTTAATAATTTGATTCAATCTTCTGGTCAATGCATCTGGTTAATGAAAAACCGGAATATGAAAAAAATTTAGTGACAAAAAAAATTACTTTTGGTAATTGTCCCAATGATTTTAATATCATTAAAAATCCACTTAACAAATTTCGAAGTTCAAATTTCGCTCGCCCGTGATTTTAAAGCCCTTCAAAATTTATTATAATCACTGTATGCGTAAAAGAGAGTGAAATGAACTCTTCACTTTTTAAAGAATTAAGATTTGCGAATGAGATTATGAAATGTAAACGGGATTAAATGAAACCGAAAAATCATTTTTAACTTTAGAGAAAACCGCTTCCTTTGCAGAAGCGCGAAGGTAAATTGAATCTGATGGCCCAATTAGTTTGTTTTAATCCCTTAAAACCTTCTAATCCCTCCCAAATGGGGATTATTAATAGGATTTGTGACGGATAGGTCTAATAATCTGCTCTTAAAATTAACCTTAAAAGGATTTATGCGTTCCGGAAAATAATTTGGTAAATCTAAAATCCGGATTCGAGGTAAATTTAACTGATAAACGATAAAACCTTTCACTGAGGACATTTGTTATCCTGATTTGAGAGCTGCTCGCGTGTGGGAGTGCCCGCTATCAGAAATTTTGTTACATTTAGAAATGGTCTTACGTAAAAATGAAAATTTTACTTTTAAATATCGTGTCGCAATAAAAATTCTGGAAGAAGCAATGAAGGCTAAAAGCATTTAAAAGTTTGCCTCTAGACAGTAGTGGGCTCTCAAAAATTTAATAACCAATTTTTATTCTCATAAATATTTTAACAACCGGTGCAAACTGGCACCAATTCAATAATGAAATTAGATGAATCCTTCATTTATGAACGTCTCTATGAATATCATTGGTTGTTATTCAGGTGAAGGGGCCTCAATTTTTAAGAATCCAGGTCCTTTGGGGTATCAAAAGATGATTACGTGGCCCCATAAAATTTATGGACAATAAATGGAAAAAGACATGGTAGGGCAATAAATAATGAAATACAATGAAATTCAATAAATAAATAAATATATTGAAGAACAATAAAGAAAGAAATACATTGAGAAGCAATAAATAAAGAAACGCACTCTAAAGGGCAAGGAAAAAAAATACATTGAATGACAATAAACAGATATATTAAAGGATACTAAATAAAGAAATACAATGGTATATAATAAATAAAGAAATATAATGGAATATAATAAATAAAGAAATACATTGAAAAACAATAAATAAGGAAATATATTGAAGGACAATAAATAAGTAAAGAAGTGAACTGAAGAACAATGAATAAAGAAAAAGTGTAGAGTCTAATTGAGGGTAAAAGACATAACATATGAAATGTATTATCTGTTATCGTTTATGATTTTTCTATCTCTGGTTAGACTGTACCAATCAAAGGGCCCCAGATACTTTCTTCCGTCTGGCGCCACTGTTCATATGGGTTAGTGGAATGTTTAATATATCAAAATTAATGATATGCATGGAAAGAGTGCTGACTAAAAATAATGCACTCCTTGAACTAAATATTTCGTCATCATGTCCTGTCTATTTCAGATCAATTAGGATTGAGGCTGAAGTTCAAGCCCTACTACAATGAAATTTATCGCGAATAACTACACATGTCTTCGATCCTTCAGACTGTTTGATTCCAGGTATCCAACGCCTTCAACAAACCCTTAAATATGTAGAGTTAGTCTGTGTAAACATTGATACTCCTTTATACGTGTTTACTCGCACCAACGCTCCTCTCCCATTCCATTTAGTATCAGATACAGATACCTACGTGAACATGCGTGACACGGGTTATAATTATATCCGGTGCATTTCACAGACAGGTTGACTGATGTAGATCGATTTAGAGTAACTGGCCTCGACACAAATGAGACGGATGGTGGTGCCACAATTTGCATGAACCAGGAAATCAAGTTAAAGATAGTCTTGCAACTAATTTTTGTACGGAACTTGAATACCAGTTCTGCTTTCGCTTAACTTCGCACACCTCCATAGACAAATGGGATCAAATATAAGAATTATAGTGTTAAGAAATGGCTTTCCATAATATTAGATAGTGTTAAATGGTAAAATTAATTCAAATAGTGTTAATAAACGGGCTGTTTCATTGAAGACTGACTGAAACAATTGTTGGAGCATGTGAGTCTTGGCACTAACCCTCTCAATCACTTGAATGTACGTCACAAATTGTAGGCTATATATATTTGCCAATCCCTCTTACTATTAAGCAATCGCGGCTTAGTTTTGGAAACCTGGTCTATATTCTAACCAATTTGTAAGTAACCCTGATGTATGTATATATATATATCATATTCAACCATTATCTATCCACTGCTGGATGAAGGTCTCTCCAAATGCTTTCCACACAAGTCTATCCTGAGCAATTCGCTTCCACGTCACCCCAACCTGTTTTCTTATTTCATCCACCCATCTAGTTTGAGGACGTTTTCTAGGTCTTCGGTGGTCTCTTGGAATCCAGTTCAGAATTTCTGTTGTCCATCGTTGATCAGTTCTTCTTGCAATATGCCCAGCCCATCGCCATTTCAGCCCTTTTACTTTAACAATGATGTCCTCTACTCTAGTTTGCTCTCTCACCCAAGTGTTCCTTTTTCGATCTCTCCTAGTTATTCCAAGCATGCACCTCTCCATGCTCCTTTGCGTTGTCTGTAACTTTCGTATTGCTCCAACTGTTAGACTCCATGTCTCTGATCCATAAGAGAGGACTGGCAATACACACTGGTTGAAGACCTTTCTTTTTAGACACAAAGGCAATTTCCCCTTCAGGATAAAACTGTTTCTTCCAAATGCACTCCAGCCAAGTTTAATACGTCTGTTGAGTTCTTTCATAATGTTACCATCCATTGAAATCAGCTGGCCAAGGTAAATATATGAATCAGCAATTTCTAGCTCAATGTTGTCAACTTGTACTTTTGTTTCCTCTACGAAATTATTGAACATGATTTTAGTTTTTTGTAGGTTCATCTTGAGTCCAACTTCTTTACTTCTAGTTGAGAGCTCTTGTACCATGTCTTGGAGTTCTAATGGGTCCGTTGAAAAAATAACAATGTCATCAGCAAACCGCAGATGATTTAAATATTCACCATTTATTTTTATTCCCTTGTTATTCCAATTTATCAGCTGAAAAATCATCTGTAAAGCAGAAGTAAAAAGTTTTGGAGAAATGGTATCTCCCTGCCTCACACCTTTACCAATTTTGATAGTTTTGGTATCTTTATGTAACCGAAATTTTGCACTTGCATTTTTATACACACATTTCACCATGTCAATGTACACATCCTCGACGTCTGTTAATCTTAAAGAGTTGATGACTGCTGACATTCTAATAAAGTCAAAGGCCTTCTCATAGTCAATAAATGCCACGCAATAAATGACAGTCAATACATACATATATATATATATACACACAGGAAGGCAGGAAGGCAGACAGACAACAGCTCGGAGATCACAATTAGCCATCTCTCCCACTCCAGATGGCTCACCTTCTTCTTCTTCTTCTTTCGCTTTGCCATTTCCCATGTTATATGGGGTCGGCGTTATGGTCCTTTAATCTTCTCTTCCACAATCTTCTATCCAATGCCTCTTCTCTACTCCATCCATACTCTTCCAGATCTTCCGTCACTCTATCCTTCCATCTCAGCCGTGGTCTTCCCCTCTTCCTCTTACCCATTACCACCCGCCTGTCCATTACCTTTCCCACATATTCCTCATTTCTCCGCTCCATATGCCCAAGCCATCTTAACCTATGTTCTTGTATTTTTCTTCCTATGGGTCCAACCTTGACCGTACCTCTAATTAGGTTATTCCTTATTTTATCCCTCCTTGTAACACCATTCATCCACCTCAACATTCTCATCTCAGCCACTTCCATCTTCCTTTCATGCGCTCTTGTAATTGGCCAAGTCTCCGCCCCGCATAACATTGCAGGTCTGACCACAGTTTTGTACAATTTTCCTTTCATCCTACTACTTACTTTCCTATCACAGAGCACTCCACTCATCTTTCTCCAATTTAACCACCTCCAATTTAACCACCTCCAATTTAACCACCTTCAACAACTTCTGCTAAACCAAATGAAAATGGCTCAATCTACAATCGGCATATAAATTTGAAAGCAGATAACTACTCATAAATTACAATAAATGATTCCATAACAATTAAAAATTCACTGCCGTTCAAGATCAAAACAGAAAACAGAGAAAGTCACTAAATAAATGCCTATGCATTTATTTTTGGTTTATGGCTTCAGGACAGTTCAGCCAAGATTCACAGATTTCCAAGGGGTTGAGGAACTTCTAGGAAATCAAAACCCAAATTGTGAATCGGAAGAAGAAGCAAAAAGCACTGAGTAGCACCGGTAATTAAATCCGGTTTTTATGCATGGTAATTAGAGACACATTCCCACCATTACGGCAATGCAAATTTGGTAAACAAACGAGGTAAAGAATTCCACATGCTGTAAGAACGGAATTTGGGCTCAGTAACGTACGAAGGATTTAATGGAAACATAGAACATGGCCTACCCGCATTAAATTTGATTGTCGAAAACTACAATATTGTACACACACAATATGTATATATGACATATTGTGTGTCATATATACATATTGTGTCTGTACAATATGTATATATGACATGTCAGGACTGTAGACAGGATGAAGGGGCAATGGGGGCAAGGTAAAAGGTATATGGGACACAGGGCACCCAAAGATTGTTTTATATAAGTAGCTCGATGGGTCAGCTAGGGAAAAAGCATGGCGGGTAACCGGGGCTATGCCCCTTCTGGCCCCGGCTTGGCTACAGGCCTTCAACATATATTTGTTTCTGTAGAATTATAGCCCTGTAAGACCCTTATAAAATTTCTGCGTGTGCTGTCAGTTGTGTGACACGTTATGTCACATCTGTGATCAACAGGAAAGAGTATTTATTTACAAAAAAAATTACAAAAATAATTTATTTACAAAAATAACTTATTTAGAAAAAATTACAAAGTTGATTTACAAAAATTACAAAATTAATTTACAAAAATTACAAAATTAATTTACAAAAATTACAAAATTAATTTACAAAAATTACAAAATTAATTTACAAAAATTACGAAATTAATCTACAAAAATTACAAAATTAATTTACAAAAATTACAAAATTAATTTACAAAAATTACAAAATTAATTTACAAAAATTACAAAAATAATTTATTTACGAAAAAATTACAAAAAATAATTTGTTTACAAAAAGTTATCTATTTAGAAGTTATGGGTTTATATGAAAGAGTTTTTTGAGATATAAATTAATTTTTGTTGGTATATACTTTAGCATCAGTATAGAAATGTTTTATATTGCATTTATGTAATCGTCGTATTTATAGGATATCTTCCTCTTTAGATAGTTCTTACGTTTCTCTCTACTTTTTAAGATACGTTTTATTTAATTATCCCACATTCACTTTCTCCGAGACAACGAATTGTACTTTTTTTATATGCTCGCGTATTATTTCATAGTTGAGTTTATTGATATTCATGTAGAAGGCGCCTTGAATCCCAAATAATCAATCGAATGGAATTGAATTGATCTACTACTTGAATTGATCTACTACTTGAATTGAACCATCACTCTTCTTACCCAATCATCACGGAAATAAATTATGCACCATGTAACATTAATTCGGTAAGTATACAAAGTCAGGCTCGTTTCCTGATGGAGGATCCAATTGACGGTCCCTAGCCGAATATCTGGGTTGTATACAACATTTACTGTCGCCGAATCCTCCCGCCTTCGCTGGGTTTCAAGTAAATTTGTATACAAAAAAGACAAAATACAGGAACAGAGCTACATTATTATTTATAAGCTCAAACGAAGTAAAACGATTATTGTTCATTCCGATTATCCGCCTTCTTTTAATAATAATACTTACTTTTTGAGTCCAAGCAAATTCGTATTTTTATTAGAGCTTTTAAATTGCTCTTTCTTACACCTTATATATACTACATTAATTTTTATGTATAAAGGTTGATAGATGAATATATATGCCTGCTTTTAGTGTTAGCATGCAATTTTTATTCAAAAACTAAACGTAGGCTATTATTTCACAAGCTTGCGCAACCGAACATTGCACAATTTTCGGCTGGTTGCTACTTCTGTTTGCTTTATTTGATTCTTGAATAGCCTCCAGGGCCACATAAAGTAAATACAGGTTTCCCAATAAAACGCCCATGTAATAAAAATGCGACGCTGTTACGAAACAGAGCAAACGACTATAAAGAACAAAAAAAATCGGATTGAAGAATTATTTAAAGACGAAAACAGGCCGATATCAAATCCGCAGCACCTCCAGTAAAACTCCGACTATTCGAACAAAGATGGGATCGAGACAAAGCTCCGGATAAGCGTAAATATGAATAATTTTCTGTAAAATGTTACAACAAGCGAGTAGGAAGGAAGTAGGAAGAGGGTGGGTGAGAAGTGTGGCCACCGAAGACGTCACTGTAATCCCAAGACAGGACGCTCCAACAGCGCCATCAAAAAGCGAGTAAGTGATCACCTCGGTAAGCGCAAGATCTACTGACCTTCCAGATGAGAATCGAGGTTCAGTTAAGTGGAAGCTTCGTATTATCGGGATATTCGGATAAGCTGAATATTTTGATAATTTGAATTTTCGGATAATGCTTGCAATGATCTAAATATTTGGAAAATGCTTCGGATAATGGAAATATTTGAAAAATGCTTCGAATAATGGAGATAATCGGATTATTTGAATGATGATTCTATCATGTTTTATTTGATGGATGAATATTTTTCAGACCACTGGAGAGAGGGGTGTACCCAAAAGGGAGTATTGTGGAACTTATTAGAATTGGCGTCCTCCTATGGCGGTTTCCATTGTCTGGAAAGAGGTTACCTACAAATAAAAACATAATGATAGGCCAGAAAAGTTATTGATATAGATTCATATTGACGATACTATGGACACATGCAATTCCAATCCTCGTAATGGTCAAAATTTTCAATCATCATTGTTGACAATCCGTTGATAATGATATATTTTCTCGATACTGCGAGCTCCACAACTTCATGTCATCTCGGCCTATTTTCGTCCTTCATCCGTCCTATTCCAAACTATACGACAGTTTGAATGATCTTCATCGCCTTTAATAATCATTCATTTATTTACTCTGCAAACAACACATGAAATATAAAAAACGTATCAAATACTCTATGCAATGTGCAGTGATGGACATGGAAGAAAAGTTCAAAAAGTACCTAACACGCTTCCAACGCACAGGTGGCACAATCCTCCCTGCCTTCACTTGACAAAGGGAGCAGTTGGCTCCCGAAACGTCGTGTTTTTAAACCTTACGCCAGTGTCGAAATAACTGTTTGTTATTAAAACAATCAAATGTCATAAACTGATAAAAGCGCATAAATCCAAAGTAAAAACGTTGTATAATTCGTTGATTAAAATACAAATAAACTCCAGTAAGTAAATAAAGTAAATAAAATATTGTTAGTCGTGAATTAAAATAGTCAGTTGATTAACATTAATCGCTTCTTCTGTTATATGTGATTTACAACGCGTTAGGGCAGGCGTCGGCACCTGCGTGATGCGTGTGGCACACGGACAAACCTTAAGTGGCGCGCGGCGTAATTTAAAAGAAAAAAATAATCCGAATATGATTGTTAAAATTCAATTTCATTTATTTTCAAATAAAATTCATTTTTCACACATTTTAAAGAAGAATGCTGCTAAATATTGGTGGTGAAAAGTGCTCAAAACAGAAAAGCCGCGCACACACACACACGCACGCACACGCACACATACTAACTGATATCTCTCTCTTAAACGACCCGTTTCTATTTCCATCCCAAACTCCATTTTCTTCACGTCTTAGTCCCTCTATTATCACTCATGTTTTCTTATCAATCACCATGTTAGTGATGTGCGTGATTAATACTACCAATTAAAAAAAATCGATGTTTGGTTTTTAAACAACCTTGAACTAGAAAAAATAAATTTATGCAGCATATAACGTTGTTTGCACTTCGAATTTACGAACTATTGTAAATAGTATGTCAAATGTACAAGAAAATGGTTTTTTTTACTGTATTAGGAAGGACCACATAGATCCATTCAATTTATATTGGTAATGGTAGAAATCAAACGAGCTAATATTTTTAATTATTATATTAACACATTAATATATGGGCTAAGTACTATTTATTATGGTAATATGAACTGAAGTGCCAGAAAAATTGGTACACCTACCTAATATCGTGTAGCCTCCTCGTCCACGCACGCAGAAGTGCCGCAACACGACGTGGCATGGACTCGACTAATGTCTGAAGGTATCCTGGAGACAATTCACACCAGGAATCCTGCAGGGCAGTCCACAAATCCATAGGAGTGCAAGGTGGTGGAGATCTCTTCTGAACAGCACGTTGCAAGGCATCCCAGATATGCTCGATAATGTTCATGTCTGGCGATTTAGGTGGCCAATGGAAGTGTCTAAAGTCAGAAGAGTGTTCCTGGAGCCACTCGGTAGCAACTCTCGATGTGTGGGGTGTCGCATTATCATGCTGAAATTGTCCAAGTCCGTCGGAATGCACAATGGACATGAATGGGTGTAGGTGATCGGACATGATGCTTACGTACCTGTCACCTGTCAGAGTTGTCTCTAGACGTATCAGGGGTCCCATATCACGCCAACTGCACACGCCCCATACCATCACAGAAGCTCCACCAGCTTGAACAGTCCCCTGTTGACATGTAGGGTCCATGGATTCATGAGGTTGTCTCCATACCCGTACACGTCCATCCGCCTGATGCAATTGGAAACGAGACTCGTCAGACCAGGCAACGTGTTTCCAGTCATCAACAGTCCAATGGCGGTGTTGGCGGACCCAGACGAGGCGTAAAGCTTTGTGCCGTGCAGTCAACAATGGTACACGAGTGGACCTTCGGCTCTGAAAGTCCATATCAATGATGGTTCGTTGAACAGTTCGCACGCTGACACTTGTTGATGCCCCAGCATTGAAATCCGCGGCAATTTGAGGAAGTGTTGCACGTCTATCTCGTTTAACGATTCTCGTCAGTCGTCGAAGGTCCCGTTCTTTCAAGGTCTTTTTCCGGCCGCACCGCTGTCGGAGATTTGATGTTTTACCGGATTCCTGATATTCACGGTATACCCGTGAAATGGTCGTACGCGAAAATCCAAATTTTGTCGCTATCTCGGAGATGCTATGTCCCATCTCTCTTGTGCCGTCTATAATGCCACGTTCAAAATCACTTAAATCTTGATAACTTGCGATCAGCTGTAGCGGCAAGAACCGATCTAACAGCTTTGCCAGACATCTCTTGTCTTATATAGGTGCTGCCGACAGCATCGCGTTACGCTGATTGGTTGCAAAGCTCCGTTATTTGCATACGCACGCCTGTACCAGTTTTTCTGGCACTATTAAACAGTTTTATATTTTGATGAGCGGCACGTAGCATGGCCGCCCAAACGTGTACTTCTTATGGGGAAGGGGCTGAGAGAAATTATTACCTCCTGTTCGAGGCTGTCAAAAATTTTAGTGAATGTACAAGATACTAAAATGCTACAAAAATAATTGATACTACTTGGCAATTAGTAATGAGCTAAAAAGTACCCTACTTTAAAATGCGCTTGTAAAACTTTTGAAAGTAAATGCATAGCAGAACCTTGCAAATCAAATTTTTGAACGGTTAATGGGAGCTTGAGCCCTCTCTTCCCCCCATATGGGCGCCCTTGGCACATAGTACAAATCGTGTGTTTCTACGAACAAGCGAAGCAAATTTAAGCATTACTTCGGCACAAAAATTCAAAAAGGTTGTCGACCTTCTGACCCTAGCAGTGTTGTTTTCAACTCTTGTTTAATACTACCTACGCTTGCTACCCACGTTGCTAATTGGTTGGCTATGTAAATTCTAAGCACTCTCTCTCTCTCACACACTTCTGGGATCACAGCGCCATCTATGACGTCCACCTTTCCCAATTACCCCGCACACCCTTCTCCTCCCTCTCACACTTTCACTTGTTTCTTCTTACTTCTTGTATACTTTTTCATGGTGTATACCACTATGAAATAATATACTACTATGGGGAGTGGTATACAGTGCCCCAAAGTAGTATTGGGCATTGTACCACTCCCCCATAGTAGTATGGAGAAGTGTTATACAGTCTCATAGTGGTTTCTCCGACTGCTTATGATTTACAAGCGTGTCAAAACAAAACTCATAAAACGCTTTAGTTACAAGCCTTTACTCTAAAGTGCAATACAGTTCCGATTATTCGACGTAAATGGAACATGTCGGATAACAAGGAACTCGGGTAAAGTGGATATGGAAAAAAGATTTAAAAAAAATCAAATCAATAAATCAGTTAAAACGAACTTTTCTTTTTTGCATATTCTTGATAAAATTATAAGGATATATAAAGAGAATAATTTATATTGTTAATATGATAACATACCTATCACACTTACTCTATTAAATTTATCTTCTTCTTTTCAAATTACCTATTTTAAATATGGATGCATGTAGTTTGCGACCGTAGTTTAATTCTAAGCATCTATTTAAGTGTTTCCAGTTACGTTAATGTCTCGAAACTTTGCCAGTGTCTCGCAACATTGCCAGTGTCTCGCAACTTTGCCAGTGTCTCGCAACTTTGCCAGTGTCTCGAAACATGTCAAAAATCTGGAACTTTGAAAATATCTCGCAAAATGTCAGAGGTACGAAACAAACATTCATTAATTGCTGCTCCCCTATTTGCTACGCCGCAGATCCTAACGACGTTTCAGTAATTCGACCCCTCGCGAAATGTCGGACAAACGAACACCGGATAATCTGAACTAGGGTAATCAAGGAGGAA
>QLNU02015270.1:38155413-38186227 GCA_006491805.2 Dysdera silvatica
GTTCAAAAAAGCACTTTGGTAAAATACAACTCTAGTTTGATTTATTGCGTAAACCCTTTTATTACTTTTTAATATAAATTAAATGCAGGTTCACCAAACTGTGTGCAGGGTGGTACAGTAAGTCCAGCCAAATTTTACCATCATCTAAAGCAGTTTCTCTCAAACCACATTTTCTCTCGCGTACCCTTTCGTCCTTCTCGAGTATGTTGACGTACCCCATGAGAAGAATATGGTACAAAATGTATGGATGCCATTGAACAAATAACAGGCAAATAGCATTTCTTTATAATTTTAGTCGATACATAGTTATATATTTAATGAGATGGATGAGCTTGAGTCTTTTCAGTAAGCAAATACATTCTTGAAACCGTTTCAAAGAGACACACACACGCATATCATTTTCTATTAACAGTTCTAAGCAGTATTTGGCTTTAATCATACACATTGTTGAAAAGCCTTGTTCATACACATTGTTGAAATGCCTTGTTCATACACAGTGTTGAAAAGCCTTATTCACGACCGTAAGTCGATGTGAACAACAAAAGAGGGTATTGGAGAGAAGTGGGAAGAGGGGAACGCATTTAGAAAGCAAATTGCCTCTTTCTATTTTGGAAAAAGGATAGAAAGGTTATGAACCTCAAATCATAAAAAGGGTCTAACCCTTGATTTTTCCCTCGCGTACCACAGTTTGAGAACTTCTGATCTAAAGAGACAGACGCGCCATGTGAGAACTGGCATTATTATAACGAAACTTTACGTGATTCCTTTTACGTGAAGCCTCTTGCTTGTGATGGCTCTATGAACTTTCCCTAAGGATTGGCGGTGCACCTCTCGTTATTAATGTTGGTATTCTTTTCAAGTGTGTCAAGAAAGATAAGGCGTCTTGATTCCAAAACGTCATATTTTTGTTCTTTGACAGCGAGAGACTTTATTAGTTTTTCTAAATTGGATATGATTTGCTGGTTCAGTATATTGCACTGATTGGCGTTTAAAGAAAGATATTGATGCTAAACACGTTTCGTCTTATGTAATGGACTCTTCCCCGTTAAAAGCCTTAAATGACAGTCCAGAGAAATTTCCCGTAAGGTCGACAACGATTTCTTTTCTTCATCACTTCATCCACTGGTACACGGAAAGGAAACTGGTGAAGGTTATAATCCCTCAAAATCAATCATAATCATAATCTTCACACACATACAATTACAATCATAAACATAATCCTCATAATATCTCAATCACAATCATAATCCTCATAATCAACCATAAATTTTGTATATACATAATATTCATGGTGCCTCAGCACCAGGCTTACAAACTTCAAGAGGTCATAGTACTCATCAAGGTGAATGATATTTGTCATAGAACCTAGGGTCGCAAACCACCCACAGCACCAGTTCTAAAACCGTCCAGCATTCACAAATATTTACAAACAGTGCGTGAAGAGCGCCAGATACTACTCAGGTCAGCTGATCAAGTGCATAGCTGATTAGGATAAAGCATATTGCGCTTCTCATACACAGGTTATAAATATTTGTGCATGCTGGACGGTTTTAGAACTGGCGCTGCGGGTGGTTTGCGAACTTAAGTTCTATGACAATTATCGTTCACCTTGATGAGTACTATGACCCCTTGAAGTTTGTAACCCTGGTGCTGAGACACCCTGTATAGTGCTACAGCTGTGTAACTCCTCGCTTACGAACTTTTGCTTAGCCTTTCGTCCCACATGTAAAAAATTTCGGCATCCACTTTGAACAACTTGTCGGGTATGAAAGCCTTGTGACCAACTACAGAACTCTTCCTGAGAGCATTTTGAAAGCTGTTTTCATTAGATAGTAAGTTGTTACTGTTCTGCAAGTTGTGATTATTCTTGACGTGTGACACGTTTTTATCCCTTGTTGCGGTTAATTGTCCCGATATGGCCTTGTTAGTGATATTACAATTGTCGTTTTTGAAACGTTGAAACCGTCTTTGGATATTGCTTCTGTCAATAATCAAAGGAAAAACATTTTTTGGCTTGTCATAACTTAGTTGTTTAAGCTTTACACACACTGAAGGAAGACCAGGTGACAAATCTTTGATGTCTTTAATTCTGGCTCATTAACTTTAGAACCACAAAACTCAGAAGTTTTTGCTATATTTCCTGAACTGTTAATAAAGAACGTGCAAAGGAAACGTTATGCATATTATGAATTTGTCTTTGTTTACAATCGATTGTGAATTACCTTATATCGGGGTTACCTAAGTCGCTGGGTTACTTAAGCCACTATGCTGGGTAAATTTCGGACACTGATTCTGGCAACACTGTTTTGAGTTTGATTGTTAACTTTCATGCCATCAATTCCATATTTTGACGAAGCTTTGGGCCACATATTTTAATAGTGTGTATGTTCTAAAATTAAGTTTATAAACCTTTATTTATATTTAGGATAATTTCGTCATAAATTTATACAGTCCATGGGCGTTGGCAGCATAGGGCAAGGGTGGGCACTTGCCCCCCCCCAGAATTTTTGGCCCCATGATGACAACAACATATATATATCATCATCATCATATTCAACCATTATCTATCCACTGCTGGATGAAGGTCTCTCCAAATGCTTTCCACACAAGTCTATCCTGGGCCATTCGTTTCCACGTCACCCCAACCTCTTTTCTTATTTCATCCACCCATCTAGTTTGAGGACGTTTTCTAGGTCTTCGGTGGTCTCTTGGAATCCAGTTCAGAATTTCTGTTGTCCATCGTTGATCAGTTCTTCTTGCAATATGCCCAGCCCATCGCCATTTCAGCCCTTTTACTTTAACAATGATGTCCTCTACTCTAGTTTGCTCTCTCACCCAAGTGTTTCTTTTTCGATCTCTCCTAGTTATTCCAAGCATGCACCTCTCCATGCTCCTTTGCGTTGTCTGTAACTTTCGTATTGCTCCAACTGTTAGACTCCATGTCTCTGATCCATAAGAGAGGACTGGCAATACACACTGGTTGAAGACCTTTCTTTTTAGACACAAAGGCAATTTCCCCTTCAGGATAAAACTGTTTCTTCCAAATGCACTCCAGCCAAGTTTAATACGTCTGTTGAGTTCTTTCATAATGTTGCCATCCATTGAAATCAGCTGGCCAAGGTAAATATATGAATCAGCAATTTCTAGCTCAATGTTGTCAACTTGTATTTTTGTTTCCTCTACAAAATTATTGAACATGATCTTAGTTTTTTGTAGGTTCATCTTGAGTCCAACTTCTTTACTTCTAGTTGAGAGCTCCTGTACCATGTCTTGGAGTTCTGATGGGTTCGTTGAAAAAATAACAATGTCATCAGCAAACCGCAAATGATTTAAATATTCACCATTTATTTTTATTCCCTTGTTATTCCAATTTATC
Source organism: Dysdera silvatica (assembly GCA_006491805.2). Taxonomy (NCBI): domain Eukaryota; kingdom Metazoa; phylum Arthropoda; class Arachnida; order Araneae; family Dysderidae; genus Dysdera; species Dysdera silvatica. The sequence goes on from QLNU02015270.1 coordinate 38,158,790, forward strand.
TGCTGAAAAATCATCTGTAAAGCTGAAGTAAAAAGTTTTGGAGAAATGGTATCTCCCTGCCTCACACCTTTACCAATTTTGATAGTTTTGGTATCTTTATGTAACCGAAATTTTGCACTTGCATTTTTATACACACGTTTCACCATGTCAATGTACACATCCTCAATGTCTGTTGATCTTAAAGAGTTGATGACTGCTGATGTTTTAATAGAGTCAAAGGCCTTCTCATAGTCAATAAATGCAACACACAATGGAAGTTCATATTCATGTGTTCTTTCAATTAATTCTCTTAATACTTGAATATGGTCCACTGTACTGAATCCACTTCGAAATCCAGCTTGTTCTCTTGGTTGAGCTGCATCTAATTTTTTCTGCAGGCGATGTGTTAGCACTTTTGTGAAGATTTTATAAATAGCAGGTAACAAGCTAATTGGTCGGTAATTTTTCAAATCCTCTTTATCACCTTTTTTATGCAAAAGAATTACTGTTGCAGAATCCCATTGGTTTGGTATGTTACCGCTGTTAAGACATTTGGTAAAGAATTTTGCAAGTATGTCTTCTACATATTCTCCAGCTTCTTTTAGGATATCTAATGTAATACCATCATCACCAGGGGCTCTTCCTTTCTTCATACTTTTTATTGCAAATGAAACTTCTTCTTTTAAGATTTTAGGAGCTGTTCCTTCGACTATTTCAGTGTCTTCGTTTAATCCACTGTTACTTTCATATAGTTTTTTGTAGAATTCTTCAACTCTTCTAAGTATTTCTTCCCTATTTCTTGTTACGGTGCCATCCTCTCCTTTTAATGCAATGATGTGTTTCTTCCCAACAGATAAACTTCCTTTAACAACCCTAAGGCTCTTGTTATTTTCAATGGCTTTCCTTACTAGCTCACAGTTGAATTTTCTTATGTCTTCTTTCATGCTTTTGCGCAGAGTTTTACAAAGTTCTATGTACTCAATCCTGGAACTGGTATTTCGATTGTCCACCTTCATATCTCTTCGCCTTTTCATGAGCTGTTTCGTCTTCTCAGATAATTTGCTATTGTGCTTTTTACAGGTTACACCACCAATTTCCCCAGCAGTTTCAACTATTGTCTTAACAATGTTTTCATTTGCTTCTGAGATATCACTTTCATCAATAAGTCCTTCCAGTGCAGAAAAGCGATTTTTTAATTCCAACTTGAATGCCTCGGTATTTACTTTCAGTTTCATTAGATCCACCCTCTTACTTACTTGTTTCCTAATGAGCTTCTGTCGTTCTAATTTAGTATTTAAGTGCACTTTACATCTCACCATTCGATGATCACTTCCAGTATTAAATCTGTTCAGTACACTGCAATCTTCAATAATTGATTTCTTGTTTGCCAGGATATAGTCAATTTCACTAGTTCCCCCATTTGGGTGTTTCCATGTCCATTTTCTTTGCGGTTTCTTCTTAAAAAATGAATTCATGATGCTAAGGTTTTCAGCTTCTGCAAATTCGATGAGTTGATCGCCACGTTCATTCCTTTCCCCATATCCGTATTTACCAACCGATGTCTCTCCTTGTTCCTGTTGTCCAATTCTTGCATTGAAATCCCCCATGATGAGCTTGATATGTTGTTTCCCTTTGGTGTGTAACTCTTTGATTTCTTCATAAAATTCTTCAACCTCTTCGTCGGTATGGCTTGATGTTGGTGCATATACCTGTACTATTTGAAGTTGGTATCGCTGGGTTAGTTGAACAACAAGCCTCGCTGCTCGATCTGATGTACTTTCAACTTCCAGAAGACAGTCTTTAATTCTTTTGTTGATTAAGAAGCCAACACCACTTGTTCTTCCAGTTTCCGTTCCTCTATAGTAAAACAAATGTCCGCTTTTCAGTTCCACCAACTCTTCACCTTTTCTTCTAACTTCACTGAGTCCTACAATGTCCCATTTGATCTTGTCTAGTTCCTCTTCCAATTCCTGAAGTTTTGCTTCAGTAGTTCTTCTTTATGAGTATACCTATATATATATATATATATATTATTATATATATATTTCCTTTTATCAAAAATTATTCAAAGATTTCCTGTGAATAGTATGTAATATTTTCTTTTTTCCTTTTTTGTAAAATTTTCAAAATAAAATTCTTTTCGAACTGATGAATTTAAAATTGAAACATCTGCCTTTTAAAAAAATATCCTGAACTCAAAGGGAGAAACTGATTACCTTTCTCTCTGAGACCAAAATAGATACATAATAACAGCGTCCATCTTCAAGTTTCACAAAAGAAAATCAGAAAAAATCATCCGAGGTAAAAAATTCTAAGTACGAAAACGTTAAAGTGCCTTTTTTTTACAAGAATCTCGGGAAATTCTGAGTAGCATATCATTTTAATCGTAAGAACTTGTCAAACAAACTTAAGACTTTTCTGAGATGTATTTAAATTTAAAAATGGCATTAAGTCCATAACTTGTGAAAAAAATTAAGCCATAAAAACCTATTTATTTCATACCTTAAAATTAAATTAAAAACCTCTTAAAAGTCGAATTTATTTGAATAATGGAGAAAAAAAAGAATTTTAGGTTATTACTGGCAAAATACTTAAAAGAAATTAAATATTGAAGTATTTCTTAATTTTTTGGGTGCCAATTCTTCCTTGAAATTGGCGTTTTATTCTTGAAAAGAACATTGTAATATTACTTTAAAAATTCTCATTAAAATAGCACTCGAAATGAAGTTCAATGATGGCGTACATTAATATAATAATTTAAGTGATTTTTTCTATGGCTTCTCTTCATATAAATAGTTTAAAAGTTTTAAAATTATTCAAATTATGTATATAATGGGAGCGCATTACATGTTGGGGACCTAACGATTTATTATCTTTTTATTGATTTATCATTTTTATTGAATCATAACTGTTGATTGAATCACAATGTTTATTGAATAATTATTGCATAACCAAATTAAATATCAAATACGAAGTACGCGAACACAAAAATATCGCGAATTGTATTGCATTGTATCAAAGCCCCTTGTATTGAAGAGTCATAACTAGTTTTCTTATGTACTACAGTTCTAAATATTTGTTTTTCTATACTTTTCGTGCTTTTGCGTCATGCGCATACTCGAAATCTTTCGTCTTAATTATTATTATCATTCCTTTTCAATGTGCAAGCTTTTATGTGAAAGGGATTATTTGATATGTTACAAAATATTCTTCTTTTTTATTATTCATGCTATGAAAAACACCTTCCATGTGTTAAAAATGCTTCTCCATGTTAAGCATCGTAGTCTTCATATCAGAAATATAATTCTTCATTTCTTCGTACCAATCCTCACATTATCTTCATATTAACGGTGAAATTCTTCATGCTGAAAGTATTTCTCGTGTTCATACAATCATTCTTTGTGTTTATATTATTTATTATGATTGAAAAATCACTCTTAAGTTTAAATACATCCACAAAACTTAGTGAAGAATGTATTTCATTGTTTCATTTAATTTAAAACTACATTGCTTAAATCGTTCTTCGTGCTGTGCAATCAAAATAGAACACTGCAAGTCATCATACCTCCGTCTCTCAGAGTATTGCGTTTGGTTAACGCTTAACATCTACCATAGCACTTTTATTATCATTAGGGTGTTATGTGCCAGGTGTTGTGGTAGTTTGACTCGTATGAGTCCACCTCAGTTAACTTATCTTAGGTTGTTTGTAAGGGGGTTAGTAAAGTGTTTTTGTTTCTTTTAAATATAAGTGTGGGGTTACCAATTGCGGTTTCTACATTTATAGATTTGGTTATCGTTCTATGACGGATTGCAGAACGATGGAGCGGTGATAGACTCCATAATATCACCGATAGATTATAAGTTATATCAGAAGGGTTTTAGCACGTGCGTCAACTCACGTGGATTGTTACCCTGGAACCTTATCGAAATTGAGTCAGAAATACCAAGATACAGATGAACCATGTAGACAGCATGTCTCTACGTTACACAAATTATTTACAATCACATAGCAAAATAACTTAAATTGTTACGATTAAGAATTGACATTATTATTGTAAGACATTATGAATGTACATCATGGGCAGCGTGACCATCTCGCTAAGAGTCCTACCGAAAGAATGTCTTTTATTGGTGTTCGCCTCATCGTCTCTACACTCGCAATCACTCTTATTGGCTGTTCACTCTTTTCGTACCCAAATGTTCATTGGTTGCCCCTTTAATACTAATCGACGATTTGTCGTTCTAGTCACGGGTTCATAACATCACACTCGGAGGGTTGTAATCACCATATCTAGCAGGGGTACTTATAAGCAGGAAATGCTTGTCAAGGAGTTTAACGTCATTCATTTTTTGCAATCAGAGAAGACAGACGTCTCCAAAGCCGCTCCTCACCTGGACAGCCTGAGTGCCGACGCCATCTTTGAAGATTATCGCAGCACTAGTCTGGAAACATCGTCTGTATGTTGGCCAGTTAAAGTTATTTTTATTGTATTTCTGGTTTTTATCGTACTGTTCAAGCACGTGGCACCCGCCGCCTGCCGAACGGCCACCGACGCTTTGCATTGAAGAAAGAAAACTACAAATGAGGGTGAGTCAGTTTTTGTTTCTGAGTTAGCCTCTGTCACCCCCCATTGTAATTGTCGTAAGTTCGTGTTATCCGTGCAATCAAATTGAGCTATTAGTGTTAGGGTTTGTAGCTGACTATTGTTAGCTTAATGGACTTAAGATGTCCGAAAAATTTGGGCTCGTGATTAGTGAATTAGGGATTACTGTAAAGGATGACTCGCTTGAGAAACTAGTTAATGCTCTATTAATCCACCACAGAGAGCTATGTAAATAACACGAACACCCGTGGAAAGGGTGATGTTGTCCTCAACGATGTTGGTTTAATTCAGCCATGGAAAGATTTCGTAGGGAATGTTGGTGAAGAAATGCTACTGAAAGTCGCGGAAAAGTTAGGGTTAGCGTCTCACGGAGAAGGATATGGAATCCCCAAGGACCAGATCGAGTCGGCACCTGCTAAGCTTTTGAGGGTTAAAAGTAAGATTGAAATGGAAATGCAGACTTCCACTGTGCCCTAAAAAGGGCGTCTTTCGAAGCTGTTAATAGAGACGATGATGGCCCTGTAGTTATGATAGCCCAACCATCACATGACAATGCCCTTGCTACAAGCTTCTTAAAAGATTCACCTTCAGAACCAAAGGGGGAAAATGGATGCAAGAAAGTGAAAGATAGAAACCGTAGAGGAAGGGCCCAGAAAGCCCATGAATTGTCAGATTCTATGTCGGATGACGACCTATCGGGGGTCAGACAATGAAAAGGTTGAAACAAGTCAGTCCATCCCCATAAGTTCATTAGCCGTAGAAGTTGGGAGAGATCAAAGCCCCTCAACCAAAAATAATATTAATGTTATTGCAATCAATACCGATAGGGTAAAGCCATACGAAAAGCTTGAATCAGGGAAAAAAATGTTCATCCCTCCTATCTTCGTAAAAAAATGTGCACACGCACTCGGAGATAAAACCAATTGCACTAAAACTTACGGACAATTTTTCTATCGCAGTCTTAAAAAGCAACGATTTAAAAATCCAACTATCCTCGACAAGCAATTACAGACAATTGATTAAGGCATTTACGGAAGCCAATATTCAAAACTATTGGTTTAATTTGAAAGAGGACCAAAAAATCCAGTTTGCCATATCGGGACTCCCCAACGATTACGGAACAGAGAACTTAGAAAAGGCGTTACTAGAGTTGGGATATCAAAGCAATGTCCATCAACTAACGGAAGGTCTTAACGGCGATAGGAAGCTCAATCTCATCTACCAAGTGAGCTTAACTAGAAACGCATTCAGCCAAACCTTTGTCAATATCAAAGTCATGGATCATATCGTCGTACGAATCACGTATTTTAGAAAACCGGCAGGACCATTACAATGTAGAATTTACCAAAATTTCGCCCACACGTCGACATGTTGCAACGCCACCCCAGACGTGTAAAATGCAGCGGAGAGCATTTTAGCAGTAAATGCAGTAATCGGAAAAAAGACGACCCACTCAAATGTGAAGCTGTGGGGAGAATTATACAGCCAGTTTTAGAGGATGCCCCCAAAATCCTGCAAACAAACAGGCGAGACCGTACTATAGATCCTTTAAAAGGGGTGCCAATAGGGTCGAACTCCAACAACAACATCAGCAGGAAATTATTCCCTGGAGAACCTTTGCAGCTACAAGAAGGGACAATAGGATTTACGCAGAAGCCGCTAGTCCGCCTAATACTCCAAAAAAGTCGCTAAGAATTGAGGACAGCCAAAACGATGATAGATGTAATGAAGCGCCGGGTCTGTCCCAGTTCAGGCAATCCACCCCCCACCAGTTGTGAGACCTTTATCCCAAGGCAAGTTTACCTGAATAGAAGTGGAAAAGTGGTGAGCACCGAACAGGAAATTCAATCTAGCATGGTAAGTAATACCATTGCGACCGAACGGCAGGACAACGAAACAGCAATCATAGCTGAAACCCTTCCCGAAATGAACCAGAAGGAAAACTGCGTGGAAAATCCAAAGGCCATCAACAAGCGTGCCTCAATCTTAAAATTTTTATGGAAACCATGATTAAAATTATCGAAGTAGAAAATTCTAAAGAATGTCAAGCTATCCTTTCGGAGGCAATGATGAAGCTGTATCACATAGCTTGAAGTGAATGGTAAAAAGTAGCAAACAGCACCCCCTTCCCCACACTTAGTTATTTTTAACGTAGGTGGTATGTCACAACAAATCGACAAAATAAGGTAATTTTTAGAAGAAGTTAAACCTGGTGTACTAATGATCAGTGAGATCAAACTAAATAAATCGACGAAAATAAATGATCATGGCCATGTCTGTTACAGACTGGATGGAGAATAAATCTCTACAGGTCTGGCAGGAGGACTTGCAATCCTCGTACAATCAACCATTGAACATGACCCTCTCCATTGGATAGATTAGATAGCATCGAAGCCCACGCAATAGTAGTGAAAAACACGAGCATAGGGGACATCAAACTAGTTGCAGTATACAGACGACCAAACAAAAAAAATTAGTTGTGAGGAACTGGACATAATCTTCAAGGAACATTTCCCTACCATAGCTGCAGGTGATTGTAACGCGATGCACCCAGTTTGGAACCTGGGGAATAAGCGAAATTATCATTGGCAAGGAAACTTATTGTATAATTATAGCTTGAAAAACAACCTAGAGGTGGCGGCCCCACTCACCCCCCACCCGTTATGCAGCAAACGGACTTGACAACGGTACACTCATTGACTTTGCATTAACTGCTGAACTAAATTGTGCCATCGAAGTCGCAACAATGAAACACTCTATGGTATCGGACCATCTACCGGTCGACTTTAAAATTAACTTAGCTGTAAACAGGTTTTGTCCGCAAAAAATCAAATCAACCAACTAGGATCTATACGTCGAAAAATTGGTTGAAAGCCTCTCTCCCCCACTCCCCACTCCAGCGAAATGCATACAGGATCTAAAAGATCAAGTGGACCAATTGACTAAAACAATCTAAGACGCCTTGAAATTTGCAACAAATACTTCGGCCCCCAAAAATTTTTACAAACTGCCCCCCACCTAAAGGAGCTAATTAAAAAGAAATGGCATCACAAAAGAAAATGTCAAAGGACTTGCGATCCGCAACATAGACGGGAATACAACAGAGTTAAATCGAAAACCGAAAAAGAGGTGAAAGAACGTCAAAGACAATTCTTTATGGAAAATCAAAAAGAATTTATGCAACAAAAATATTCAAATAACCCGCTTCATGGTACTGGAGGAATATCGTGTAGCGAACTAAAAAAGCTGAAGTATTGGCAGATTCACTGGAATTGCAATTTCCGAATAATAGCATAATGCCTGAAAACCATTATAGGAAAATAAAAAGAGTGGTTAGAAACTTCGTTAAAAAAAATCCCACAGCCCTACAACCATAACATTGAGATGGATGAAATAAACAAAATCATCTAAAAACTTAAAAATAAAACAGCACCCGGATTAGATAACATAAGCAATAAAGCTATCATGGCCTTCCATCCCACCGCCATGAACTGGTTAGTGATGATGTTCAATGGGGCGTTCCTGTTAAATCACTTTCCAAACAGGTGGAAAATAGCTATAGCCACCTCGATACTGAAACCTGACAAGGATGTCAGTTTCCCGCAAAATTATAGGCCCATAAGCTTATTGCCTGTATTAGGTAAAATCTTGGAAAATAATTAAAAACAGGCTCTGCAAATTTCTGGATGAAAATAACATCATTGCGAACCACCAGTTTGAAGTTAGAGACAAATACGCGACCGATCAGCAATTGATCAGTGGACCGTATTAAACTCGACTTGGGAAAATGACAAAGTTGTGGCTGCCGCATTTCTTGACATCCAAAAGGCATTTGACAAAATCTGACACGACGGATTAATAGGAAAGTTAATTAAGACAAACTAATTGAACAAACTAATCCTTTTGATGTGCTCTTTTCTGAAAGACGGGCTCTTTCAGGTGAGAGTTAATAAATCCATCTCTAGTAAGCGCCGTGTGGAAAGTTCGACGCCCCAAGGGAGCATTCTCAGCCCCATTATTCAACATTTATGTAAACGACATCCCTAAATTTGGTGGAGGAAGTAGATTCTTAGCACTCTTTGCTGATGACTGCACTGGGAATAGTGGAGGGGTCACACGTCAAAGCCATAGACACCCTGCAAGTCCACTTAAACAAAATCCTGAAATGGTCCAGAAAATGGGATATAAAAGTGAACCTCTCCAAAACAGAATAAATCCTATTTTCTAATAAAACAAAATGCCCTACAAAATACAAACCCCATGAGACTGAGCGACGATGGGGAGATGAGCGGATAGAATGGGAAAAAGCAAGTCAAATATCTTGGTGTTACCTTGGATGCAAAGCTTAGGTGAAAACCCCATGTTTAAAATATTAGAAGAAAGGCCGAAAAAGTTGTTCACTCATTTAATGTAATCTTGCATAGAAGAAGCAAACTAAGCCTCCAAAACAAACTTTTTCTTTCGTTTTTCAAAGGTTTTCCATAATTAACCAAGAAAGAATGAAAATAAGTTCCAAAAACTTTTTAAATGTTCTTTCGAAGTCAGATTTATCTGAAATAAGTCATTCGTTTGCATTGCATGGCGCAAGGATATCAGTTGTTCTTGCACCATGACAATTCTCTGTCGGTATCTACAATTTTCTGGGGAAATTTGTTTTACAAGTACGAAAATTCCCCAAATTACGGATTAGGCATTTTTTTGTGTTCGCTATAAGAAGACAAATTATAGTTTCAAGAGGAATCATGTGTTAAAAATTGTGTTGACTGCTTTAGGTAGAGTCATTATGTCGTCGTTTTGTTTTCTGTCATTTAACGCATTGGTGCAAGTGTTCTTCAACAGATTATAAAAAGCAGGACGTACGAGTTAAAAATTCGTATTAAAATGGCAAAATTATTTATAGCTTTTGTTGCTTCAATTTGCATTTTTACTCTTCTATCTTTCATCTTTCACAATTCTTTTATGGATTCTTTTATTGGTCAACTTGCCAAAACAAGACACGACAAATCACAATCACTAAAGCGAATGGCAATGATGTAGAGTCTGCTTTTATAACGTAAGAGTTAGTGTGTGGGCTCCAACAATAGAAATGCTAATTCACTTCGTAGGTATTCTTAACTGTTGCCACTTAGAAACGCAAGGAAAGCAAACTTAATAAGTTTAATTTCTAAAATTGGCAAAATGCCAAATTGTTTCCTTTTACATTATGTTTTCTAAATGTGTATATTTTTAATTTCCTTATCCGGCAACGTATATATATATATATATATATTGCATCATTATAATTTCGCTTTTTATGTTTGGCAACAGTTTGTGTAATTGTTTTCTGAATTTTAAAATCAAATGAGTCTTCAATTTACCATTGACGTGTGCACACGTTCCAAGAAGGCTCCGCCAAAACAGGCATAGTAAATTTCTTTCACTGTGTATTCGAATTAAATTTATTTATTGACATGTGCTACTGAATTAACTTAAACGTTTAAAGCACTGTAGTCCGGGGTTTGGTTCCCCAGGCCTTAAGAGGTTCGGATTCCTCGGAAAACTGTAGGTCCCGGCGCAGCATGACCACTGTAGTCTTTGAGCCGTAAAACAAACAAACAAAACAAAACAAAAACGTTTAAAGCATTAATAAATATTATTTTTAACTGAAGTTACTGCAGTGATTCAATACTTATTACTGTAAGTGCAAATTACTGAAGATTACAAAAAATAAAAGTGAAAGAGATCTTGCTTATATATTTATTATTCCTGCTTATCGATTTCATTACTGTCTGCTTTTATATCTACATCAATTTCCTAATTTGTTTAATTCAAGACAGCTCAGGGAAGGAAAACATTTTCGAAGTAATTTCTAATCCAAAAACTATTTATTCAAAAGAATTTTATATAAAAAATTTTAACACAAATTATTTACACAAAAACTATTTACCGATTTTTTATATGGAACATTTTAGCTCAATTATTTTATTTAGAACATGGCCCTCTAGAAACTGTGTGTAAACAAACATCTTTCTAATGAAAATATATAACACAACAATATTTCATAATTTAAAAGATACATGGGTTCTTTTTCTTCGAATAATACATGGATTTTCTTTATGTGTGAGGAATACATGGATTTTTTTTTGTTTGAAACATGCCTAATTAAAAATACATATTATATTTTACGTTTGAGGAAAGTGTAAATATACACACGTATTTTTTTTTTAAGATGTTTGCAGGAATAATTTTTCTGCTTGTATGTGTTTAAATGAATGAGCTTCTTTCTTAAAATACATATGAACTTTATTTATATTTGAAAACTATTCGATTATTTTATGTTTAAGGAATATGTAATTTTCGCTTTCATTTTCCCCTTCATTTGCGGAATTTTTAAATATTCCGTTAAAAATTTAATTGCGTTATTTTAGGAATTACATCATCTCACTAATATAAGGATCATTAAATATCATCTACAAACAGACAGTAATTTTCATTCAATGTGAGGTAAATAATCACATTAAATAAGTAATAAAAACTGAATAAGCTGACTTTCATTAAATAAGTAAATGGTTTTCATTAAATAAGTAAATAATTTTAGTTAAATAAGTAAATAATTTTCGCTAAATAAATAATTTTCATAATTTCGTTAAAAAAATCCTTCCTGAAGTTCCAAATCCTACCAGTAAATAAAGGGTTGAGATATGATTGAATCGTCCTTCCATTTTATAAGTACGGAAATCCTTTCACACGGAAAAAACATTAAATAAATTGTGTCTTAAAAGTGCATACCGTTCTTTAAACAAACAGATTATTCTTTCACTTTTGCTGCATATACTTCCCAAATAAAAAATAATAATGAAAAGATAACTAACAATTATCTAAGTCAGGAAAACAAGATGAAAATTGGAAATTTCATATTGAAAGTTGGAACATAATATTACATTACAATGTATGTGACATTAAATATATATATAACGTTAAATATAAATACATATAACATTAAATATAAATATACATAACATTAAATATAAATACATATAGCATTGAATATAAACACATATAATATTAAATATAAATACACATAACATTAAATATAAATACATATAACATTAAATATAAATGCATATAACATTAAATATAGATACATATAATATTTAATTTTCATTGTTTTAATATTTATCAATGCAAGAAGTAAAAATATTTCTTGGATTAACTATAGTTATACACTATTATCATGTAAAATATATTATATATAATACACAATATTCTATATAATATTATATATCTATAATATTCTATATAATATTTTAGATATTTCAAACAAACTATACATTAATAAGGCTCTGCTCAATCTCAAATTTGAAACTTTAAACAGGGAACGAGATTTTGCCTAAAAAGTTGCGCATAATTAAAATACATATCATTAATAAAAAAGTATTTTAATTAAAGATACAAGGTTTCCAATTTTTAGAAAGATAAATTAAAATAACCCCATTATTTTAACTGAGTTATTATCCCGCCATTAATTTCACTTTCGTGGCGAAGGAAGCAAATAATCCTGTTAAAAAATCTAACGATTCTGTAATTATGAAAAGCGAAAGCGTTTTTTTTTTTTTTTGGTTTAGAACTTACACTTGAATTCATTACTTTGGCAGATTAAATCTAATACAAGCACATTAATTCATTCACCTGCAAAAATGTAGTTGCTTGAAGCAGGGAGGGTTTTCAAACAGTGAGTGAAATGAGATATGGTGTAAGAGATGTGGAAACGAATTTCGTATACAGTTGAACCTGCCTAAATTGGCCGCCTTTGGGACTAGACTGCAATGGTCACCATGGACAGATGGTCACTATGCACGACAGACTTCGTTATAGACATAACTAAGTCTCTACCTATAAAAAGTGATCATTTTAATCAGGTTGTCAATTAACCAAGGTGGACATTTTACCAGGTTTCGTTGCATAAGATCAGTTTCTGCAGAAAAAGCTTGGAGAGATTTTCGCCCAACGATAAATAGACAATGGCTGAATATAATGGTGGTAGAGGAGCACGCACAGATACGCAAAAACAAGTTGCTTTCGATGAAAAAGGGAGGACATCGGTGGGAATAAAATTTTCTCCTTTAAAGAATTTTGTTTTACAACTAATAATATTTATCAAATGGGGTGCGCTTGACCCCCCAAAGCCCCTTTGTACACAAGAAGGCAGGATGTTGTTAAAATACGTATTCGCATTGATAGAATAAAACTAGTAACGCACCCAGAAAAACTGTCAGATTTCTGAATGCAGTTCTGTTGTAGGCAGATATGTAAATGTTCGTATTTGTAGCATGATCAGATACTTAGATTTGTCACTAGAGATTATGACAATACTACCTTTATTACACTATAAAAAGGGTCTCAGAAACTAGGTTCATGTAGTGTACATTCTCTATCTATGGTGCAGTTGAAGACATTTCGGCCCATTAACAAACTTTGAAAGGGGGAGGGGCACATCATTGGGCTAAGAGAAGTGGAATAGACGTTGCAAAGAATTTCCCGCCATGTTGGTCGTTCTGACCTATCCGTTAGGAAGTGTTGGAAGCAGTGTTTATATGATAGTATACACACACAGCTAACAGGTTCCGGACGCACCAGACAAACTACCAGGATCATCTTATCCGCCAACAAGTACAGGCAGCTCCAACTGTCTCGTTGTCCATAATCGAGAGACAGATGATACCTCCATCAGAATTCTCTATCTGCCCAAATCATTTCCAGGCGCTTAGCAAAAAGGACAACTATTGTCAAAGCGCCCATTATGACATTAAGACTCGTGTTGTTTCAACAGCTTTCCTTACTAACTAACAGTTGCATGTTTTTATGTCTGCTTTCTTTCTTCTTCTTTTGCTCAGAGTTTTACATACTCGATCCTGAACTGGTATTTGAATTGTTCACCTTCACATCTGTTCGCCTCTTTTTGAACTGTTTCGTCTTCTCAGATTATTTGCTATTGTGCTTTTGCATGCTACAGCACCAATTCACACAGAATTTTCAATTATCGCCTTAGCGACATGTTCATTTGCTTTTGAGATATTAACTTCTTTAATAAATTTTTCCACCCCAGAAAAGCCATTATTTAATTCCAACTTAAATGCCTCGTTATTTTCTTTCAATTTCATTAAATCTACCCTCTTACACACTTGTTTCCTAATGAGCTTCTGCCTTTCTAATTTAGTATTTAAGCGTACTTTGCGACCATTGCATCACCATCCGATGATCACTTCGGGTATTAAATCAGTTCAGTACTCTGCCATCTTCAATAATCCATTTATTGTTTGTCAGAATATAGTCAATTTCACTGGTACTTCCATTGGAGTGTTTCCATGTCCATTTTCTTTGTGGTTTCTTCCTAAAAATTGGATTCATTATGCTAAGATTTTCTGCTTCTTCAAATTCGATGAGCCGACCTCCACGTTCATTCCTTTCCCCATATCCGCATTTACCAACCGATGTCTCTTCCTGTTCCTATTGTCCAATTCTTGCATTAAAATCCCCCATGATGAGCTTGGTGTGTTGTTTCCCCTTATTATGTAGCTGTTTGATTTCTTGATAGAATTCCTCAACCTCTTAATCGGTATGGCTTGACGTTGGTGCATATGCCTGTACTACCTTGAACTTGTTATCACTGGGTTAGTTGAGTAACAAACCTCGCTGGTCGATCTGACGTATTTTCAACTGCAAAAAAGTAGTCTTAAATTCCTTTACTGATTAAGAATCCGACACCACTTGTTTTTCCAGTTTCCGTTCCTCTATAGTAAAACAATGTCCGGCTTTATGTTCTGCCAACTCTTCACCTTTTCTTCTAATTTCACTGAGTCCTACAATGTCCCATTTGATCTTGTCTAGTTCCTCTTCCAATTCCTGAAGTTTTGCTTCAGAAGCAAGGGATCGTCCATTAAACGTAGCCAAGGTCAATAACAAACGGCAGCCTGGGCCATTCCAGTGATTCTTAGCACCCCCTGCTTTCATGCCACACTGACCGCTGCCTTGATCAGGAGCACTCCAGCACCTGGAGACTAGGGGCCATGGTTTCTGGTGTGTCAACATAATGGAGGAATTAGCCATAATTTCACCACGCTGGCTAGACGGGTTGGTGAATTAGCCCTCCCCTTCCGCCTTTCTATCCGTGCAGCAAATATTAATTTGCCTCATAAATAGAAAGCATGGCCCGCACCACTTGAAGTTTGGGTAGGACACTGTGTTACTGTCCTGGACAATTCCACATCGTCACATACGTTCAGCGTGTGGGTCTCCTTCCAGTTAGATACCAGCAACCCTTTTGCAGGTCATAATGATGATGGATGTGATATATCACATTCATCATCATATTCAACCATTATCTATCCACTGCTGGATGAAGGTCTCTCCAAATGCTTTCCACACGTCTATTCTGAACTTCCACGTCACCCTAACCTGATCTCTTATTTCATCTATTCATCTAGTTTGAGGACGTTTTCTAGGTCTTCGCAGTCTTTTGGAATCCAGATTACATATATATAACATAAAGAAAGTCGAAAGTTCAATCTGAATAATTCATTTGAATTTTGAGCAAAGAAATTTCCATAATAAAAGCTACAATTTCAGGAATCCGAAGCCAGACTTAAAAAACTTAGATGCCAAACTACGGATTTCGAAAGATTCAAACTTTTAAACCTCATTTCAGAGAGAGCAAAGAACTAACTTAATAAAGAGAAGCTAAAGAATTCAAGAATGTCCCGTGCGTTTTCTTAGAAAAAACTCACAAAACTAGAGAATTAAATTCCAAAAAAAAACCTACATTCTAGAAAGAATTTCTCAACTCGAGAAATTTCAACTCTTTTGACCAAATAAAAGGTTTCTCGAAGATTACGAAATGTCGTCAAAGCTCAAACTAGAGTTTTTACAGAAAACGCATTTTTTCCCTTATTTCTTTTTCATCATTCGAAAACATTGTAAATTTAAGGATCACCGCAATCTGATTTATGCCAGAACTTTATCGTGGGGGGGGAACGGGAAAACTGTTTTACTAAAAAGCGCTTACCTTGAAATAAGCATTACCTAGGGATTAACGTTATTCAAAAATAAGCGTTCTCTCTCTCTCTACGGATTAGCGTCGTTTAGAAATATACATCAGACATAAATCAGAAATCAATTTTAAGTACGTCAGTTATAACGACAACTCATGTTGCGAACAAATCACTACAAAAAATGAGTTAGTCTTTATTTTATATGTTCAATATACCACATATAACGATTCGGTATATCGTATATAACGCTTCAGTATATCGTATATAACGCTTCAGTATATCGTATATAACAATTCGGTATATCGTGCATAACAATTCGGTATGTCGTACATAACGATTCGGTATGTCGTATATAATGATTTGGTATATCGTATATAACGATTAGGTATATCGTACATAACGATTAGGTATAGCGTATATAACGATTCGGTATATTGTATATAACAATTCAGTATATCGTATTTAAATCCGATATCTTCTACAACAATTTATTTCTGCATCAAGAATACAGCATCTATTATAGCGTCTTGACAACACATGAGAGCCATGTGGCATCCATCCTTCGGACCGCAGGCGTAGAATTACAATTCTACGTCTACGGTCCGTATAGAAGGACACGTCTATATTCTACGTCTACGGTCCGTATGGGACCGTTGGGCCCAAGATCTCCACCTCCAATAATTCTAAATAAATTTCAATTTTGCATATATTTTAATGTATAAGTGTACATAGTATGTACTTGGACCCTCTCGATAATTTTAAAAATTCAACGTTGCTGTCCCAGACGACACTAAAATCACATTGTTCTAGTTAAAAAATTGTTACTATTATTTTGCATACTATATACTGCGTGTTTAATAACGATGCACTATATATATACTATATTATACGTGTTTAATAACGATATACTATATATTGAGTGCAAAAATTAATAATACTATGGTTAAAAAACAAACAGCTGAAACGACTATCGGTCAAAACAGCGGTTCTCGACTTTTTTGAGTCACAAAGCATTTTTTAAGAAAAAAATTATTCGTGGAGCACTATTGTCGCCATTATGAAAATTCACGCATGCGCATTTTTGACTGCTTTTACCTAACCATGGTTTTCAAGTTGTTAGTTGATATTTCATTGTATTAATACTAAAAGCAAGACTTCGTTTTCGAATTTTAAATTGCTTGAATTTGAACCTAGACTTAATTTTCCCAATTAAAATCATTAAAAACTGAAACTTTAAATATCACTTTTTGAAAATAGCAGTTATGCATATAAGTAAAACCTTCTTACAACGATATCCGATATAACGATAAATCCCTCTACAGCGATAATTTTTCTCGGTCCGTATAATAGTGTTGTAGAGAGGTTTTACTGTACCTTTTTATATTTTTTCATTTATTTTAATATTTTTTTACACTTCTGTTTTCCCATAATGGCGACGATATTTTTACCAACGTAGTTACTAAACCCAATGTCAGCAGTATCAACGATGGAAGGTACTTTTAAGTATCTGGGCATGTAAAACGTCAAGTTTTATTTTATTCAAAATGTTATATTTCTCACAAATTTCAGAGAAATAGTTAACTTACCTAACTGCATAAACATAAATAAAAAAAACTCTTTTAACTGGAAAATTTTCGATTAAGTGACCTGCAAGAACATTTTCTATTCTGGATTTTTTCAACTTTTTTTTAACAGGAAATCTAGCAATATTTTGTCATTTTTGGGTGATGGAGAAAGCGGACAACTTGAAGAGGTTTTGCGAAGCACATGTTGAGAATCGTTGGGCTATAACAATCGTATTTGCGCGATCCCTGTGAGGCCATTACAAACGACTTTTTCACAGTAATTATCAAATAGATTTCTTTTACATCATTCAACACAAACTTCAAGCAAATGACCAGTACTCGTGCTTTTGCAAAACACTACGTGGAAATTATATATCGCAAAATAATCGCAACAAGTTACATCGTAACAAGTTACATAGCAGTTAAAAATTTTGAATACATTAACTTACCATATCATTTCATATCTGTGGAAACAGAATTTTAATTGTGTAAATGACTGGCTGCTCTTTAAAAGTAATTTTATATTGCCTGAAAATTAAATGAAGGGTG
Organism: Dysdera silvatica; assembly: GCA_006491805.2. Classification (NCBI taxonomy): domain Eukaryota; kingdom Metazoa; phylum Arthropoda; class Arachnida; order Araneae; family Dysderidae; genus Dysdera; species Dysdera silvatica. The sequence continues at coordinate 38,176,514 of QLNU02015270.1, forward strand.
GAGGGGTGTTTAGAAAAAAGGAGCTTGCAAATAAGGGATAAAAATTATTAGAGATTGTCTTTGAGAAAACGATTTTTAAAGTTGAGAAAAAACCACATGCTTTTCTATTATGCAACTCGGTTTGTTTGTTTGTTTGAATTTTTTATGGCGCAAGAGCATCTGGGCTATACTGGCCAGACATGGTAAAGCAGTTAAAACAGAGTTCTAAAATTCTTTGGCGAAGTATAGCCCAGATGCTCTTGCGCCATAAAAAAGCCAAACAAACAAACAATCTAAAATTCTAAATGAATTGTTAGTTTGACAATAAAATGAACCTGTAATTTCACTAAACTTCACCAATTTTTAACATTTTGTCAAAAAATATTTTGGCGCTTAAACTCCTTTGATTCCAACCATGGGCGCCGTTATCGGGGGGAGGGACAAGTGGACCCCCCCAATGTTGGCGTATTCTTTTTAAAGGTATATTATCCCCCCCCCCAAATATTTTCATACCATCGAAGCCGATGATTCTAATACCTTCAATTAACATCTCCAGCGACCAACTGACAAAGAAAATTTGACAATCGTTAAACTAAAATTAGATTGCAGTAAATTCAAGCGATTAAAAGCGAACCGTTGTTTGAGGGTTGGGTTGAAAACATTCGATCCTACCACGTAAGATTTAGGAAACAGCTTCAGAATGTAATACTTAAGAAATAGAAATTCAATTCTTAAAATAACTATATAAATATGTTATAATATTGAAATAACAATAAGCAGTTACAAATTCTTGTGTACATTTATTTCGAATTCATTTCATTTAAATAGTTACGCTAATTACCATCCATGTTCGGAGCATGGTTTTTTGTATAAGTGTATAATATATCAAAACAAATTCAAGAACGACCCCTTTTCTGGCAAAGATACACTTTGAATATGCTTTGATGTTTTTTTTTAATGAATTCATTCCGTCCGTGTTTTTTTAGAAACTTTATACAATTTTCTTCATTTGAAAATGCCGGAATAAATTAGATCTTTTTTTCAGAAAAAGGGATTTCAGTAATTTGCAAAAGTTTTTAAGAAAGCTGAAGGTACGAATAAATGCTTGTTATCTTATTATAATAAAACCTTCTGGATTACGAAACAGCATTGTTTCTTTTCGGTACAATAGTTTCAACACAGCTTTCTTTTGAACGATGTTTGCAATTGCAGGAATTACATACGAAAGACGTAAAAATAAATGTGAAAGTTTCGAAGAAAAAGAAAGATTTCGAAATCAAATTTATAAATATATGCAAAGCTATACTTCCAACATCATTGAAATAGTTGATCTCTCTCTCTCTCTCTTTCTTTCTCTCTCTTTCTCTCTCTTCTTTCAGGTTCCAGTCCAAAAATAATTTTACACTTTTGATCATATCCCTGGCGTACGCAGGGAGTGTCGATGGGGGTTGTAACCCCCATCGCAATGAAATTTTGTATATTTAACATAGGAATATATGAGTTGTAGCTCTGTAACCCCCCACCTTGGGCCTATAATCCCTCTTATGACCTTTCTGTGTACGACTATGCTTCATATCTATTATGCAACACTGATTCAAAACAGGCAACATATAGACTCTTTTGTTGGTAACGAAAGAACATAGAATTACAAGCAATCTCTCTTAGCAACTAAAATTTTTTTAAGAAACGTTCAATTCCAAGAAAAAACTTTCCCCTCGTTTCTCCAGTATGTATGTATGTATCTCAAAGACTTCTGATATCCTCGTGATCGTCTGTGCCATCCTGCGCTATGTCATGTGTGGGATATATATCTATTGACCTTCCATATTTATGATTATGGATCATCTGCTCCGACATCGAAATAAATCATCAAAATATTTTTTCTCAGTTTCAAGATTTACGATGGTCCGTTAGTCACGATTATATATCGATAGTGACATCGTTTGCCGCCGTTGGAACTAGGCCCAGAAAAAGGTAACCTACTGTGTTTTTATATAGAAACTGATTGACAAAAAAAATCCTTCATTCACTTTTAAAATTTTATCTGATTTTTATATTTTTTAGAGCGCCAAATTTAATTCTGGAATCAGTATTTTATATACCCGCAAGTTTCTATGGATATGGATTAAAAAATCGAATTGCATTAAAAGGAAATTAATATGGGTTAATGTTTGTTTGTTTGGGTTTTTTATGGCGCAAGAGCATCTGGGCTATACTGCGCCAAACATGGTAAAATCAAAGACTGTAGTAAAAGCCAGTACTTTTTAAAAATTTTAAAACGTGCGTATGGTCAGCATGGTCATTTAAAATGTCAGACAGTGATGAAGAGTTAAAAGTAAGAGTGCGGGCAAGTCTATAATAGGGGCATTGAGTTAAAATGTGTAAAACACTCATGGGTTCACTGCACACTTGGCAAATTGGTGCTGGTTTTCCTTCCAACAGATGTCTATGGGTGAGATGGGAATGCCCAATGCAAAGTCTAATATGGGTTAAAGATAACGAATAAAACGGTCTATGAGAAAATATACATATTCTACTAAATAATTATTGGAGTGGTAAAACCATTGTTTAGTAGTGTCCTATGCAGTTTACTCACGAGTGAATATATGGTGGATGAATGCTATGTATACTTAAGCTTAATACCTGGCCTCGTGGACTAAATGTTCAAATACTTCATAATTTTCGACGCCCACATATAAGATCAAACTAGAAGTTTTTGTTTTAGGAGAAAAAGTGACTCTGTCCCAACCCTGGAGTCGAACTAGGGCCCATCCTTCGAGCCCAGGGTGTCTTAACCGCTAGACGAATGAGGACAGGAAACAACGCTCTCCTTCTCCGTATATAAGGATGTAAGATATTATTACCCTCCGCAGGGATAACACAATTGCCAAATAATGGTCAACACACAAAGCCTCCGGGGCGAGATTTTTGTGAGTTTTCGTGGGGGAATTTATTATACAATAATTTTTGCCACCCACGTATTAGCTCAAACTAGAGCTTATGTATTTTTGGAGAAAAAAGAGACGCCGTCCCCATCCTGGATTCGAACCAGGGTCCCTCCGTTTAGCCCGGTGTGTGTCCTGAAAGCTAGATGAACGAGGACAGGAACAATGCTCTCTTTCTTCGTAGGAGTATAAGTATGTAAGGTATTACCCTTCTCAGGGATAATAAAATTGCCAAATAACGGTCAACACACAAAGCCGGCAGGGCTAGTTTTTTGTGAGTTTCCGTGGGAGGAATTTATTATACAATAATTTTCGACACCCACATATGCATACTCAAACACACTCAACGTATAAGCTTATAAACATTTTGAACTGTATGCAACATCGTTTAAAATACAATTTTCGCCACCCTGCTGTGGCGCAGTGTCGTAGCGTTCGCCTAGTGCGCCGTTAATACTAGTTCGACTCCCAACAATGCAATGAACGCTTACTCAGAGATCTCATAAAAGATCGCACTGCTCACTGTAGTCCGGGGTTTGGTTCCCTAGGCCTTAAGAGGTTCGGATTCCTCGGAAAACAGTAGGTCCCGGCGCAGCATGACCATTGTAGTCTTTGAGCCGTAAAACTACAAACAAGCAAACAAACAATTTTCTCTATAATTAGTCACAACGTCATAGAATACTTCATGCACATCATTCTTCATTTTATAGAATATAACATTTAAAAATGACAATTGTTGGTTATCACAATATTATGATTTAACAAATAGCTTAATAATTAATACTATATTATTTCAATAGATATGCCTTAATAGTATCACATGATTAGATGCTACGATACAAAAAACAAGCTGTAAAAGGAATTTACATAATTTTAAAGCATTTGATTAAGTTTGCATATTTTACGTCTCCAAACTGTTTGTTTGCTGAGATTTTTTATGGCGCAAGAGCATCTGGGCTATACTGCGCCAAACACGGTAAAATCAAAGACTGTAGTAAAAGCCAGTTCTCTGTAAAAAGTTAAAGACGTATGTATGGTCAGGATAGTCGTTTAAAATGTCAGAGAGTGATAGAGAGTTAAAAGTAAGAGTAGGAGCAAGGTTAAAATAAGGGCATTGAGTTAAAATATGTAAAATACTGATGGGTTCATTGCACATTTGGCAAATTGGTGTTGGCTTTCCTTCAAATAGATGTTTATGGGTGAGATGGGAATGCCCAATGCGAAGTCTAGCAAGGAGAACCTCCTCTTTCCGATTTTTACGGTATGAGGAGGGCCAGTTACCAATTGTATGTTTAATATTATGCAATTTGTTATTGGTTTGATGATCCCATTCTTCTTGCCACCTTTGATTCACACAGGTCTTGATAATTGGTTTCAGGTCAGAGAAAGGAAGAAGTTGGCTAGAAGCAAGTGGTGAGTTCGTTGCCCTTGCAGCTGCATCAGCAGCCTCATTCCCTTTGATACCAATGTGAGCAGGGATCCAGCAGAATTTAATATTGGAATGATTGTGCAGGTGCTGCAGTTGTGAATGGATTTTGGATAAAATAGGATGAGGTGAATATTTAAAAGATTCCAGGGCTCTTAAAGAGCTCTGAGAATCGGTACAAATGATACAAGGAGTTAAGCTATGAGTTGAAATATACGCAAGTGCCATGGAAATGGCATAAAGTTCTGCTGTGAAAATGGAGTATGATGGGGGGATTTTTTCTGCAATGGCACTGTTATTAATGACAAATGCAGAACCTACATTTGTTTCTGTTTTGGACCCATCTGTAAAAATGAAATTGGAGTCTTGAAAATGATCCCGAAATTCAGAGAATAACTGCTGGTAAAAAGCATTAGGTGTAGTGCTTTTGCTGTGGTTAACCAGATCGCAATGGATGTCCAGAGCCGGTATGACCCATGGTGGTGATAAATGAGTATGTGTAGGAGCAATGCTCCGACAATCTATACCTAATTCTCTGGTTAGTTTAACCATCCGAATACCAAATGAAGGGGTGCATGAAGGGCGAGCATTAAAAAGTAAGATGGAACGAGGTTCAAAAACGACATCCCTAATTGGGTGATTGGCAGTGATTTTAAGTTGCATATAATAGTTAAGAGACAGCTGCATACGTCTTGATGTTAAAGATGGTTCGTTGGCTTTCACATAAAGACTTAAAGCTGGTGAGGTACGGAATGCACCTGTACACAGTCTGAGACCCTGATGGTATGTAGGGTCAAGAAATGTGCTAAGTATTTTCTGCGATGGGACCTGTAACTTAACGTGACTTTGGAATCACGATAAACTCCTATTCAGTCAAACATTTTACAAGTCGAACGTATCCAGCGATCTCGAAGACTGGAGTGGTTATTGGATTACTGAAGCCCGCAGGCCGGCAATATAGTATTATGTTGTTCGGGGCGAACAAGTGTTTTGCCTCCCCAAAAGGACTTAATTCTTTATAAGAGTACCATTTTACTGCCCCTAAAAATCTGCCTCTCAGGGCGAATGCCCGGTTCGCTCCCACCCCTCCATTGGCATCATTATCATCATTGGCGTACATTAGATCAAAAATATCTCTTTACTCTCAAAAGCTTGCTTGTCTCTGCCTTATTTCTCAAAAGTTGTCTATCATGCCAATAGTTTTTACAAACGATAATTTTTTTTTTTACATTCAATACGAATTTGAACGTTATTGAAAAATATTAATGTAAATTTTAAACGTATCTTTTTTTAAGTTTTTATGTTTTAATTTCTTTAAAATATTGATGTTACATGCTTTTGTATGTTTGCTATGAGAAGCAAAAATATTTTTTTTGCTAATTATTTTTATGCCTCCATTTTTTGCATTTCTTACTGATACTTTGTGAAGAATGAAATTTCAAAGATTGCAATACTAAGATGACAGATTGTATGACGTAACTTCTATAGTATTGGCTGGAGAAAAAAATTCACATGCACGTTAGCTTTCAAAATAGAATTACCGAATAAACGATCAAAAATATTTATTCCACGACTTTTTAAAAACAAGATTTCTTCAATTCATTTCAATCTCAGCCTAAAAGGCGTTAACAAATGAAAACGGCATGGGAGTGGTTAAATTTTGAACCTTAATAACTCCAAAAATATGGATTTCTAAGCATTAAACACAGGAATAGGCATGCATGCAAGCAAGAAGCGAACAGAAGCATTTGTGTATCAAAGAGCGTCTAACAATCGCCTTGTCGCTTATCGTAAATTGTCCAGCCCTAAAATAAATGGCTTTGTGAAAAAGCTCCTGACGATTTCTTCCTTTTTTTCTACAAAAAGCCTCAAAGATTAAACACGGTCTGTTCTTTACTTGGCATTTAATCGAAAACTTAAGCCCTGGTGAATTGCTTCGCTGCCAAACCTTAACTCTCGTCAGTTTCCAGGAGTTGGAAATTTTCTCCAAATCGAAGTTCGATTTCGTCGAGCGTTTGAATTGAGTCTAACTATCCTTTCGTTTGTTTCCAATTTTAAATTTTACAAGACCATCTATATAATTACAAGGTTAGAGACTAGTGGACTAAGAGAAGGAGGGTCTTAGGGGCTTAAGCCCACATTGGTTACCAAAACAGGTTATTTTTTCTAAAGCCGGATCGCATAATCTTCCTTAAAGACACTTGAGCCTCCCATAACCAGTACTTAAGCACCCCCATAAATTTTGAATTTCTGCACCACTGTTAAGGACTACCGAAATTATTTCTAATTACAGCTCATTCTTAAACATCTACTACCTATCAATTTAAGTATCTCGATTTAAAAATGCTAACTTTCCAACTGCCCTGTCATCTGCCAATTGCCCAGTTTCTAAGAGCGCTGAAGTGACAATGCAATTGATTTACGTTTTTATGTACCTCCAGTTTACGAACCACGTTTTTACGAATCATTGCGTTAGTCCTGAAAAGTGTCCCGTGGAGCAAAGGTTAATCTCCCTTCGATTTACGAACTAAAGTCACACATGCTCTCTTTTTTTACGAACTCAATTTCTCCACTTCTTTTACACTGTTTTCCTTCGGACGCTGAAGATTTAAAAGCGTGGGTGGATATGGAATTTCTCCTCAAACTAGTTGAGCTATCTTCTGAGTTGTAAGGAGAGATGGGAGGGGAGAAATTGGCCTTTTCATACGTTTATGATCAACAGCACGGTGACTAAACATTGTAGGGAGGGATGCGGGAAGGCTGTTCTGTTTACATTCATTTCTAGCTTCGTTTGAAAAACTGCGATATGGGGCAGAATAAAGCTAAATTTGATTTATATATTCTGAATTTAGGAGGTAATGGTCTGTGGAAGTTTTGATACCAGAATTTATTGATGAGCTGTGTTGAATATTGATTTTTAGGAATAAGTTTAAACTATTCACACTACGCGGGCATAACAAAAACTGCCATAAGCAAAGGGAAGAGAATGGTGAAGGCCTATATATCTGGTGAATGTTATAGTTTTGCTGAAATGAAAAACATATTTGCGAACAATTTTTGAACTCTTTTTTGTAATTAGGACTTCATTTTTCATTTTTCAAATGTTATTCCCATTTATGACCTTTTTTTAGGCTATCTAACAGTTCGCAGAAGTAAGTTTAGTGTTGTTACAACTTTTGACTGACTGAGAGACTGCTTTAATGACTACTGAATGACACCACTGAATCACTGTTTAATGACTACTGAATGACACCACTGAATCACTGTTTAATGACTGCTGAATGACACCACTGAATCACTGTTTAATGACTGCTGAATGACACCACTGAATCACTGTTTAATCCCAGTAAATAAATGTAAAAAATTATTGTAGTATTAGACGAAGGTCAGGTTAGGTCATCGGACTCATTCGAAATGACTTGTTGCCAGTTCTTTGATACAAAATTAACGATCGTGGAAGTAAACGTATTCTTTGGAATCCAGCTTTTTAATGTACTTTTTGTACTCTGTCAGGTTACTATAAACATACCTACACGGTGTGTTTGCCACATTTGTTTCATTCTACGCTCCAACTTTGACTGTGTATATTTTCTTCAGTCAATTTTTATCCAAAATTCGGCTAAACTCCATTTACTCTACACATTCTATTTTCGTTATGTAACTGATTAGTCCTTTGGCGATTTCTTGTGGGCTACAGAATCATTGGCTCAAATCCAAACCAATCCAATTCAACAAAAATTTGAAAAATGTTTCTAGAGATCATTCTTGCTCCGCCCATCGTTCCACCTGTAAGCTCCTGAGAAAGGCTGCAAAGTTCAAGCAAAACTTTGTGAAATAAATTAATCTCATAGAAAATGTTTCCAAAAAACAATCCTTAAACTTACTTGCAAAAACCTTAATTCTACTGAATTTATCTCAATTATAAATTTAACCCTATGAACGTCCTGATATTTATTATATCAATGAATATACGATAATAATCTATATCATCAAAAATTTGACGTTTTGGTACCAAGAAACTGACTTAAAAAGAATCACACGGCAATGAGGCTTGTCCGAAATCCGAAATTATGACATAACTGACACAAAGCCTGTCTAAAATTGTGACGCAATCAGGAGCATGGAGTACTGTTTGTCCCAATTTGAATTTTGTGGATATTCATTATTTTTTAGATGTTTTATTACATAAATGTGTGGGCAAATATTTTCATCATTTGTTTACCGTTATTCAAATTGAAAACCACTTTTTTAAATACCCGTAATTGTATACATTTTAATTTGTTTTTTCAATCATATTTAGCCTAATTAGGTGGTTAAATATATAAATTTCTTTTGCCATAAGCAGGGCCTGATCACCGCAAAGGCGTCCAAAGCCCGGGCTTTAGGACTAGATTCTATTCTGCGCATGTGTGTTGACCACGCACATGCGCAGAAGGATTGTTCACCGTGCAGTTCCCACTCCCACTAGAGTCTAGTCCCAAAGCCCGGGCTTTGGACTCCTTTGCGGTGATCAGGCCCTGGCCATAACCTTCGCTGATTTTTTCGGTCTTTGAAAATGTTCGCGATGTTTTCGCTTTTGGTTTTGAAAGTCCTTTTAGTGAAATCAATTTTACTTCAACTTATTGTTTCGCCCTCTCCAATAAAACAATTTCATTGTACATGGATTCACAAACGTACTATCAGGGCCGGCGTAACGCTGTAAGCACGGTAAGCGAGAGGGGCGCCACACCAAAGGGGGCGCTAGAGGCGCTTTAAACCAGGAAAAAAATTGCATTGATAAACGAAAAAGGTTAGATGTTAGAAGTTTGCAATCCAGCATTTTTGTAACACAAAATCTGCTTCTTTTAGTGTTTTCATATATTTGGATACACATCTCAGATAAGTGATTCATATTTCTTTGCAAATAAAATAAATTATTAATAAATATCTGATAAATTGAACACAGGTTAAAATTATGTCTTTTTTATATAAATATGTAGATGCACATACTACTAACCAAACTAGCCAGCCTAACGGTCAAAATTGGCATTATCACGATCACTGTGAACCAACAACAAGCCCCAAAAAGGGAAGGCAGAGTGAGTAAGTAGTGCCTAGATTTTCTGCTCCTAAATGCTTCTTAATCTGACAACACTACAGTACCATTCCGATTCATTAGCTTGTTTTGTGACTCCCGAGTTTTGTAAATGGCTCTTTTAGGAGCTAAAATTTGTTTTATTATCCTCACTCATTAATCTTAAAACACGATAAAATAAAGCTTTCTTGTCTGTGTTTGTGTTTTATCTGAAAACGTGTGATTTGACTCTTCTGTATTCGGAAAGAGAACGTTAATAGGTAAGCCTAATCTCGTGACAACTCTCAAAT
>QLNU02015270.1:38196053-38222213 GCA_006491805.2 Dysdera silvatica
ATTATATGTCACGATGTGGTTATACGTCCAAAAATTCCCGTTAGTGTCTGTGATTAAGCTTAGAATATGGGCTTATTAACGCATATGGTTCTCCAGATATAAATTTTTACTTTCAGGGAGATTATTGGGGGCTTCACCCTGTCTTTATTAGCTGAACTATTGCTTTTTTTTATAGCCGTTTTTATTACCGAAATTCGTCCATTCCTCAAAAACGGTTGAGCTGCGACTGGTAGTTGCATTGACATTTTGACTTCGCGCGCCAAGTCCTTTAGAATGACGTCACTTTTCTCAAAATTGGCGACTTAAATTTAGTTCACTTCCCTAGTTAGGCTTATCGAAGTCCCACTGTATATCTATTTTTAGTAATTCACTTCTAAGGTACTTTTATTGTATTTCGTGTATGAAAGACATTTAGAGAGACATTCATCCTCTCTGCAATCGGTAGATGGTTATTGATGATGATGATGATGGTATTATATGGAAGCGATTTTTGGTGAAACACAACTAATGAACATTTTTTTTATGAAATAAATACATATAATCTTATAAAGTGTTGAAACTAGAGTAAAAGGGAATAAAATTCCGAAAACCACATGTTTGACTCAAACCAGAACTCTTTGACTCACATTATATGAGTAATAATATCGCGTCGGTATCACTACGCCAATAAACGTTGATTGATTGACATTGTTGTTTGATTTAATCTGCGTAGTGTTCGATTTATATAAAATAAATACATATGCTGCAACGGGCATTTCGATCAATTTAATACCAGTCTCTTTGCAATTTGGTTTAAATAGTAGTCTATGTACTACACCATTCTGCGAAATAACTGGCAACAATATATATACGTTCGTAAAGAGATTATATATTGTCCTTCGTAGCTCAGTGGGTAGAGCCTCCGCCCGGCAAGTGGAAGGTCGTGGGTTCAGGTCCCACCGAAGGCAGAAATATTTATTTTCTTTCGAACGTTTCACCATCTAATCACGCCATACCATCGGCGTTGGTATCACTACGCCAATAAACGTTGATTGATTGACATTGTTGTTTGATTTAATCTGCGTAGTGTTCGATTTATAAAATAATAATATGCAATACGTACAGTGTAACTCTGTTACATATGAAACATGGTCAGCGGAGTACAGCCCATTTTCCGAGAATAGCCAGTTCACAGTGAGAAGCTTAAATACGCTCGTAGGAAGAGGAATTACAGGTCACCTGTAGTTTGGTTGGTAGAGCACTTCTCCTGCAAAGAAGAAGACGTGGGGTCGTGCCCCACCACGTTTCCGCTAATTCTTTTCTTTCTGCGAGTCGTTGTACCATAATTTCCACATATGTATTGTTAGGATGAAAAAACATCATTTCTAAAACCTCGTAAATCATGTTTTCTGACTATTTGTTATTCAAAAAACTGGTCTCAGTTGATGTTTAAATCGCAGTCAGAGTGTAGCCCATTTTCCAAGAATAGCCAGTTCACAGTGAGAAGCTGAAATACGCTCGTGGGAAGAACAACTATAGGTCACCTGTAGCTTAGTTGGTAGAGCACTTCTCTGGTAAAGAAGAGACGTGGGGTTATGCCCCACCACGTTTCCGCTAATTCTTTTCTTTCTGCGAGTCGTTGTACCATGTTCCATATCATTGATGGTTAAAATGAAAAAACATTACTTCTAAATTGCAATCAGAATGCCATTTTGTCCAGACAAGAATTCGGGTAGTGGGGGCTAGGATGCTAAAGCCCTATCGCAGCGTCCTGAAGCCTTAATGAACATCATTCAACTCACGCAAAATTAACTGCGCAATGGCGCTGTGACAAGGCATTCATCAAGCTTACCGTATGGGTTCGCCTTCCAACCGTTCTCCCCACAGCCCACCAAGGGGAAAAAAAGGAAAACTTACCGGTTACCTATTTTTGTTTCCATAGACCTTAAAACGTTAGGACTCTTTTTGGGAAAATGCAAGCCTTAGCTCAGCACGACATTTCCCGTCCTTGCGCCATCAAAACGCAAAGTTACAGAAAGCCAACCATTTCTGTAAATAACGTTTGTCCCAAAAATATCCACAAAATTACCTTAAAACGTTCGGACTCTTTGAAAAACTGCAAGTTCTGGCGCAGCACGACATTTCCGGCCCTTGCACCATAAAAACACAAGGTTACAGAAAACCAACCATTTCTGTAAATAACGTGTGTCCTGAAAATATCCACAAAATTCTCCTATCCGAAATGTACAACTTAATATTAAGGGTGCTCTGCAAATTGCGATTCCGTATTCATAGAAAGATATACAACCCCTGCGATTTTCAGAATTTCGTCTAGTTCGCTAAATGGAAAAATATTGGCGTTGTGCATATTCTTTCTAATTATAATTGAGAAACTTTAACCGTAACATGTTCTCACAAATCCGGTCATTAGCAAAACTGTCGTTTCAGTATCAAGTCTGGGCAAAATCCACCCCACTTACATGCCCATGTACAACACATACATGCTCTTGATCGATATGTGCAACGCTTGTTAAACAGTTTCCGATAATTATGTGTGATTACCACCTCAATCGCCTTCATTTAATAATCGCTTTATATCATGACACCCGCTTGTTTTCGAGGTTTCCTGAAAACCTCTGTTCAAAAATTTCTCAGTCGCTTGCAGTGTTATTGCGCAAATTGCTTTAACTATTTCTAAACTATGCCACGGGTAATCAATTATTTAATGCTCGTTTATAAAAGTTGTTTAGTTTAGTAATAGTTAGCGGCTTTGTCTACTAATGGGGGAAAGAATAAATAAGGGAAAATGAGGGGAAATGTTGGCGAAAAGGAAGTAAAAAATCGTTTGTCTAAAACGAAGTTCTACAGCGTGTTTATACGTTTAAAAGTAGGTAAGAGCAGGACCACAACAATTATATATCGACCCATCAGCCGCCATTTTGTTGTAGAATTCCGGTTTTATAGCCTAACGTTTACCATTCGAAAAATTAATAGTTCATTTTTTTTTTTTTCTTCTCACAGGATCTGTTGTAAATCTGAATATTCTATGTTTATTTCTCGAACGAATTGAACAATTCACAGTGATACACCCACCTATTTCAATCCATTTCATTGAAAATAACACACTTGTAAATTGCCCAACTTCATAATAGAATGAAGGCACTAAGCGCTGAATTAAATAATAAAGCAGTTGAATAAAAATTTAAGTGCGTATAATGAATCATTATACACACAAAAGCTGTTGTTTTACGGCATACAGCGATGGATGGGATCAAATGGTACTATGCATCAAAATGGCGGATTCGCTAGTTCTTTTTAGGAGCCTTAGGTAAGAGTCTGCTTGCTTGTGTTTTGCTTTTACGGCAGGAGAACCGCGAAGGTCTTTTGCATCGGCACCTATAGCTGTCCGAAGAATCAGAACCTTTGAGTCTAAATAAAAAAACCTCGAACTACGATGGTGGGAAAAATGACGGCTTTCCACGGTACCCATCATGTCCTTGGATTCGTCAGAGTGTCACCATATATTCCTATCTTCAACCAGTCACTCTCTCTCTCTCTCTCTCTCTCATTGCTTGATTCCTTCCTTAATGAGCAGAGTAAGAAAGAGTGAGAAAGAAAAGATGTGTGAAAATTAAAAGCACAAGTCGTACAAGCCCGTCCAGTTGCCCAAAAGCATGTATATTTGTAAAAGATTTCATATTTTTACAGAACATCTCTCCACGTTATTTTATTTCACTTTGTCAGGCAATATTATCATTATTAATGTTAAACGTCTACCAAACATTTAACGACATTTCTGGTTAGTTTAACCATTCCTTTCTGAAATAGTGTAAGGAAAAACTATTATACATACCTTGCAACCCGATCCCTAAAGCAATAATATTTTTCCAAGTAATTTGATAAAGTGAAAGTGATCGGTGGCTATGAAACAATATGCGATACAGTAAAACCTGTCTAAAGTGACCAACTTTGGGACAGGATTGCAATATGGTCACCACAGAGAGGTGGTTACTATACACGACATAATTTTGTTTAAGTATGAGTGTCCCTATCAGTTCTCTCTTAAGAAAGTGGTCGCTTTCTTCAGGGGTCAATTTACCAAAGTGGTCACTTCACCAAGTTACACTGTGTATGTGTTACTAAATTACAATATTTTGTTATTATTATGTCAGGACAGGGATACACGCACACACGTACATATATATATCATCATATTCAACCATTATCTATCCACTGCTGGATGAAGGTCTCTCCAAATGCTTTCCACACAAGTCTATCCTGGGCCATTCGTTTCCACGTCACCCCAACCTCTTTTCTTATTTCATCCACCCATCTAGTTTGAGGACGTTTTCTAGGTCTTCGGTGGTCTCTTGGAATCCAGTTAAGAATTTGAGTTGTCCATCGTTGATCAGTTCTTCTTGCAATATGCACACACCATCGCCATTTCAGCCCTTTTACTTTAACAATGATGTCCTCTACTCTAGTTTGCTCTCTCACCCAAGTGTTTCTTTTTCGATCTCTTCTAGTTATTCCAAGCATGCACCTCTCCATGCTCCTTTGGGTTGTCTGTAACTTCCGTATTGCTGCAATTGTTAGACTCCATATCTCTGATCTTCGAGAGAGGACTGGCAATACAAACTGGTTGAAGATTTTCTTTTTAGTCACAAGGGTAATTTTCCCTTCGGGATAAAATTGTTTATCCCGAATGCACTCCAGCCAAGTTTAACACGTTTGTTGAGTTCTTTCATAATGTCGCCTTCGATTGAAATCAGTTGACTGAGGTATATATATGAATCAGCAATTTCTAGCTCAATGTTGTTAACTTGTATATTTGTTTTCTCCACGAAATTATTGAACATGATTTTAATTTTTTCAGGTTCATCTTGAGTCCAACTTCTTTACTTCTAGTTGAGAGCTCCTGTACCATGTCTTGGAGTTCTGATGGGTTCGTTGAAAAAATAACAATGTCATCAGCAAACCGCAAATGATTTAAATATTCACCATTTATTTTTATTCCCCTGTTATTCCAATTTATTTGATGAAAAATCATCTGTAAAGCTGAAGTAAAAAGTTTTGGAGAAATGGTATCTCCCTGCCTCACACCTTTACCAATTTTAATAGTTTTGGTATCTTTATGTAACCGAAATTTTGCACTTGCATTTTTATACACACATTTCACCATGTCAATGTACACATCCTCGATGTCTGCTGATCTTAAAGAGTTGATGACTGCTGATGTTTTAATAGAGTCAAAGGCCTTCTCATAGTCAATAAATGCCACACACAATGGAAGTTCATATTCATGTGTTCTTTCAATTAATTCTCTTAATACTTGAATATGGTCCACTGTACTGAATCCACTTCGAAATCCAGCTTGTTCTCTCGGTTAAGTTGCATCTAATTTTTTCTGCAGGCGATGTGTTAGCACTTTTGTGAGGATTTTATAAATAGCAGGTAACAAGCTAATTGGTCGATAATTTTTTAAATCCTCTTTATCACCTTTTTTATGCAAAAGAATTACTGTTGCAGAATCCCATTGGTTTGGTATGTTACCACTGTTAAGGCATTTGGTAAAGAATTTTGCAAGTATGTCTTCTACATGTTCTCCAGCTTCTTTTAAGATATCTAATGTAATGCCATAATCGCCAGGGCTCTTTCTTCCCAATAGACAAACTCCCTTTAACAACCCTAAGGCTCTTGTTGCTTTCAATGGCCTTCCTTACTAACTCACAATTGAATTTTCTTATATCTTCTTTCATGTTTTTGCGCAAAGTTTTGCAAAGTTCTACATACTCGATCCTGAAGATATTTGATTGTCCACATTCATATCTCTTCTATATAAGCTGTTTCGTCTTCTCGGATATTCTGCTTTTTACATGTTACATCACCAATTTCCCCAGCAGTTTCAATTATTGTCTTAACAATGTTTTCATTTGCTTCTGAGATGTCAACTTCTTCAATAAGTCCTTCCAGTGCAGAAAAGCGATTTTTTAATTCCAACTTGAATGCCTCGGTATTTTCTTTTAATTTCTTTAAATCCACCCTCTTACATACTTGTTTCCTAATGAGCTTCTGCCTTTCTAGTTTAGTATTTAAGTGCATTTTACATCTCACCATTCGATGATCACTTCCAGTATTAAATCTGTTCAGTACGCTGCAATCTTCAATAATTGATTTCTTGTTTGCCAGTATATAGTCAATTTCGCTGGTTCCTCCATTGGGGTGTTTCCATGTCCATTTTCTTTGTAGTTTCTTCTTAAAAAATGAATTCATGATGCTAAGATTTTCAGCTTCGGCAAATTCTATGAGTTGATCGCCACGTTCATTCCTTTCCCCGTATCCGTATTTACCAACCGATGTCTCTCCTTGTTCCTGTTGTCCAATTCTTGCATTAAAATCTCCCATGATGAGCTTGATGTGTTGTTTCCCCTTGGTATGTAGCTGTTTGATTTCTTCATAGAATTCTTCAACCTCCTCGTCGGTATGGCTTGATGTTGGTGCATATGCCTGTACTATCTGAAGTTGGTATCGCTGGGTTAGTTGAACAACGAGCCTCGCTGCTCGATCTGACGTGCTTTCGACTTCAAGAAGGTAGTCTTTAATTCTTTTGTTGATTAAGAAGCCAACACCACTTGTTCTTCCAGTTTCCGTTCCTCTATAATAAAACAAATGTCCACTTTTAAGTTCCACCAACTCTTCACCTTTTCTTCTAACTTCACTGAGTCCTACAATGTCCCATTTGATCTTGTTTAGGAGACACTTGGAGACTAGGGGCCATGGTTTCTGGTGTATTAGCATATTGGAGGAATTAGCCATAATTTCACCACGCTGGCTAGACGGGTTGGTGAATTAGCCCTCCCCTTCCGCCTTTCTATCCGTGTAGCAAATATTAATTTGCCACATAAATAGAAAGCTCAGCCTGCACCACTTGAAGGCGGGGTAGGACACTAGGTTACTGGCCTGGCCGGTTCCACACATCGTCACATACGTTCAGCGTGTGGGTCTCCTTCCAGTTAGATACCAGCAACCCTTTTGCAGGCCATATATATATATTGATGGAATTGAGATGGAAGGATAAAGTGACTGAAAATCTGGAAGAGTATGGATAGAATAGAGAAGAGGCATTGGATAGAAGATTGTGAGAGAAGATTAAAGGACCATATCGCCGACCCCATATAACATGGGAAATGGCAAAGCAAAAGAAGAAGATATATATATTGATAATAGTCGAAAAGTAGTTGGTTCGAAGGAAGCTATTTATTCCAGCCAGCCAGTAACGACTACACGACCTCTGACTTATTTCCTTATACGAACGAGGGTCACCCGTGTGTCCCAAGATTTTATGAAATTTGACGAAGTTTGCAATTAGTAATTTCACCATATCATATTCATCGATCCACGATAAAGCAGTTGTCAGCAGCATTCAGTCTATTGACATCTGCAAATCGTTAGATAAGGAATATTCCAAAAATAGTGATGTCCAGGGGCGGACTGGGCCACCAGCCCCGGGCAGCTGCTTCCCCCCATAGGTGATAGGACTCGCGCCTAAGAAAGGGCAAAGACTAACTCCCTTCGATAAGCTAAGGTATGCTCCCTTTGAAAGGGTCCAATCCATCCCTGATGTCGTCTCTATAATGAAATTTAAAATCGATAATGAAAATTTGTGAAATTGATTATGAAAGCTGATAAAATTATTGTGAAGCTGATTATGAAAAATTATCAAATTATTGTGGAATAGATTATGAAAGCTGATAAAATTATTGTGAAATTGATTATGAAAGCTGATAAAATTATTGTGAAATTGGTTATGAAAGCTGATAAAATTATTGTGAAATTGATTATGAAAGCTGATAAAATAATTGTGAAAGTTTATGTAATTGATAATGAAAGCTAATGAAATTTATGGTAGGTGCTGATAAAATTGATAATAAGTATTTTAAACTAGACAGAAATCAATAACAAAATTGAATTATTTAACGATGAAAATTTATAATGCAATTGACGCACTTGATGGTGGAAAACTGATAAGGAAATTGATGTGCATGCTGAAGAAAAAATTGATAATAAATTTGACGCACTTAATGATGAAATTGATGAACTGACAGTAGAACTTCATTGCAAAAATTTTATGACAACCGACAACGAAAGTTAATGGTGGTAACAGATAATAGGAATTGATACTAAAATTGATTAACTAATTGATAAATTGATGATACTGAAATTGATAAAGTAATTGATAATGAAAATCATATTCTTTCTGTTATTCAGCATAGTTTTTAATATCGTTTAATATCTCTATCCATTTTCTTGTGTATTCAGAAAACTAGTTAAACTTTAAACTATAAGAACCAAAAAATAGCGATTTGGGGAACAAAAAACTTCCATAATATCTTGCCACCGTATCTCCATTTTTAAAAATACTTTTTTTTTTACCTCCTTTAATTCCCACGTTTTTCTATTGTATTAGATCACACGTATATTCTTATTAGTAAATTTTATTGTCCCATGATAAGCGTCAAAATGCTCAAATTTTGTTCTTTTAGAACTTCGGTTAGATGAATGGGCTTTTCCAGTTCTAGAATCTTTCAAAAAATCTTAGTTCCCATTGGATTTGGAAGAAAAAGAATGATTTATGAAGATTTTTTGCATTTAAGTCACCCGAGTCAGATAAAGCTGAATGGCACTAACGTTCCTTTCCAAAACCATTATGCCTCATTAACTTTTGGCGACGCAAACGGTCATTCGATATTACAAAAACTATAAATGAATCATAAGCTCAAATTTAAATATAATTTAAAATAATATATCTCTCATATAACTTTTATCATTAATCTTTATTACTATTATTATATTACTAAATCTTATTGATATTTCTTTCTGCTCTCCTCTATTTCTCTCCTAATCATTCCAATACTCTCTAAATCCCAAGTGTAGTATTAGGATAATAATCGAAACAGGTGTGTATAGGTTGAATAAATTATTTCTGTATTATTATTATTCACGGAGTCGTCAATTTCGGAAATGTCATATTTGTTACTGTTTTGAAAGCCGTATGTTATTCTTGCATATTAGTTCGAATGTTATTGTTCTAACTCCTGCGTTTACTATTAATTTAATAAACTTATTATTCTCACCTTTCCTGATAACAGATTACAACATATGACTATATACTTTATATACTTTATACATTAACATATGACTATATACTATATACTTCTTTCTGCTTTAAGAAATTCTTATAACAAATTACTTTGCTTATGTAACGTGAAAGGTTATTTGTCAAAGAATTTTGAAATACAATCCAACCTCGTTAAATCGAACACCAAAGGGAACAGAAAATCTGTTCGTATTAACAGTAATTCGTATTATCCGTGAAGGATGTGGGAATCGTATGACTGAGTTATTTATCCTATCTCTGGTTACCATATATGCATTTTGCTATTATATTTATGTTATTAATTTATTACTGTATTTTATTATATTCTATCAGTATTATTATTTTATTATACCATACGCATTTTGTAACCAAAACTATTGTATATATACGTACCTGTAAAATGGATATTGTGTGTAGTTGATGAATTCGAAAAATCCTTGTTTTACAATGTGTACATATTATGGTTTAGTAAATACTTATTTTTTTGGATTACATACTATAACAAGAAAAAATTTTAAGTCGTAGTAGTACACTTAAAAAATCCAGTAATTACAAATTGTTTTTACTTTCCGTCTACACAATTTCACCAAAAATCATAAAGTTTGTTCACAGTTTCTAGAGAAGCCCCAGAATCGGTCTCTTTCATCACAAAACGACGTACAGTAAAAGCCTCAATCACACTAGCAGGATTTTCGTTTGAAGTGGCAGAGTAGTCGGTGCGTTCTTTAGTATTCGAAAAATAGCAACCACTAAAGCCCGGAATATACGCGGATGCATATGTGCATATGCAATTGCATATTTTAGCCCTTTTTAGCATTAGTGCATATAAATGCATAAAAACGATGAATTTTCATATTAAATGCACATTCTAAGGGTTTTAGTACTTTTAAGCGTCTTATTATTCCTTTACCAAAAGATGCGGCCTTTGTCGATAATGCTGAAACCACAAGCTTTCGCAGAAAGTACGTAAGGGGGTGGGTTACAGAGCTACAACTCACATATTCCTATGTTAAATATACAAAATTTCATTGCAATGGGGAGGTTTATAATCCTCATCAACACCTCCCCCTGCTTATGCCAATGGCTGGAGCTAAACTTTTCCTCTTACTCTTCATATAAGCCGAAAAGCAAAAGCATTTGTAAACGTTCATGTTTAATTTTGTCTTAAGACGCCAAAGTGTAATCCACACTGAATTATAGCCACTATCCTCAATACAGAAGCCGAAGATTTGGTTCTATTCTACTAGATTGGCAGCTATCTTTAGGTGAAATTAAAACAATTATTTACATAGGGTAAAATTCGACGTCATTATCTATCAACAATAGACGTGGATGATAGTCTCTCACGAATAAACTATCAGTAATAGACAATCCGCAAAATTTTATAAATGCTGTCCAATAACCTCTATAGCTTTAGAAAGGACGTTTTTGGCACAGAAGTGCTATTTAATGATAGAAGATAGAGGTCAACATTTCAGAACATCAAGAATCATAGTTGATATGCAATAATAAATTGCACTGTATAAAGCATATCATTTTGCGTATATCGAATATTTCTACTTAGCAGTTAATAATAAATCTATTTGTTTTAATATTATATATAATACCTAATTATATAGATATGATTTTCAAGCAAGTTACGAAATATTTAAATGCATAGTTATTCATTATAGGTCTATGTTTATTCGTTTAAGTCCATATAAACATGGCCGGCGCCGAGAGAGAGCAAACAGGTCATTCGCCCAGAGAGGCAGATTTTTAGATCGAAAGAATTGGATTATTATAAAAAATGAAGTCATTTTAAGGCGGCAAAACACGTGTTCGCCCCGAGCGGCATAATACCTAACGCCAGCCCTGAATATAAATGCATATTTTGATGTTTATAACGCATACTTGCATGCATATTTTGCTGGTTTCTTAGTGCATATAATCCGGGCTTTAGTGATTATTACCCGATAAGCGTATGATCATACCATTAACGGCCCCAATTTTTTCAGCGTCCGTTGGAGCTCTGCATATTATGTTGTCCACTGAGGCATACTTTTCTGTTCTAATCGCATGTAACCGTTAACAGGAAATATTCGCTATGCAACTGTATATAAAAGTCGCCACTCCTGCATGTTGAGTTTGGTAACTATGGTAACTTTTCGTGTTAAGCGAGGGAAATTTTTTTAAGGACGTTGATTATCAGTTCGTTGTAAACGATATTTCGTCTTAAACGTGTTCTTGTTAAAAGAAAACATACCATGGAGATTCCTGTACAATTTGACGGGACTTTCAGAAAATTGTTCGTATTAAAAGTATTTCGTCTTAAACGTGTTCGTTTTAACGAGGTTTAACTATATAAAGAAAGTGATTATTCAAAATACATATCAAATTATACTAAATAATCTCATTAATTCATTTTTATATTCAATTCTTCTTTCCTTGTCATCTCTCATATTCATAAGAAGTGTACATAGATCATAGATAAATTGCAGGGGGTTGATGACAAAATGGTCTCCATATAATACGGCCCGCTGATTTTCAATCGATTCAACATCAATCGTTCCTCCTTCAATGGCCCCTTAATATTCGCGTAAAAGTCGGCTTAGCTACCGCCAGTCACCTATTAATCATCCGCGATAATTCTAGTTCGCATTATCGATAAATTTATTGATATAATCCGAATAATATCGATGAATTTATTGATATAATATCCATCGATAATTCCTTAAATGGCAAATCTGTAAAATTGAGATTTCTGTGGCAGTTTAATAAACTTTTAAACCATGAAACCCAGTATCTCCAAGGGAACGACAGAAGGGCAACTGAATCAGAGAATATTCCTTTTTCTGTTTGTAACAAGAAATATTTTAAATATTAATATGAAAACAGTTTAAATACATTTAATTTTAAATATTGACCAACTTGTTATTTCCCACACAAAATTATGCCATAATTTATATACATACGTTGTCGTATTTTATTAACATTCATATATATATTACATAATATAACATTCATATATATATTGTCTCACGTTTAATGAAACACTTCAAACTATTTTTCTCTATACTTTTGCAATACACTTTATATTACATACACACATACTGATTTCAAAAGTTTTTAAAGCCGCCCTGTACTATATATTTGCAATGACAAACTTTCTCATCTTATCGCGTTTTAAAAGTGGTGTGGTTATCTTAATTTTTAATTTAATAATTGTATTGCATTTTTATTAATTTTATTATTGAAAATAAGGATATAAAATAAGATAGCAATTTCTTACAAGATATGTGCAAATGATTTGTTTGTTTCCTCTTGATACCATTGGCATTCGCGTTAACACGAATCATTTTCATATGCAGTGGGGTACATATTCATATGCGATGCGTTCAAATTTTCTTATAATTTCTTATTTTGTTTCACTTCTATATTTTATCATATTTTATTATTTTCACATGGTCATAAAATCGCTGTGCCTCGGAAACTTTTCGCGATGTAATCGCGAATAAATGTAATCGCGATGTAATCGTTTCAGAAAGAGGTTCTCGGCATATTGTTTGAGAAGAATCACTGTTCCATACATCTTTAGTATACATATCAAATACGTAAATGCCATGTGGCAGTTACATATATAGTACATTAATAGTGTATAGTACGTATAGTGTTTTGACTTTAGGGTGAAGTCTATATTCAACAGATTCTCGAGTTCAATTTTTTAGAAGGCAAATAAATGCCAGAGAATTTCAAAAGCAGAGTACGCAAGCAAATTATCAGACCTGATATTGGCGTGAACAGTGAACATTGAAAGTAAGAGAAAATGACCAATAAGACAGAAAGACGCATGATGTGAATGTCCTTGGGAATTGAGAAGTCCTAAGAGACAGAAAACACAACACACACATAAGAAATGAAAATGGTAAGAGTCACAGAGAAGATCTGATAAGGAAGACCTGGGGAATGGGATATGCCCTGAGAAAAGGATTATCCGCTACAAAGTGTAAGAAAGGTAGGGCCAGCTAGCAAGAGAGTGATTAGAAGAGACCGCAGGCAACCAGGAAAACTGAGGCCTTTAAGAAAATGGCTGGTCTTCGCTTGACCCTCGGCAATGACCTAGATTGGAAAAGATGGAAATGTCGATGTCATATTATTGACTTCAAATAAAGAGCTAGCGAGAAATAAACAGAAAGCGTAAATGAAAAATAACAAACCGTATAATTAATTCATATTTAAATTAGTTTCTTTTCTCCCCGAAACGACACTTTCTTCACTAATAGCATAATCACTAATAGCATAATCACTAATAGCGTTTTAAATAGCCCGACGTAAATAACTTAAGGCAAGAATTTGTGATAATCCAAGCATCAAAAACACGTCGTTCTAATAAGCAGCTCAGATTTTTCATGTTACAAAAAAAAGAATAAAAGTAAAGAAAGAAATCTGAGAAAGAATTGAAGATAAAGCCAAACCAAGTGACGGATAAATCCCAAAGAAGAGATTATTTTCCGCAAAAGATTACTTTTCCATGCACAAATAGCTGGTTGCCCCGAGTCTCTTCTGAAAAGAAAAGGACAAAGTGTCCACAGGAGATTAACGTCTCTTTGACGCAAATAAATCTATTTCCATCGTCATTTTATACAAGGACATTTGTAGTCACAGTTACATAACTTGTAAAAAAAATCTCACCCTATGTCATTAACTATTTGCCAGATGTTGTTTCATTCACTTACTGGAAAAGTGCCCCGCAGCAAAAGCTTCCCTTCTATTTTCAACTTATAATCAGACGCTACGATCCCAATTAATGAAGTTTCCTAATTGGTTAATTAATCTTAATAAAATGATCAAATGATATAAAGCAAGAAGATCAACGCGCGTTCATTATATATGCCATACACTGTTTTCTCGCTAATGTTTTATTAATATTAATATCATTTAAATGCAAATTTACAGCCTAGACTCTATTTCTCTGGTTTATTGCATTCAGTTATCAAGCCTTTAAAAGAGCCTCTGATAACTCCTGGTATCTTTGTATAATATAAGCTCTCCCCAAAAGTGCGACTTTTTTTAAATTGGTGGCAATATTTATGGTTTATTTTTAGTGTATTGGGGTGTTGTTCCAGGTTTTTAGAAATCTTATTCAACCCACCCACCACAACCAGAACAACTGCAATATATTATTATTCCAGAGTTTTTTCGTTTCAATTTTTAGATCTTTGCATTTCGTAATCTCTTCAGCCTCTTTTCCATCCACCAATCTATCATCAGCCACCTGCAATATTAATCAACAAGGCCTTTTTTGCCACCATAATATCTTATATATTTTGTTATTATTATTCTAAATTTGCGCAGTCCATCTTGAATTTGACGACTGAGTAGATTCTTTATATTGTGCCCTTCCCAGGGGCCTGGGATATCAAAGGTATTTCCTTGGTATGTGGTCAGTTCCAAGCGAAGGGACCTTCTGGAGTTGGTGCACTACCATCTCGTCAATTACCATCTCGTCAATACTCCATCTTGTCAATTCCTGTTGTATTAAGATGATTTTCGAGATTTTGTGGGATTGCTCCTAATGCTCGTATTACTATTGGTACGACAACTGCTTTTTTCGTTCCATAGTCTTTCGACTTAGATTTTCAGATCTTTGTATTTGGAAATTTTGTGAAATTCTTTCTCTTGAATTCTTGAGTCACCAGAAAGAGACACATCTACCATCTAAACATGATTTTTTCCAGGATTATTAAATCAGGTGTATTATGTGCAAGGTGTTTATCAGTTTGGATACGGAAGTTCCACAGAATCTTGACTTGGTCAGTTTCAGTAATCTTCTCATTATTATTATTATACAAATTGACAATCTATGTTTCAAGTGGCTAGTTACGTCTCTTTAACCATCGGGCTCTTTCCAAAAGCCTCGGACTATTAAAGGTATCTGCGTAAAATCTGTACTGTTTCCGAAAATGCGATGTTTTGTATTTGATGGTAGACATTTTCTCCATGTTTGGTGTGCTGAGGGGGTGTTCCAGATTTCTACGAATTGCACTCACTGCACCCACTGCAATTAAAACTACCCTAGCTATCTTCTTCTTCTTCTTCTGATGTATTTTCTCCCTGGATTTGCAGATCTTTGTATTTCATTCTTTTCCCCCATCTCTTTCTCGTTTACCCACTTACCTCCTGAATTGAAAATGACAATGAACCAGATACGTTTCTCATCTATTACGGTGATGTTTGCATACATTATTAATTGGTTTAGATGCTTCGCTGTTGGAAGTAAAATGAACTAAAGAAAATAATGTCTTCATTTGTAAATAAAGCTTAAATACAATTCGGGAAGCCATTTCATCAAAAGATTAAAACAGTGTACATGGAATTTTCTTTCCGTTCCCCGCACCTTTGCACGAAACAAAAGAACAAGGAAAAAGACTGTGTTGAAGGGCTAAGGGAAAGGACCAAAAAATGACAGCGAAGAACCTAAGGAAATTACCAATAAAAAGGAATAAGGAGAAGAGCAGAAAAAGGAAAAAAGAGACTAAGAAAACGCATAGACAAGAAAAATTACTAAGAAATAAGGCAGGATAAATGATTAACGAGAATCACTAAAATAAAACGCACGATAGATAAATGAACTCAGGATATGACTAACGAAAAAAGACTAAAAAATGGTAGAACAAAAAAAAAGAGAAAGAGAAATAAGAACGGCAAGACAGAAAAAAAAATGCTTAGTGATGTAGAAAAGTAAATAAATGCAGTAGGGGAAAACACGGAAGCGGAAAATAACTAATAAAAAGACAAGAAAATGGATAAAGAAGATTATTAAGAAAGAAGACAAGAAAAGCTAAGAAGGAAGCTTAAGGAAAGAAGAGGAAGAGGACTAAGGTAGAGGACAAGATAAGAAAAAATTATGCGCAAAAGGACTGAAATTCTATTCAACAACTTATAAGTTCAAAAATGCATCTTTTTATGTCAAAGGTATAGTTTAACATCAAAACGAAATATTTTCTGACTTCATATTGGAGTATTTGCAGTGTCAGTTTAACAAATAGAACTATGTTTTCATTAAATTAGTCTTTTACCAGTGAACTTCCCTAATATGGAAACAGCAGTAGAATCTTCGGAAACACTGTATCGGTTTAAAGTAACATCGCCCAAAAGTAACATACGTAAAGTAATATCTGACAATAAATAGGAATAAAAAAAAGGAAAAGATGAGACATGTTATCATCCTTTTTCCATGTTTTCTGGAATTGAATTTTCCGTATATTTTTCTGGATCCTGTTCGCCTTGTTCCACAACAAATCAGTTCTGAACTTCGAAGTCATTTTAAAATAGAGAATCTTGAGTATTTTCGCCGGTGTGTAAACAGAAATCGTGCTTTAAATGACAATCCGGAGATTACGTTCTCTCACAGATCCTATTCCCGTCAGACTTAGTGTAAATTTCGCTTTCTTAATATCCGGTTTTCATTTGCCTTCCATATTTTTCCGAGCGGTGATTTGAAGTGTTGTCAAAAACGGGCCTCCTTCTAAATTTTTTTTTCTCCGTTATAGTCCTGAAATCGGGTTTTCCAATCTTACAATAATATACTCTGCAGATCTCCGAATACCAATAATTCAGAATTAATT
The DNA here is from genome assembly GCA_006491805.2 of Dysdera silvatica. Classification (NCBI taxonomy): domain Eukaryota; kingdom Metazoa; phylum Arthropoda; class Arachnida; order Araneae; family Dysderidae; genus Dysdera; species Dysdera silvatica. The sequence goes on from QLNU02015270.1 coordinate 38,212,797, forward strand.
CAAAATTAATAATAATAATTTGTCTAGAATTTGTGATTTACATTCTGACATTCGTAATATAGATAGTTTAATCACGTGGACCTTGTTGATTTTAATCTATACTCATAGCGTTCTCTGGCGGTTCTGCTTTGTGGAGAGATAGTCGTTGTCCAAAGAATTTTTACTCTTTTCTTTTTTCCACCCTCTTTTCCTCATGGCGAAACATGTCACTATTATTTGTAACTACTTCATTATTTTAATTTAAATAATTGCTCCTTTGATGAAATGAAAGCTGTAATAGTAATAATACAATGTTAAACAATATACAGTGTGATTCAGAATAGGTGTTACCACGATTACACTGCTTGACCGTCGCTAAGAAACAGGGAAAACTTTTGTAATAACTACTAGTAAGCATCCTTATAAAATATAAAACTTACCAGATATTTAAAGACCAGATAAAACCAGATAAAACTTACCAGAGGTATGGTGGCACCTTTATTGAACACAGATTTCGCACCAGGAGAAAAACAAGAAAAACAACTGATCTTCGAAGTATCTTCGAACAGTCACAGAAAATGGTTCCTCCCACGTGAATGATAACGGATTTGGATGCTTCAGTGTGGAATATGTCTTTCTCGAACACTAACGCACGTTCTGTATCTTTTTGGCATGATTTTCGCTGTGTTGTTGAAGAAAGCTTTGGTGCATATAATCCTATTCGTTCATCAAGGCAATTTGCAAGTCTTTTATAGTTCGGGGAGGAAGGTTTTTTTGTATTTCACGTTTACCACCAGCGTCTCAGGAAGCTCCTATAGAATTGAAGTCTGGAGACTGAGCAGGCTATACCATACGCTCAATATCTTGGACACCGAAGTTGCCTTGTATGGATGAGCATCGTTGTCCATGAACAAAGGTTCAGAGCACATTGCTCCATAGGAAATAAGAACATGGTCCAGGTAAATCTCAGTAGAAAATCTCAATACTCGTGCCAAAGGTGAAAAGAGGTGTTTTGCCATCATGCATCATGTTTTCCCATACCACGAATTCCCGACTATATCAGTCTCCAGAGATAGACCCAAAAGGTTGTCATTATTTTTCCAGAGAAAAGACCACCAAAACAGCAATAAAGATGTATGAATGATGAATTTTAACTTCTAGTAACTGCGCATTCTGCTTAGAAATGCGAATTTCTCTATACAGTATTTGACTAATTAAATATGGACCAATATGTTTCTAATTGAAAAATTTTTAGCATAAAAGTCATATAGAACAGTGGTTGCGAACGTTTTTCAAGCCACGACCCACTTTTATGGTAGCCAAGTAAGCCGCGACCCACTTTTATAGTAACCAAGTAATCCGCGACCCCCTTTTATAGTAACCAAAAGATCCGCCGCCGCCACATTTGCATAATAAAAGCATTTTTAACAGAGTAAAGAAAACACATTAAATACAAAATTATATATATATATATATTATAGATATAAAATTAACAACCGTTAGTAGAATATTGCAGTTAGCCATGTTGAAATATAAAAGCCTTGGAAACATTTGGTATGGAATTCCCTATTAAAATAATTGCAACTAAAAGTAGTTGCGGCGAACCCCACCCCCACCCCAAGAAACTTGCTTGCGACCAGCAGGTTGGAAACCACTGATATAGAAGATTAAATTCCGTATTTTTATACATACACCACCTCTTGTAAAATAAACAACATGCTCAATACTCCTACATAATTTGATCCCTTTATTTTCCTCTTAATGTTTTTATTCTGCGACTAAAGATATTTCCGATAGCATGGATTCTGAATCACCCTGTATATATCGCCACGTATATATTAAAATATATATTTATTCAGGAAATGAATCCCTAGATTTTATTTTCTATTAAAAAACTTGAATCTTAGAAATTTAGCATTTATGCAATGAGTTGAACGGAAAGCAAGCGTTATTTTAGTGGTATTTCATCATAACAGAAGCCCTAGTCCAGAAAATATTTTTTTATCCATCTTTTGCGAGCAAATACGCGCTATTAACTTTTAATATAATTTTAATGGAAGCTATTGAAACATTTCTTGACTCAAAAAGCAACTTAGCAGCTAAGAAAATCAGAAAATCTTACGCTTTGAATCAAAATTATAGAGTTCGTTGGAAATTTAAAATTAAAAAGTTAACTATGTAAAATGTAATATCACGATTTTATTTTTGATGTCTTGGAGGTTTCTTTAAGTCAATTAAATGCCGTAAAACTATTTTTTGTAGATTCGTACACATAGCTGTGCAAGTTCCATAGAAATGGCTATTTAAGTACAGTGGAAATAATTGTACAAGTATTGTAAAGGTAGTTTTATAAATATTGAAAATTAAAGATGATAATAAAAAATAAATTTCCCTTTTCCTTGCTCTTTTTCTTCTCTAATGTAGCATATAACCTCAATGTGTTTGTGTGTGTGTTTCCAGTCTTCCTTATTATAGTAATATTATAATATTATAGTAATTATTATAGTAACGCGTTGAGCGTCAGACACACACACACACACACACTTTTGTGAGCTTTTAATTTCATTTTTAACTTCGTTCTTCCTTTTCCATTCTTATTTGTCAATTACTTTCTTCCTGCTCTTTGCAGAAGATAAGTCTTTCTTTTCCACATATGCTCACAGCACCCCGATTTTTTTCTTTGATATTCAATCAAATCTTTTTTTCATCAATCCATCGTTTTTTATAACTTTTATTAGAAATATTCGTGCGTGTAAACATTTTCTTTTTAATTCAGGGAAGATCAAAATTAGAAAGATTATCATTTATGCGAATATTTACAAAAGTAGTTATAAAGGGCATGATATATATATATATATATATATATATATATAAATTATATGAAATATGAACCGTATATAAACAACACACGGTAATGACGTCTAATTTTAGAAATCATTTTTAATGTGCACTTAGTGAGAATTAGGAGCTAAGGAAACCTACATAGATAATTTGGAAACAGATTACAAACTCTGAACCAGATTAATGTGTCCCATACTCATTTAAATACTAATTTTAAAAATAAATAAGAAATTTTTAGATTAAATTTTGCCTTAAGAAACCAATATTGCTATTTATTTTCTGCGCTTATACCTACCTGATAATCTGGTCATCTCATGTCTTTATTATTCCATCTTCGTATTACAGTGGAGTCTCGGAGTCTGAGGTTACTTTAAATTCGAGGTGGTGAAATTTTTAGTTCATTAATTAGAAACGATGAATTTTTTGGAATTTTTTTTTCAAAACTTTCTCCAAAATTATTTTTAAACAGGAAAATCCTAGGAATTTCAGTTTGAAAGATGACTGACAATTTCTCAAAGTTATAAAATCTTCCATTCATTGCCACTAAAGAAATAAAAGTATGTAAGTATTTTACGAGATATTTTCAAGTGCAGAGCCCTCCCTGGCAGAGGTGTAAAAGATTCTCTCACACCTGGGCAGCTCAACTCAAGGGCGGCCGCAAAACGTTTATTACATTATTTTTTGCCTTTTAACTAAAAAAAGGAAATATCAGGGATTTTTGTTTAATTTTATGAAAATAAAAATTAAGAAATATTTCTCTTTTGCATATGACAACTGTTTCAAACTACGCATATTCAGATATAAAAGTAAACGCTTCGCATGTCAATTTCAAAATAAAATAAAAGGGAAAATGAATAAATTAATATTATTGTACATTACAAATATATAATCCGAGTTTTCAATAATCTGAGGTAGTCTCGGTCCCGTTTAGCTTGAATTGTAGAGACTCTACTCTTCTTTGAAATTTGTCATTTGCATGAGTTTCTTCAATTCCTTTTATAAACTACTTTGTGATACATTATATGAGCTGCTCTGCACCTTGTTAAGATTTCTTTGTGACATGATACATAAGCCGCTCTGTGGCTCTGTATATATGCTTCTCATCTATAAGCTGCTTTATTACGTTTACCCTCTCGTTTTCCTCTCGTTGTACAAATTGCTCTTTGACACATTGCATTAGTTGCTTTAGGAATTATTGTATAATCTTCTCTGTGAATAGTTGTACAATCTCATTTGCGAACAATGGTATAAGCAGTATTGTGAATGATTTTATGAGTTGCTTTACGAGACGTTGTATAAACTGTTTAAAAATCGTCTTATGATCTGCTTTGTGAATAATTGTATAATATGCTCTATGAATATTTGTATAATATGCTTTGTGAATAGTTGTATGATATGCTTTGTGAATAGTTGTATCATATGCTTTGTTAATAGTTGTATAATATGCTTCGTGAATAGTTGTATAATCTGCTGTACGAATACAGGGCTGATTCTGTTCCGGGATTTCCGTAAATTTCGGGAATTACTATTTACCTCTTCCGGGATTTCTTTTTAAAAAATTACAAGAATATTGTTTTGTTTTCTATAATTTGTATATTCCTTTAAAAATCAATGTCTTTATCAAAAATATTACGTAATGTTTCAGAGAATTTTCTTAAATATTCAAAAAATCTGGTTTGGACTTTCAATCACCCCTATGAATGGTTGTACGAGCTCATTTGTGAACAATGGTATAAGCTGTATTGTGAATGATTTTATGAGTTGCTTTACGACACGTTCTATAAACTGTCTAAAAATCATTTTATGATCTGCTTTGTGAAGAGTTCTATGATCTCCTTTATGGCTCATTATATGAGCTGCCTTGTGAATAAGCGTATGTGTTGCTTTCTAACATGTTGTACAAGCTGTTCCAATACTCGTTTTATATGAGCTGCTATATTACTTATTGTATAAGCTTCTTCGTTCATTGTTCAATAACTATTGACGTTCTATGAAAGTTATTCTGTGGTGTGTTAATTTGTACACAAATTAGAATAATTTCTATTTGTGCATGTATGCTACCTTTAACCAGTAATTTTATTGATTTGACACCTCCATGTTTCCCATTTATTTATTGTCTTAGGATGATTAGTCACCTGTATTTTCTTTCTTGAGCAATCTATTTGCTTTTACTGCATCTTACGACACTTACGAACTGGTTCTGCATTTTTTTTTCATTGTTTGCTTACCCCACGCTCAATGTACTATGTCCCTTCTTGTGTAGAAATAATCAATCAAAACATTTCTCCCTTCTTTTATAAGTAACTCAGATTTAGCTACGTTATTAATACTAACTACTCAAAAACTATTAAAAAAGAAAACTGCTAATGGAAAATACTACTAATGAAGAAAATCACTTTTATAGAATACTAATGGACTATTAAAAAATATTAATAAGCAAAACTACTGTTTAAAAATAGCGCTAATGCAGAGACCTACTAATGAAAAGGAAAACTGCCAATGTAAAATGCTATTAATAAAGAAAGCCATCGATAAAAACTGTACTAATTAAAAAATTGCTGATGAAAAATAATACTAAAAAAAGGTCTGCGTACAAAGAATATTACTAATGAAGAAAGCTACTTACAAAAATTATTACCAATGAAAAATGCTACTTATAAAAAATATAACTAGTAAAGAAAACTGTTGATAAAAAAAAGTTGGAATAAGAATATTATTAATGAAGAAAACTACTGATGAAGAATATCGTTAATGAAGAAAACTACTGATGAAGAGTATTACTAATGAAGAAAACTACTGATGAAGAATATTGTTAGTGAAGAAAACTACTGATGAAGAGTATTGTTAATGAAGAAAACTACTGATGAAGAATATTGTTAATGAAAAAACTACTGATGAAGAATATTGTTAATGAAGAAAACTACTGGTGAAGAATATTGTTAATGAAGAAAACTATTGGTGAAGAATACTGTTGATAAAAAAACTGCTGGTGAAGAATATGGTTAATTAAAAAACTACTGGCGAAGAATATTTTTAATGAAGAAAACTTTAGAATACTATTAACGGAATTTTTTTTTATAAAGTCATGGTGGCTTTTTAGATATAAAATTTTGTTATTATTTTAAAAAATCTGTTGTTATTATTAATTATATTAATTTATTAAATTACATAATATATTTTTTAAATTATACGATGCAATTCGGTTCTCTAATCATTCGTTATTTTCCAATAGCTAATGTATAAACAAATTTAACATCGTATTAGCCAATTTACTTTCAAGAAGGTCAAATAAATGTCAGTTCATTCCAAATTTTATTGAATTAATTTGCTGTTTATTTATTTTATAAACCAATTAAATTATTTCAGGATAAGTTGCTTTCAAGAATATTGAAATTTATCTAATATTTTACAAACGTTCATATCAAATTTCTAATTGAATAGAAATATATAAAATGAGCATCGTTTGTAAAGCAAAACCGAATAAAATACTTTCCAAAACATGTCATTTTCTGCAATTTCAGTTTCTGGCTAACTATGATAAATAGTTTTGGAGAAAAATCCGTTACGGAATAAGATAAGAAGAAATTTATTTTGCAAAATATGTCAAAAAAGATCGGAATCGGAAACCTGAACTTCTGATTATTTATTTGAAATTTTTGAGGAAATGAAAAAAACAATACCGCCGTTTGGTTTGCGTTCCTTGTTCGGAAATACGCTATGCGGATAAAAATATTCGCGTACTCTTAAGCGTAGACGAAACAATTGTGTTTATTAACAGAAATCTACACATTGCTGATCTGTCTCTGGTCGTAATAGCCTATATCAATCTTTCTCCGCGTGTTTATGATGATGCACTAGTATGCTTCACTTGAAATATTTGAACATTTCTTTTAGAAACATACTGTCAGGGCCTTCATAGGAAAAGGCTTTATTTACTGGAAGCGGTCAAATACAGTATTTCAATTCATATCGCAGATAATCTCTATCTATTCTCTCTCTAGAATATTTGTGGGGTGTTCAGGGCACCTTAAGCAGAAGCGTTGCAAGAGGGATATTGCGATACCGACATACTGACATGTATTTACGGAAGACCTTTACCTTACCCTTTTTATTTACAGACAGACAGACAGACAGAAAAACCAAAAGCAATAGCGGGTTCAATATCTATTGAAACCCGCTAATTAATAATCCAATTGGCCGCCAAAAAATTCGACCCCCCTCTCCTCAGCTGACAACTTTTCATCGAAAAGTTGCCGTCTTCAGAAATTTTTCGCCGTAGGCTTCAATTTAATTGGCCTATCGGTAAATGCGCCACTGATTGCAATGTATAAATATATGTTATATGTGCTTAGCCCCCCCCCCAATAATTTTTAAAGCTCCATGTTAATGGTAATGTCGCTGAACTCCCTAGATGCAAACGTGTGCGTTCATTCAGTGCTCAGCAATTATTCTTCAATTAGGAATTAAATTTTATTTAATAAATTAATTAAAAATTGCTATTTAATTTAATTCCTAACTGGCTTCCAAATAACCATTAGAGGCTGAAGTGACGTCCTTGGACAAGATGGCTAGATGCAATAAGAAAATAGGTTGGGGTAGCATGGATAAAATTTCTCAGAATGGGAACAGGTGTGAAAAGCTTGGAGAGCACTCCTCCAACAGTGGATAAATTTTTTTGAATATACTATATTACCTCGCAATAAGGGACACTCATTTGACCGGACATTTTGTCCCTTAAATAAAGGTGTTCCTTATTTGGAGGTACATGTGTCACTATTCAAAGAACCTGGGAACCAGAGGAATAGTCCCTTATATGAAGGTGTCCTTTACGGGAGGTTACACTCTAGTAATACCTATCATCACCACCGTATTCAATCATTATCATTATGCAGCTGTAACGTACTATTATAACATACTAGTAAGAATATAATACAATAGTGTAATACTCATAATAGATAAATAATTATATGGTAATAAAGAATATATTTGTAGGTCTGTGGTAGTGCTATTTAAATATAACGTTCAATTAGCGAGTGTGATTACAGGTTATGTACTAATCACACAGAGGGAAGTTCTTTGTTTAAAATACATTACTACCTACACAGCAATTATTTAAAATACATCCATTAAACGAAACAGGTAATGATTTAACTATTTTTGTTGTTTAATCTGGTATTATTAGCGGAATCATACACGATTAATTAAATTCCTTTCTAGTCCACACAAAACGGAAAGAAATAATTAAGAATAGAGAACCGAAGAGGAAAAAAAAATAAAAGAAATGCAAAAAGAAAAATTTAAGGAAAGTTAGAAAAGAAACAACAGAATAGAGAGATAATGTTTGTAATTACGGACAACATCACGAAAAATGCTCTTTCTTTTAAAAAAAAACAATTTGCATTGTCTTTTACAATGCAAATTGCTTTTTGTACAATGCAAATCGTCATTGTACATTCTGTACAAGGCCGAATTCCGTCAACTGCAAAAGCAATATTCATGTCTCATTATCAAAGTAATGCACCACCCTTCGTATCTGGCAAATAAAAATCAACATTCAGTTCCCTACCTGCCGCGATGTATTGGCGACAATTACACTTCTTTCTTGGCGGATTTTTATTGTTTTTGTTTTTGGGCGCAAGGAGCGCTTAGATAATGTTACGTTACGTATAGTTCAGACACTATTGTAACTAATCTGTCTCCAATAGTACCCTAAAATTCAGTTCAACCAAGTTTTCGCTCGCCAAACGCATCTAACAATTTAGCGCATATTTTCTTTCACACAATTAAACTTATGCCTAATGCGTATACAAACTCATACAATGTGCATTCAAAATTTTCATTATACATGTGTATTTATGCTTCACGTGCCCTTCAAACTATGACAATCGTGTAGTAAATATGCAGTTTACTACATATTTACTACACAATTGGGTAATAAATACGTAGTTTCGTTTTTATTTCGTAGAAATCAAAAGCTTATGTATAATTTATATAGTCATTAGCTAAACATATTATTTTTCACTGCGCACGACCTTTGTGAAAATACGCAACTTTCATAATAAATGCACACGCAAAGCCGGGTACATACTATGTGCACTCAAAGCCGCGTACACACTACACACACACTCAAAGCCGCGTACACACTGCACACACTCTCAAAGCCGCATACACACTACACACACTCAAAGCCGCGTATACACTACACACACTCTCAAAGCCGCGTACACACTACGCGCACTCAAAGCCGCGTATGCGCTACGCACACTCAATGCCGCGTACATACTACGCGCACTCAAAGCTCCTCCACACTACTTACACATCGAAAGCCGTACACCATCTGTACGCAAGCAAAGCCATAGACGCATATCTACTTTTACATCACTATGTGATACACTATTTTGTGCAACACAATATAGCCCTTGCCAAAAAAACGCAAAATATTATTATTACTGCAGAACACTCGACCTTTCACTCCCAACCTTCTACGTTAAATCTCGTTTTCCTAGATGCTCATATGTTGCGGCACAACAATATAAAACGCTGTTTAAAGTTGACGTTCTTATAGGAGGGAGACCATGGTTTATTTGCTAGAAGAGC
>QLNU02015270.1:38231783-38274096 GCA_006491805.2 Dysdera silvatica
AAACTTTCCCGCTGTCCATACTACAAATGTCCTACTAGAAATGTCCGTACTACAAATATGAGCCAGAGACCGTGCATGAGAACGAAACACACAAGCTTTACTGGGATAGAGCAATCATAACAGACAAGACAGTCCCACATAACCGTCCTGACATAACCCTCGTCGATAAATCGAATAAGACCACGTACTTAATCGACATAGCAGTACCCAACACCAATAACATACAGACAACCTACACAACGAAAATCACCAAGTACCAAGATCTCAGACATGAAGTACGAGATATATGGGGTATGGAAAAGATCCTCATCATCCCGTTAGTCATCTCAGCAACAGGGATAGTACCAAAAACGCTTGCGACGAATTTGGAGATACTCAACATTGACCCAAACACCTACATTGAAATACAAAAAGCCACAATCCTAAACACGTGTCACATTGTCAGGAAGTTTCTAGACATGGCACATTAAGAAGTGATGTAAAAAGAGGCTTGGGAACATGGCGCTCTGCCCGTCCCAAAGCCTGTTTCCGCCAAGAATGGGCGAGGAAAACCTTATATATATATATAATAGGTAAACATTCTAATTAGAATGGTAAAAGCATTGAAAAAGAGTTTGTAGAAAAACCTCGTTTGTAATTAATAGGAATTTTAACATCCAGTCTATAGATGATAATGCGCTTACAGCTGCAAATAATCAACATTAGAAAATATATGAGTAAAATAAGGACTTATATGAAAATTGTACATGAGGAAGAGAATTTTCAAAGCAAGTATTATATTATGAACTATTGTAAGTAAGAAAAAAAAAATCATATTGCTGAAAAAATTGGTGATATTATTACAAAGAAGTGTATAAAGGTATTATTTACCGTTATACTAATAGACGAAGATAAAACTGAGTAGAATCAAATAACCAGATCCTACACATAAATACCTTAAATACCTTAAAGTAAAAAGAAATACCTTAAAGCAACTAAAAATCACAATTTAAAACATATTGACATACCATAATGACATAAAATATTGTCATAGAATATATAAACACATATATATTATATATATGCATTACAAAATTACGACGAAGTTGTCGCATCTCCACACAAATACAACCTATATTATATATAAAAGATAACAATATTTTTACAATATATATTAACAAAATATACAATGACCCTAACAAACTCTTCATCAGGGGAGACGTTTACTAAAGGTTTGAATAGCGAGTTGTTTTTGATAGATAGTCAGCATTTGCCAATGTAACCATCCAGTCTCCCGACTGAATGGCCACATTGAACAGTCCTCCAAATCCGCAATAGCAGACAATGCGTTGCAAAATGGCTATTCGATCCTTTTCGACCAAACAAATCTTTGGCCTGGACTTTATAGAGAAGCAATGGAAATTTCGAAGCGTCCTAACAATTTTAATAAGGACGATGCGAAAAGTATTTCCTATTCCTGATCACCTATTTTAAGGAATGTATAGCTTTGGTTTTTGTTTTCATTTATTATTTATTTCATTTATAATTTTTTACTGTTTTCTGGTTTTGATTCTCTCAGTAACGTCTTCTGTACTAGCGTTGTCCTAACAGCCGGTTCTCATGACGATCGCCAAAATATTGTAACCTCGAGAATTACGTTTGGCATCATTACCATTATGCAAAGGAGGGTTTGGGAAGGGTGGATGCCGAAGATGCCCTGTAATCCCAGATAGGTACGTTTGGCATCAGTCGACTTCCATCAATGATTAAGGCCACTTCAGAAGAAGATTCGCAAAAGACGAACCGGAACGTCAAGTTTCTTTGAGTAAATAAACTCTGTTGATACTTTTGCACAGTCTCTACTCGAAAATCTGGGGAAAGGAGGGGTTATGATTTTTAAATCCGCTGTGAAAGCCTTCGTGAAACCAATTAAAGATTAGTAATGATTAGAATAACTGATGATTGACAATTCCTAGCTTAACTAGATACTAATAATTATATATGACTACGATTAATTAATGATTATTAAAGAGTTACCGCTAGCATTAGTTAATAAATAATTACTATTTTCTATGGCTCGAACTTACCAAGACAGAGAGAGACAGAATCAGTAAATAGTTATAGGTAATATTATTCAACTCATTTAATTATATATTCGTTTAACGGACATTGTAATGTACAATACTACATTATTTTCAGTGACAAACTACTACTTCGGCGATTACATTATCAATTTGTGATTTTAATGTTCATGAAATGACTTTAAACTTTCTTTCTTGTTAACTTTAAAAATAACGCAATAAAGTAATTCCATTCGAATGAACATGATTCCGAGTTCAGTTCTCAGAGTTGTTCGAAACGTTGAAGGGGGAAAAATTACCCAAATTTTGATTGCATGCAAATCTGATGATGAGGAAGAATTTTGGGGAGCGTTTAAAGAGAATAGATGAATAGCTCGTGACGTTGAAATGATGGTTAAGTGGAACACGCTATCGTGTGGATAAATAAGATTATTAGGAATTACGTTGCAAAACAGAAGAGAGAAAAAGAATGATGATAACTATAATGGTATCTGAGAACTAATTACTTTGCCTACATTATTTGTCTGTTTCATTGCAACGTTACTGATGTGTCTTTTCTTAAAAAAGGTAGGGTGGGCAGACAGACAGACAGACAGACAGACAGGCAGGCAGGCAGGAAGGAAGGAGGCAGGAAGGAAGGAAGGAAGGAACTCTCTTCCATTTAACAACACTATATATGTGTTTAATCTTTAATCTCTATAACTTCTGGAAACAGTCTTAACTTTCCGATAAAAATCTTATGAAAGTCCAAACAAGTGTCAAAAGAATTGTGGAGTATCATCCATTTCTTGAGACGCCGACTAATCACAATTTTATGACGAACAACAAAAGGGAAACTGACTTGATATACGATTGCCTTTAGAGCACGCAGCGGTTGGTCGATTGCACGCCAACCCCTGCCAGCTTCCAGAAATCATTAGGGACTATAGATAGTTAAAAAATCATTTAAAAGGAACAAAGGTTCAAACAAACCAATCGGGGAAATCTATAATTTAGAAGACGTGTCCTTCTTCTCAAAAACTTTTTCGCTGATAGTCGGCTTTTTCAACACATAGAACACTTTCATCTCACACGATGTCACTAAGAAAATAGTTTATTTTCTAATTTTTGTGTCGGTTATGTCATCTGCGCCATACTATACAGACGGTTCTGTAAAATTCGAGAACTAAGGAAGCCGCATTCGAACGTGTATTGTCAGTATGCTTCGGCGCAGGTAGATAAAAACGCTGTAACATTTAGTTTACAATACAATAGTTTGCAATACATTTATAACATTTTATACTAATTTACACTACTACTATACTAACATACTATTACTGTTCTAACTTATACTATTATTATATTAACCTATACTATCACTATACTAATTTGTACTATTACAATACTAACTTATACTATTACTATACTAATATACTATTGCTATACTAACTTATACTAATTTATTACTAACGTTTAGTCTACAAAACAATTAGTTTACAATACATAGTCACACAATTTCGTGTTTTAGTCAAAACAGAGTTAATCAGTAAACAACCTCAAAATATATCCCGATGATAAAAATTGTCGAATTAGTAAATTCAGCATGATATCAACGATATATATTTAACTTGAAATTAGATATTCCGATAATTTGAATAATAGTATTAAAGCGTAGATTTTGATTTGATGATTGGTAGAGCGTAAATTTAATAAAAATATTTTATGCTGTGCTACTTTGATTTTACGCTTTTTCTGACCAATACTAAACGATTCAAGACGTTTCTAATAAAAACCAACTTTTTTCTTTATCGTACGCCAAACTTCATCTTCAGATGTGACATTATTTTTATATGTGGGAAGGGGTGCAAATACTAATAAATTATTATTATAAGAGATAATTAATAAATTAATTAATTTGAATAGATTAAAAGCAATGTGTCGGATAATGCACCATTAGTCACAACCGAGTGTAAGGTATCACCAGATAGGAACATAGAAAACAAGAAAACTATCATTATATCGAAGGAACTGGAAACTATCACTATATCTAAGAAGTTGACAAATATCCCTATGTCAAAGAAGCTGACAATTATCACTATATCAAAGAAACTGACAGATATCACTACGTCGAAGAAACTTACAATTATCACTATGTCAGAGGAACTGACAACGATCACTTTTGTCGAAAAAGCTGGCAACTGTCACTGTGTCAAAAAAAACTGACAACCATCACTCTCAAAGAAGTTGACAACTATCACAACTTCAAGAAATTGAAAATTATACTATATCAAACTTAACTATATCAAAATGATTAACTATATCAAAGGAACTGACAACAGTAACTAAATTGCCATTAACAGAATTTGCTTTAGGAATTAAATTCTTAATGTAAAAAGATAAATGCATCTTATATGGTAAAATAACCATATAATCACATACTATATGATCCCTTTTTAGGTTTACCGATTCAGTTGATAGTAATACATAAAGAAATTATAAAAGTAATATAAGAGGTTCTTTTATCAATAGATTTAAAATCTAATACTTTCAGTCTTCTTCAGCCTGAAAACCTGAATCGATGATTTAAAATCTGTAAGGAGTAAAATATATAAATTTATTAGTGAATTGAAACTGGCATCATTTCGATTGTGGCTCATCTTGTCGCATTTCGTTTCGAGTTTCAAGAGTTGAGATGATCGCGCCTGACACGCAGTAATTTTAAATCGCTGAATTGTTTATTTCAACTATTTCCTGTTATTTTGGCAACGAAAGAAGCAGAAATTTACAACGTAAATTGTAAAATACACCAACGCCTTTTATATATATATAAATAAAAAAATTGGTACACAGTGATTAGTTATATATTTATTTCTTTCCTTTTCTTCTCTTTTTTAATTGTATCAAACCTGCTTACACTTATCAAATGAGAAATTTATCAAGCAACGGAAAATTTATTAATCACAAACTTTAGTTCATCAGTAATATCAGTTTTTCAAAACCATTGGATACCGTATTGTTAATTCGTCAAGAATACCATTTCATTATGAGTATTACTTTACCAAAAATATGAAATAATCATCAGAAATATGAAATAACCATCGAAATTTTTAATTAATCATCAAGTTATTAAAACTGTTAATTCATCAAGGATATCAAATCTCGAAATATCCGAATATTAATTTATAAACTAGTATGCTTCTAGTTCATAAACTATAGGAGTATTAATTAATCAAACAATTTAATTTATCAAGAAGATTAATTAACAGATTAATAGAATATTAAAATCAGGATTTAAAGCAGAAAAAAATTCAACGAAATAATATTTTATTCCTAATTTCGAAATTGGAAAAGCACAATAGTTTCTGAAGACACAACTCGAAATCTCTCAATCGCTGCTATAACTATGTAACACTGCCTATTTATATCTAAAACTCTTATACCTATATCTATTTAAAAATGCCTATTTATACCTATAACTCTTAATTCTACCCATACAACTCTCTATAACTACTATATCAGCATTGGCCAATTAATGACGGGAATTCTGACGTCGTCAATGTATCATTTAAAGCATTATTTTCCATAACAAAATTCTCTTGGATCCAGAAACACTTACGAACGGAATAAAAGTAAATTCATTTATATATATAAAATGCTTACTTAAAAAAAGTAAACCACAAGTTTTACTAAATTTCCGAACATTGACAAACCTATTTGGAAACTTTCTCTTTCACTTTGCTGAAAATGTCTCCATTCGCCAAAATGAAACCCATAACAGGTGTATTTTTCGAAAGATTGCTTCAGTTTGAAGGCCCATTAAAGAAAGCCCAAGTCTCACAACCTATTATCGACTTTATCAGTCGATGGAAAAAAGTCGCTGGACTGTGCTACGCCCCGTCCCCCCAACCACCATCATTTTCCCACGTCCCCACCCCCACATACACACTAAAATTCCACTCCAATTCCAAATGCCGTTACTCTGCCCAAATCTCTTTTTTTAGTTTGGCTTTCCACGCAGAATCTTTTGCAATCATCGAAACAGAACGTGATTTTTCGCTAGTTCGTAATAACGGCTTCTACACGTTCAACGACAAATTGCTTATATACATAAAACATTTACACCAAGCGAAAACTTGTATTTCGAAAACACATTCATACATAGCGGCTAGATATTACGAGGTTTCAACCTCACTCACATATAAAATAAGAAAACGCCCAAAACTTTTGAATTTGGAAGCCTTTGCCCACATCTTCTACAAAATGCCAATGCAGTAATTAAGTTTGCAAATTTATTTTTATGTTATGATATTTACAGGGCCGGCGCAAGCAAATTTGGCGCCCTAAGCCAATGACGTGTGCGCCAACCTCCTCCCGGTAAAAAAATAAACACTCCAATACATCTTGCAACAATCGAAAAATCAAAAAATACCGCACATTTCACCCTCTAATTATAATTCCAGTTAAAATGAAATAAAATAATCGTAGCTATTATGTCATAACGCACAAATTAATGATCAAAAGCAAAAAAAAAGCCTGGAATTTTTCCGTTAAAAGAAAAATTGTAATTCTCAATGTTGTACTAATGCAGAAAGAAAAAGCCTATTCCAAGTCTCTAGTGCGGTAGCGGTACCTCTCACACCACTGAAAAGTGATGCGGTAACGAGAAAAAGTTATGCAGAGTTACGTAAATTAGTTAGAGAAAAATATATTAATATAAGTATGTAAGAAGTTAAGGGTATGGAAAAAAGGAGATAAGAGAGACATATATGAGGAAAAGTAAATATTGGTGAAGACATTCAATCAAAAACAATACATTCAGTTCCATTTATTTATTGCCAAATTTATCTCAATCGTCTTTCCTTATTAAATATTTGTTTTGTCTTTTTAATTTGCCGTGATGCTGCCCTAGGTGGCCGCCTAGTTCGCCTGTAGGGTCACGCCGAGCCTAGATATTTAGCTTTTTGTATAACACACTATGCCAATAATTGTCCGAACACTGGAAACGTAAACATGTGAACATAAGATACTGGTCCTAATATCTGTTACGTTCGTATCACCGCCATTACTGGTTAAGAATCAGTTTTCGATCAGTGGAAGATGATATCAAATTCATCTGTATTTCTTCTACAAAGTCGCATCAATTGATCAATGCTTTACGTGTGGCAAACAATATTGCACAATATTGACCTGCTATTGTTGACCTCAACCGTATTTTCATTTTTCCCCAAAGGTGTCCGATGGACTTGGTGTCAGGGGTCTAAGTGGATCAATGCAATCATCTCACACCCATACAATAACAGCTTCATAACAGCTGCAGCTTTTATTTCGTAGGGTATATCACCTATCCTGGTAATAACATTCATCTATTTCACAGAATTTTCGCAGCGTATGAAGCACCTGATTATCGCGAACGTCAATGTAGTCACCTTAACTACTTTAATGCAAATCAAAGGGTTAGTGAAGGATTAAAAACGATGTAGGGTTCTTAAATTTGGGCTGTATAAAAAAAGTCAAAATTCGATATAATATTTATGGTTTCATTTCCTGTTCTTCATAGACATTTTTTTATTCAATCATTCTTTTTAACCATTCTTCATTTAGTTTTCTATTCCTTCTAACCGTTCTTCGTTCAGTTTCAATTCCCTCTAACCAATCTTCGACTCCTTCTAACCATTAATTCATCCTAACCATTCTTAAATTCGTTTTATGAACAAAATTTTGTGGTATATTTTAAGAACGTTCTGATGGTTAATATTTTTATTTACTAGATTAACGTCGCAGTTTTACAAATTTAGAGACTGAGATTTAAAATGAAAGGACGGGACTGTAAGGGATGGAAAATGATACAACCGAAAATTTGGGCATCGAAATCGATTAGTTATCATTATTATCAGCAACTTATCATCGGCTGTGAACGAAGCAACATCTCATCCTTATACTTGCTTCTGTAGAATAGTTAGCTTTGGAAAGGGAAGGGAACCGGGCTAGCACTAACTAGACTAAAAATATTAATATAACATAACTATAACTACTATAGATATTAATATAACATAACTATAACTACTATAGATATTAATATAACCTAACTAGACTAAAAATATTAATATAACCTAACTGGACTAAAAACATTAATATAACCTAACGGACTAAAAATAACATAACCTATAACTAAAATATTAATAACCTAACTAGACTAAAATATTAATATAACCTAAATGGACTAAAAATATTAATATAACCTAATAGACTAAAAAATATTAATATAACCTAACTAGACTAAAAATATTAATATAACCTAACTAGACTAAAAATATTAATATAACCTAACTAGACTAAAAATATTAATATAATCTAACTAGACTAAAAATATTAATATAATCTAACTAGACTAAAAATATTAATATAATCTAACTAGACTAAAAATATTAATATAACCTAACTAGACTAAAAATATTAATATAACCTGCCATACGAAGACACTGCAACAGAATATTAGGTGGGTATATTTTCAATTTTTGGAAGCACTGATCTTTCAAAAACATGAAGAAAAAGGGGAAAATATCTTAATACTTTTTTTTATCTCTGACATTTACTTGTTTTTAATTCCCTTACTGATATTTATTCTATCTTTGGCTGCATTCTATTAATTATCATTACTGGTGTTTATTCTCCATTTTAGTTTTTCTATTCATCGCTTTTTGGCGCAGTATAGCCCAGATGCTCTTGCGCCATAAAAAAATCCAAACAAACAATATTCATCGCTTTATTAATGTTTATTTTTATTTATGTTTTTAGTAATATTTATTATTGTAAAATATGCAAACACATTCATATGTTTTAAGAATAATACGTAGGCGAGTCATCCGGCCTTTAACATATAAGCGTGGGTATTGGTTATTAATATAAGGGAGGGGGGATATGCACATATTGAGATTGTCCCTGGGGGATAATCCTGTGGGCTCCCACAACATAAACACTATGTCCACTTCACGGAATTAAAACTTAAGGAAGGGCCCTAATGCTCGTTTTCTATGCTGAAGTATGAAGTCAATTATTCCTGAATCTTCATCGATAATTTTCCGTTACCATATCCGGTTGCCACCATCATAAGCCCAGAAATAGTTAAATGCCGTCGTTCTAAGCTATATGAAATTCTCTATTCATGAACTTTTTTTTGCTTTTGTTAAATACGAATTCGATTTTTCATAGTATATGTTCAATTTATGAACAGATATTGAAGTTACATACCATTTATTATGTAAGGAGAAGTGTAAATAATTGGATTTATCACTCCTTTATGTTGTTGAACCCAAATCATTGCCAATTATTGTTAAATCAAGCATTTTCCCTTTTGCTACAGTAGCCGTCTAGGAAATTTTGGTGCCTGGCACATCAGCGGATAAAATCCCCCGCCCCTCAAAAGTTTCATGGCCGTCTCCATACTTAAGGGAAATTCAAGTATTACGTAAGCAATATTTTGGCCATTTCAACTCCCCCACTAGTAAGCAAAAATTAACATTGGCTAACGTAGGAAAATAAAACCAACGGCAACCACCCTCCTCCCACTTTCAAGATGCTTACGTAATACTTAAGCACTACCTAACAGGCGTGAGACTGCGAAACAGGAGTGAGATAGGCGAAATGGAGCTTTCCGATCGTAGGACCATTGTCGGAACATTGATAATACGGTCCTCCACGTTTTAGTATACGATTTGTTTTTAACAATTTGGTTCTCCTTTATTATAGCGGCCTTGGCGAATAAAATATGCGTTTTTTTATATTAATAAAAAATAATTAGTAATAAATAATATATAATAATAATATTTTAATAATTTATTTGTACAATTTATGCATATTGTATTATTAAACTTGGTGATTAATGGCTCTATTTGTTCATTTTTGCTTTCACAAAAAGCATGTATCTTGTTTCAAAACTTTATGTATCAAAAAGCAAACTAGTTTTGAAATGATAATAAAAGCATCGCCAATTCTTATAAATATTTCGCCAAACCGCTGAATCTGTGAGAATTTTGAAAATTTTATTCTTTAATTAAAAATTAATATATGGATTTCACTGACAAAGGACTTCGGATTCGTAATTAGGGGTCTAAAATCTATAAATAGCAATATGTCTCAATTCTCACTCGGCGTAGTTCCCTTGTAAACATAAACGATTTTAATAATTTACATAAGAATTATAACACCAGGCTGTGGTTTATCAGGTGGGTTGGCGCAACTAATTGCCACACAGGAAATATTGGCATGATTGGCAAAAATAAGAAATTTTCCGTTCAAAATTATTTGTCAATTCGAATCTCACAACACTAGCTGTAGGATATATCGAAGAGGTACACGTTTTCTGGACTGATAATGGCCGACCGGAAGGAGAACCCCGTTTTCAATATAACTTCATCGATACCTCTTTAGGGAGCTTCCTTAAGTTTTAGTTCCTTGGTTTACTTCGCAGGCTTTCCTAATTGTTGCCACTTAGAAACACAAAGGGAAGAAAACTTAATATGTTTAATTTCTGAAATCGGCAAAATGCCAAATCGTTTCCTTTTACGTGATGTTTTCTAAATGCATGTACTTTTACTTTCCGTATCTGGCAACAAATATATTGATTGTATAATTATAATATCACATTTTATATTCGGCAACAGTACGTGTAATTGTCTTCCTAATTTTAAAATCAAACCAGTCTTCAATTTACCATTGACGTGTGCACACGTACTACGTACGAATGCTCCGCCAGAAAGGCGCCCAAAATTCTTTTAACGTTGCTTTGTAATTTAATTGTCTTTTGGCGAACTATTCTAAATATTTAATGTTTTAATAAATATTATTTTAACTGAATGAAATTACTGCGTTTCTTCAATACCTATAACCATAACCCTAAGGAACAGAAAGTATATAAACGTAAGAAAGGGAATAACACCAGCAAGTGAAATAGGCAAGATCGTAGAAAGACGACTTAAATGGTGAGGTATGTTCTGAGAAAGAAAAAAGAGAGAACCATCTTCAACAAAGAGTAAGAAAGGTGGAACAAACCAGCAAGAGGGCGAAACCAGCATTAACAATAGAAAACCCTTAAAGCCGCGTATGGGTTTGGTTTAATGCACAATGGTACCCTAGATTTGGAACGATGAAAGAATCAATCAACATGATACTACTAAACCCGAATGACACAATAGCAAGAAAGGTGTCTTCTTTTTATGCGGGTCTATTTTTACTGATATTTCCTATTTTACTGATTTCTGTTCCTTGTTTTTACTAATTTCTCTTCTTTGTTTTTATTGATTTCTGTTATTTGATTTTACTGATTTCTCTTGTCTGTTTTTACTGATTTCTCTTGTCTGTTTTACTGATTTCTGTCCAATGGTTTTACTGATTTCTGTTCTTTGTTCTTACTGATTACCATTTGGTACTGATTTCTCTCTTGTTTTTCCCTGATTTCTTTTCTTTGTTTTCACTAATTTCTTTTCTTTGTTTTTATTGATTTCTGTTCTGTTTCTACTAATTTCTGTTCTTTTTGCACTGATTTTTGTTCCTTGTTTTACTGAGTTATGCTGCTTTGTTTTTATTGTTTTGTTTTCTTTTTTTACTGCTTTTTTCTTCGTTTTTGCTGATTATTATTTTATGTGCTACTTTTTATTATTTAATATTTTACTAATATCCTTTTCCGATTTTTATACACTAAGTTTTCGGATATTTATTTTTAATAATGTTTACTTTTGTGGATACTTGCTAATATTTATTTTCTACGTTAAAGGTCCTTATTTCCCGTTTTTTTCTAAAACTTCATCATTTGCTGTTTACTTCAGATTTTGTTGATATTTAATCTCAACTCTCTATTTCCTTCCAATTCTAAATTTTCAACCTTCACCTAAATTTCCAGTTTTGTACTCCGTATACTTCTAAATCAGGGCGAAAAAGGAATAAGACCCTTTCAGTGTAACTCTTTTTCATGCATATCTGACAAAATAGGTGCA
Organism: Dysdera silvatica; assembly: GCA_006491805.2. Lineage (NCBI taxonomy): Eukaryota > Metazoa > Arthropoda > Arachnida > Araneae > Dysderidae > Dysdera > Dysdera silvatica. The sequence goes on from QLNU02015270.1 coordinate 38,243,812, forward strand.
TTTGAAGAAAAACTTTCTTCCTTGATTCGTGTTTTTCTAAAACTAGAAAAAATATTTACATTAGGAAAAAGGAAAGATTGTTTATTATCACCTTCTTCGCCGTGTAAAGAATAAACTAGAGTCTATTTATAAAAAACATGGTGTCCTAATAGCGTTACCAAAGAAAAAAGCCTTTATGACTGAAGAACCATTTGTTTAACGCGTTTTCTGTGTTCTTCCAGATAATACAATTCCCAGTGTGAACATAATCCAATTAAGGGCCACACGAACAGCGTCTATTGCTTCATTATTTAGCACACAGCATTGTTTTATCAAGAAAAAAAATTGCGTGGCTTGAAATTAGGACTGTAGCAAGTGAAGGCCTTTAATTGAAAAGAAGTGAAAATCACAAAAATAATAATAATCATAGCATTAATTCCACTAGAAACCATTCTATACCAAACTTCACTGAGGTACATAGTCTCAAGGAATTAAAGAAAAATTTCCCACCTCATATATATATATATCTCTATATATATATATATGGATGACCTAAAACTTTTTGGAAAATCCCAAAAGGAATTGAACTCTCTTATTGATACAATCAGAATTTCAGCAATGATATCAGGATGAATTTTGGGCTGGAAATGTGTGTACCTCCTTAACCCTAAAGAAAAGGAAAAATCACACAACCAGAGGGAACCATACTTGAAAATGGACATTTGATAAAAGAACTCGCAAGTGATGAAAGATACAAATACCTTGGAGTATTTGAAGCAGAGAGATTTATGAATTAACAAAAAGAGAAAACAAGGTCCGAATGTCTAAAACGTGTCAGGAGAATTTTGAAATCAAAACTTCATGGCGGTATTATCATCAAATCCATTAATACGTAAGAAATTCCTGTTATCAGATACACCGCGAGAATTATTAACTAGACGCAATCAGAACTGAATGTTGTTGACCGAAAAATTGATGAACTTATGTCAATAAATCGAGCCTTACACCCTCGAAGTGAAAATATCGGGCCTTGTATCAGACCTCGGCCATGATGTTTCTTGATAGGTAATGTCTGTCCACATCATTTGACAGACTTAACATGTCAAGAAACATCGGTGGTCTGATACAAGTCAAGCATGGTTAGTTTGTTTGTTTGTTTGGCTTTTTTATGGCGCAAGAGCATCTGGGCTATACTGCGCCAAACAAGTCAAACAAGAAGAAGAAGTAGTAGCAGTAGTAGTAGTAGACGAAGAAGAAGAAGAAGTATAAGAAGAAGAAGAAGAAGAAAGCAAAATTATTGAGATTCAAAGAATCTAATGAAGAATTTAAAAAGACACTTTCTTGAGACAAAAGAAGCAATGGTGCAATAAACCTTCCACGTACAACATTTTAGGGCCACCATGGGAAATGTTAAGGAGAAGTAAACTTGGCAGTGGCTTCAAAAGGGGACACTGAAGAAAGAAACAGAAGGTTTGTTAATGGATGCACAGGAACAGGTATTAAGAACGAACGTAATTAAAACAAAATTCAAAAATCATCTCATGATAGCAGATGTCGTCTTTATAAAAAAAGCAGACGAAACAGTGGACCACTTTATCTCTGTGTGCAAAAAGATCGCGCATACAGATTATCTGGAAAGGCACAATACAGTAGCTTCAATGATTCACTGGCACCTATGCCGAAAGTATAATGTTACGGTTAACAAAAGCTGGTGGAACCACAAAGCTGAGAAAATTATTGAAACTGACCAAGTCAAGATCCTATGGGACTTCCGTATCCAAACTGACAAACACCTTACACATAATACACCTGATTTAACCATTGTGGAAAAAGAATTGGATATTATACGTGGCTGTTCCTGGTGATTCAAGAATTCAGGAGAAAGAATGTGGCAAAATCTCCAAATACAAAGATCTGCAAATCCCCAAAGTTTATGCAAAGGAAGTAATTGTCATCCCCATAGCCATAGGAGTATAAGAAGCCATCCCATCAAATCTCGAAAATCATCTTAATACAATAGGAATTGACAAAATGGTATTTCACTAACTTTAAAAGGCCGCTTTGCTTGGAATTGACCACATCCTAAGAAAATACCTTTGATATCTCAAACCCTTGGGAAAGGCCCGATATTAAAGAATATATCCAGTCATCAAATCCATGATGGACTGTGCAAATGCAGCATATTAGTAATAATAATAAATCAAACAAGATATGACAAAATGGCCTCCCTGATTCACTAGAATATCTGCAGAAATTATGAGATCCCAGTATCAAAAAACTACTGTGAACATAAAGTTAAAACAGTGATAGAAAACCACCAAGTAAAAGTCATTTGGGACTTCCGGCTTCAAACGGGCAGGCATTTAAAACATAATACGCCAAACATAACATTGGTAAAGAAAAAAATAGATGTTTATCATTGATATTGCAATACTGGGTGACAGAAGAATTAAAGAGAAGGATTTGAAAAATCTCCAAATATGGTGGTATCCAGGGCCCGATTAACTTACGGGCCTCCGTGGCCCCATATTATTGGAATTCCCAAAATTTTTATGTGATCTTTTTTTAGCAAGTTTAAAATGTCAGTTTGAAACCTATTTTTTTTTAATTATAACTTAGTAATTTATTAACATTACATTTTTTCTAAATTATAACTTCACTGTAATTCATCTTAACTATAGCGTCATTGAAAACGGCTTTAAACTATCGATTATGCATATAATATGAATAATTAGAGTTTGCATTTGTTACTTCTTTATTGAATAATTTCTTTGAGAGCGTGTAGGCTTTGGCCTCACTTTGACTTGATCGGGCCCTGATTGTGACCTTCCAATAAAACCCAAGACCACAAAGCGAAGCGTCACCTTAAAATAGAACTTAACATCACGAAGTAAAGCATGACCTTGAAATAGAACGTAAGACCACAAAGCGTGGCTTTGAAATAGAACTTAAGGCCACAGAGCAAAGCGTGGCCTTGAAATAGAACTTGAGACCACAAAGCAAAACATGACCTTGAAATAGAACTTGACCACAAAGCAAAGCGTGACCTTGAAGTAGAACTTAAGACCACAAAGCAAAGCTTCTCAAGTAAATAAAACAGAAAATACTTTTTGCCACCCTGCTCAAGAAAGATGGTTTGATTGCTATGGCGCAAGGACAACAAAAGTTATGCTGTGTAACTTGAGTTACCAACTTGAGCACGTACATATCAACCGAGCTGACCACCTCCTAGTTTTTCACCGGATATTCTGGATAATGATTTTTTTATAGCGCTGGGATAATGCTATAAAAAGTAAACTACTAAAAATTCTGTCTCCCCGGCTGATAAAAACGCGAAAAGGAAAGTGGAAGAAGGATTTATAGTTATTCAGAATTTAGATTATATTGGGCATGATTTTAATGGGGAAAGGTGGCCGCCAAAAGACAACACCGTAATCCCTACCAGTTATCCAGAAGGCTGCAAGAGAAGAATTAAAAAGCCTATCAGAGGAAGTTGTCCGGGTGCCGCCGAAACGTTCAGAAAAGTTGGTAACTGTGCATTAATTCTGAAGGTGATTACTTTGAATGGAAAAGAGACTTTTAGTTTGTAAACAGTATTTCATTTTTTTTTTAGTGACAAGTTTACAAATCTTTTATGGCAAAAACAGCGTATTTTACATCTATACAGCTATAGCTTATAATTTATAAATTTGTTTAATAACTAATGACAGCAACTTATTTTTTAAATTACTGAATAAATTAAAAGCGTCTTCTGTTACCCTTTTCCAGTGAAAATTGCTGGTGATGCAATCATTCAAAATTCATAAACATTTTCATAAAATTCCATCATTTAAAAGTTAATGAGATTTTCGCGAATCCTCAGTTTTCTTCTTCGTAGGATTCGAAACATTTGAGGGTCGAAAACTCATTTATTTTTCCAAAAATGGCTTCACCCATTTCTTTCTTTTAACGTATGAGCGATGGAGACGAGGTGTGAAACGTAACGGAAGAGAAAATTAAAACTGTATCCCGCTGGGTATAGAAAAAAGATAATTACAGTAAATGTGAACTTTATCGCTATCTAATCAAAACACTGAAATAAATAATCGATTTTCTCTTTATATCACATCCCCTTCTTCTCTGAACTCCAATGAATTCATTCCCTTCTTTTCGGAATTCAACCACCATTCATTTTCCCCGTCACTTACTTAACCCAGTTTAAAAATCCCTTTTGCTTCCCCTTAATCGTCTGCGTATTATATAGAACAAACGATTATTCTAAACTCTTTGTGATACGATATTTTGTTTTTAATTTTATATTCTCAAAAAACGCTTTTTATGTCCCTGTTAACCGGTTATCGAACTGAATGAGAGTGTAACAAAAAATTACTAAAACTAAAAAAATTACATAAATTTTTAAAAAATTCCCTTTTGGGGTAATGCCAAATAGACCATTTTTCCCTCTTTGTTGATAACAAATATTTCAAAGTTCCAGTTCAGGTATAAAAACAACATATTATGTCTGATAAAGACATGTACTGTATCTATAAATTAGAATCGCCGCACCATGCACAGGACTTGGTAAGTCCTTTATTGTAAAAGTAATCTTTAAATAGTTTGTGATAAATGATGATACAATTAATATAATAATATTAATAACTTCCTTTATTTCGCAGGCGAGTCATAGAAGCACATTATGGTGATGTGACAAGCACATTGTGCACTCAGCATGCATTCAAAACAAAACACTATAATGGCTATATAGAGGTGTTTTAGAAGGCAGACGAAATTTTCTAATGTGAAAAACATATAAATATTTTTATACGAAGTATGTATATTCATCGATGAAAGTTATATTCCATAAAATGAATATGATGCTATTTATGATTTTAAAGTAAAGTTCTTATGACCATTTGGATAAATATTATGACTATGTTCTATCACATTAACAAGAAATCATGGTATTCTCCGTCCATTTCATAACTCACCAGTGTATGCAGGGGAGGGGATAGATAATAATTGCAACTCGCCAATACTATGCAATCTTGTATCTATATATATGAATATATGTTGTAGCTATGTAACCCCATTATGAACATGTAATCCCCTTATGAACTTTCTGCACACGCCTATGGTTTTGTTTTACACATATTGAAAGGGAAAAACGCCTCTATGCGTCGTCGAGAAAACAGAACACGTCTGTCTATACAGACACGTTTAGTTCTACAACTTTAGTCTTTGATTTTACCCGCTAACTTTCCAATACCGACATCTCAATGATCTTAAGGAGACAAGGGAACCATCGGACCCATTAAATGTCCGTCTTCGGGTTCACTTTAATCAGAGAGGACCATCTAAAATTTTCATTCAGGCATGCGTTAGTTTTTAGATGGTGTCTGGCTTTGTCAGAGAAAATTCAACTGATCTTGCAGAATACGAATGACGTCCATTTTGTAAGGGTTAGAATTATAAAAATGACTTTCGGCCCACTGTATCACTGGTAAACTGAATAAAATCATGATTTTCAAAATCACCCTATCTCTAAAATAGCGCTTCTCAACTTTTATGAGACCACGACCCAGAAAATTCCTTTTTTATTAAATGAGGGCCCGATTGCGAAAAGTGTATTCGTAAATAACTTCTGTTCAATTTCTTTTTTAAAGTTTTTTATATTAAACTCTCATAAGTATTAATAATAATTTACGATATAATCAAAAAGTGTATTGGTACATTTCTTCTGTAAATAAAAACTTTACTTTCCATTTTTTGCTGATTGATTACTGATATTTTCAACATTTTATTTCGTTCAATTTTAAAACCTGTCTGAGATTTCAATGATGTCTTTTGGCGCTACCCTTCCCATTAAAATCACGCCTAATCTCCCCCCCCACATCTCTCCCCATCTCTCTCTCTCTCCCCATCTCTCTCTCTCTCTCTCTCTCTCTCTCTCTCTCTCTCTCTCACGCGCACCGTGCAACGTTATAACCCGCTTGCAGGCATTTTTTTATGACCAATCATAATCAGCAGTATACCTCTTCTCGAATGCTGAAAGATTTCGGTGAACTTCGATATCTAAAGATACACGACTTCCTCACTGGTATTTGCTGCAAGGATGCAATTTAGGGGTTCTGGGTTTGCACTTATCGACCCATTCGCATATACTGTTTTCCTCCTAGTATTTCCACTGATATCTTTACGCATGAAAGATGCTCAGAAACTAAAATGACAAAATTTAGAGTTAATCGGCCAGGTATAATTGATACCAAAGACCGTCGATTAACAAACGCTACCCTAAACAAACTATACAAAAGGTGGTACAATGATTATTTAAGTTTAATTACAATGTCCTGTGCCCGAAATTTTGCAGGAAACCCGAAATTACTTTCAGGTTTTCTGTGGTCTATAGTATCCAAACTGAAAGAAACAAAATAAAACTGCTTTATCCTCAAGCCTTTCGCCAGCCAGGACATCTTACCCCCTGTATATAATGAGTAAGCTACAAAAATGCAAATAATTCAACCAATTTTTTAACAGTAAAACCCCGTCATACGAACTTCATTTAACCAAAATGACCTTCTATACAATTTGCTTTTTAATTATTTTTAAAATGACCGCTCGTTCTACGTTTTCTGGCAACGACTTTCGTACCGTGGAAATCGTTTATAACGATCCCCTGTCATCCGAATTTCGTTTAAAAGAATGATCTTTAATACTATTTTTTTATTTCATGTCCACTTAAAAAGTAATTTTAAAAAAATCTGTATAGGGGTCGTTTCTGTTGAGCGAAGTTCGCATGACCGAGGCTCCTTATAAACGATGTCCACTGTATGAGCGTTTTGGCCAAAAACGTTAAACGAGGGTGGACTTAAAAAATTAATTAAAAAACAAATTATTTAGAAAGTCATTTCGATTAAACGAAGTTCGGATTATCGGGGTTCTACTGTTAAAAAAAATATATGCATTATTTACATTTTTGTAGTCTACTCATTACCAACAGTGTGCGAAATGCCAGGTCGAAATGCTATACACCACTTTCCTGTAAACAGCCACAGCTATTACACATAATTCCTTCACTTGACAAAGGGAGCAGTTGGCTCCCGAAACGTCGTGTTTTTAAACCTTACGCCAGTGTCGAAATAACTGTTTGTTACATAATTGATTCTTTTCCACTATTGTTAATTCAGGTGTATTTTGCGTAAGGTGTTTGTTAGTTTGGGTCTGAAAGGTCCACAGAATCTTGATTTGGGCACTTCCAATAAGTTTATCATCATTGTGTCCCTAATCAGTTTTATTATTATTATTATTATTATTATTATTATTATTAATTGAGCAGAAATAATATATTATTTTTAGTACGACGTATATAGAAACTAAGATTGATCACTGGGTATGAAAATGGTTTTGAAAATTTCACATCCATCGTCGAGGCAAAAAATAAGTTTAAAAAGAAAAGCATTTAATTCCGCTGGGAAAAGAAAGACTAATAATCGATAAACTACAGATAAGCGATTTTTTTTGCGCATTATTCTTCATTAAATTGCATTTTTTCGCGGGTTCATGAGTATGCTTTAGTTTATGGAGGTTTAATGAGTAGAGGTGTGATAAGGACAGCTTCGTGAATAAAAGATAAGCTTCGCAAAATAGCCATTTATGGGACGCAGTGCTGCTCGTAGCCAAACATCTATTAATGGCCTGTCAATTGCAATAGAATATCATTGCTTGAGTTTTGAATAAATAGCTGTGGTGTCCTATTCGAGGCTCAGGCGAAAATTTTATGTGAGTAAGAATATATAGTTTTATTTTTAACATTTTTCGACTGGTATCTTTTAATTTTTGAAGGGTTTGGGATATAATTCCTTATCTTTGTGTATCTTTTACTGCGGATACGAAAAGAATTGTCTGTTACAGAAAAAGTTCTGGGATTTTTAAAATTTGGGTTTAGATAATTAAGTGTTAATCCAAATGTTTTTCAGGCAGTCGAGTCTGACGTCAGAATAGAGAGACATGAAGTCTTAAAAGCATGCCCCTATAAATATGCTTTCATTGCTGAGATATATAGCAGTAAAGAAAATGTTTTACATAGAAAATGCATTTATTTTACGTATATTATATACAAGAATGGGTCCAAAAGGTTGTCAAAATTTTACGATTTTTACAAAGGATAGCATTTTATGTTAACTGTGTTGCAAATCTCAAAGGGAAAGGCCAAACCGAATGGGTTTACGAGGCCGTTGAGAATTAACCCATTAATAATTAATGATTAAATTAATATTAGTAAGTCTAATTCAGACATGAACGTACGTTGAACATGACGTTGGGCACAAACACGACTTTAGACATAAACTTAGCTCACAGAGAACAGTAAACCTAAACTTATATACAACCTTATCATAGACACTAACATAGACATAAACTTAGTTCCGACATGTAAAACCGTTCACGTAAACTTGGTTCCAATATGTATAACCTTACACGTAAACTTAGTTCTGATATGTATAACCTTACGCAAAACTTAATTCAACTATAAACTTAGGCGTAAACTCAGTTTACATATATAACCTTAGACATAAGCTTAATTCCAATATAACCTTAGATATAAATTTGGTTCAGATACAACTCTGGATATAAACTTGATTCAGATACAACTCCAGACATAAACTTTGCTTATATGTAAACTTAGACCTAAACTTTGCTTATATAAACTTACGACATAAACTTTGCTTATATGTAAACTTAGACATAAACTTTGCGTATATGTAAATTAAGACATAAACTTAACCATATTATATCTATAATACTTGTAACCTATTTGACGAGGTAAAAGAGTTTATATATTTTATTAGATCATGGAATCCGCGAAAATTGTAAAACATCCTGCAAATAATGGAAAGTTCAGGTCTCGATAACCTCGTGCTCTCTTCTTTTCTCTCAGGTTTATATCTGATTTTTCAATTTATAAATATACCATTACCTCCAAATAGGAGGCCGGACATGTTGTCCCTTAAACAGAGGTGTCCCTTCTTCGGAGGTAGACACATCGAAGTCCCTATTCAAGGGAAACGAGGGCTAGAGGAATCAATCGTCTCTTAAATAGAAGTGTCTCTTAATTGAAAGTATCCCATAAGGAAAGTAACACTGTATGTGGTTTAGATATAAACTTAGAATATTTTAGAAATAAACTTAGTTTATTTAAAGCATAAATTTAAATATAGTTTAAACATAAACTTGAACCAAAAATTAGATGTTCGGATTGAACATAAACTTAAAGATTGAGCTATGCGACGCCATGTAGACGCTTTGTAGATCGGAATCTGCGAAACTAAGGTGAATTTACACGCTCTTTTCTCAGAAGAATTCCAAAAACGAAATGAATTCCCTTGGGCGATGCAAAGTGCTAGAGAACTTCCAATTCCTATTTATTTTGCTGTTCACTGCAACTTCGCTCTTCTAAAGAATCTAGAAATGCCCTCATTAAAATTTTGCCTCACAAAACGATTTCCGAACTCTTCCAATTTTCTGCTTCCAGCGGGAATTTTTAAACTGAGAAAATAGGGCACTTCAAAACAAAGATTTCTGATACAGAAGATTCGATCATTAAATCGGTACATTCAATCCAAGATTTTTGTCATCTTTTCTTGTTTATGAATGAATAATAGCTTACAATTATCGGTTATCAATTAAACACTTTAAAAGTAAAATGGTTGTCGTAAAAAGGGCATATATATATGCATGGTCATATCTTCATATATACAAAAATATTCACAAAAAAAAAAGCATTATTCTTTAGAAATTTTTTTGTTTCTTCTCGCCAGAACAACTAGGTTCCTTCTTCAGTGAAGTTTGATTTCACAAGGCATTTGTTTGGTTCGTATCATCTCTTTCGAACTCACAGTGCCGATTTTGACGAAAAATTTTCTTTTATGAAAGTATAGCCAAAATAAGGAAATACGTGTCTCGGCATTCGTGCCAATGCGGCTAATTTTCAGAGATATGAATTTTTGAAGATTTTGCATCCTATATATGAGCTTAAAATACGACATCCTTTGCAAGCCAATCGGTAGCTTAGTTGGTAAGTTACAGGCCTATCGCTTCGTGTTTTTGAGTTCGATGCCCGCGGCAATCGATTACTTCTTTTTTTTTTTTTTCCATGTATCCTTTTTACATGTTTGCTTATGTATTTTTATTAGTAAAAATACTTTGCTTACAATCGGATTTTGCTCATAAACTTACTTTAATAAAATTCATATTTACATATTTAATTCTGTGATACTATTTTTCGCAGTTATAATTTTTACACGAATTTTAATTTTTAATTGAAGAGTTGTAAAGGTACAAAAAGTTTAGGAGTTAGCTGTAAGTTTTTATGTGAATATAACTTTTATAAAATTTGCGTACTCATTGTCAACCTGTGAAGGGATGAAATTACACCAATAACGCAGTTTTGTTTTATTTAAGGATTGAAAGATTTTTTCTGAAAACTTTTAACAATTCCATTAAATAAAAAAGAAAACTGCGTTAATTCGTCTTATTTTGTCATTATTAGCCTTTGCAGTCATCCACTATTAGCATCTGTTATGCCTAATATTTTTTTAAATATATTTATCTATTGAAAAATGTATTTTTAGTATGTAATATTTTATTTTATAACATAGAAACAGTTTATTTTATAAAATGCAATCAATTTTATTTTAAAACTGACTGATGTGAACATATTTTTTGTGTATCACTATCGGAGGTGTCGGAATTGTATACTGGTACACAATTTTGGATGATAATTATCATAAAAACAATAAAAACATAAAAAAATTCTACAACGTGAGCATTTTATAAATGAATTGTTCGAACAACTGATTTTCTTTGTCTAATATCATCTGGAAAACAAATACCATCTACATTTTCAAAAACGCTTCTTTCGTTTGTTAACTTTGCAACAAACCAAGAGTACTGTAATGTATTCTTAAAATTCGGCGCCGAAAGTTGATTGTGAATAAGTGAATGGATCTTCAAAGCATCTATCTGCTCGCGTGTTTAAATGACTATTTTTTTGTAAGCTTTCAACACAATTTTGTAACCTTTTAATGAAATTTTTTACTTGACGGAAGAAGTACACATCACGAGGTTGACAGTATGGGGTACAATGAGGTGGAATTACTTCAACAGTAGAAGAAGAGGTGCCGTCGTCATTTGTAAAAACATTATTAAAGTGTGCTGGATCTACTTAACTACATAACAGGCTGGATGGCTACACCAAAACTTTTTCTACTTTTTAATAATCAACAATTAAAATTCGAGTAGAAATTATCACTGCCAATAAGCATACAATTAACATATAACTACATAAATATGAATTTTATTAAAGTAAGTTTATGAACAAAATCCGATTGTAAGCGAAGTATTTTTACTAATAAAAATACATAAATAAATATGTAAAAAGAATACATATTAAAAAATTAAAGAAGTGACCGATTTTCGCGGGCATCGAACGCAAAAACACGAAGCGCTAGGCCGGTAACCAACTAAGCTATCGATTGGCTTGCAAAGGATGTCGTATTTTAAGCTCATATATCGGATGCAAAATCTTTAAAAATTCGTATCGCCGAAAATAAGCTGCATTGGCATGAATGCCGAGACACGTATTTCCTTATTTTAGCTCCACTTCCATAAAAAAATTTCATCAAAATCTGCGGGGCACTCACTGTGGGTTCTCCTTGCCAGTTTCTTTTACTACTTCATTGTATGTCCTCGGACGATCCATATGGTTATGGGATGCAATGCTTAAAAGGATCTCCGAAACTATCTCCACTTTTATTCCAAAGTGATTATATAGTTAGAGCTGAACAAAATAACCGTGGTAAGTGATTGACAACATCATGTAGTGTAGTTCCAAGTCACTTTTCTTTATGCAAGCCACCTGGTGCTGCTCCAACTTCGGTGGTCTACGGAAACCCGTTTATTCAGCACCACGAGGCCGTTGACCCGTTTTTCTTTTATTTTGAGCATTAAAATATATCCATTCTGTAAAGTGGTTCGGTTCGTTTGAATTTCACAACGCAAGGGTCGCTGAGGTCACGATGTTCCAGCGTCTACAATTTTCCAAGAAATGCCGCCATCTGTCGTCTAAACTATCAAACCCCGAACTATGAATCGGTTAAGAAACAGGAAACGCTGAGTGCCATCGAGAGTCAAACCCGGGTCATGCGCACTACATCCAAACGCCCTACCTCTACACCACCTATGTAATCATGAGAATATGTGCCTCTTCACATCCTCTTGATAAATTGGAGGGATACATTGAATGGTATGGCATGTATAAAACCGTCCCCTTTACATAAAAAAATGTGTATATGTAAACAAACTATTATTTAATTAATTTTACTTATTAAATCATTTTTCTTTTGCACTCTGAAGACGATTTTTCGATCACTTGCAATAATTTGCAACTGATGACAAAGGAGGTGGCGAAAACAGAAGAGTTATAAACAGGAGTAAAGAATTAAAAGAAGAATTAAAATTATTATTTCTGTCCTCCTCACTCACATATTTCTGAGAAGGAAGAAAGGGATTAGTAGAGACAGAAAATCCCTTTATTCCCATTCGATCACGTTATGGAAGATCCAAGTCTCTTTTAGAACCTCAAACACCAGAGCAGCCAATCAAATTCGTTTAAGCGCGATGACATCCAAGTTTGTTTGACCTAGCCATTAAAGGCTTTTAGTTTCCCGAAATGGACGGTACTCTATTATCAAAGAATCTCTTTCACATTACGTAGCACAGCTCACGTAACATTGCGCCAGAAAGATGTCGAAATCATACGGCTAAAATAAAGTGCATTTTCTTCCAAAATATTGACTTTGGGAGATACGTTATTTTCTGAAACACGTTTAAAACGCGACCACGTAATCCTCCTCCTCCCAAAACAAACATTTTAAGAGAGAGGGAAAACATAGAAGGCGTTTATGTCTAGGGAAGGATTATTGTTTCTTCTTATACGCAATAATCAACGAAATAAAAATCTTTTTTCCTTTAAAAAGTATTAATACCATAAATTAACGTCAAAACAATGGTTTGTTATTATTTAATTTTTCCCTAAGCTTCGTATTGGTATTTATTCTGTACCCTGTACGCCGGAGTACCTGGTATCTCCATTTTGATTGGTTTGGGTTTCATGGAACGAGGGCTGCAGCAGCCTTGTAGCTAAGGGCGGTGCGGGAAGCACTAACTTTTTATAAATATAATATAAATTATATTTTCAAAATTATTCAACTGCGTTAATTTGTTGTCTTCTCAATTATTCTGATTGTCGTGATGTCTGAGATGACTTCAATTTTAATTTGTGTCGGAGAGAGTTCATTTTTCTAAGACAAAACAACCAAGTGGAGACAAAACAAAATTTCTGAAGAATTGAAGATTGAACAGAAAGTGAAAATAAAAAATAAGATTAATTGGAATAAAATTAAAATCTTGAAATCAACGTCTTAAACATTTGGAAATATATTCACGGTCATTAAAATTTACCGAAGTGTATAAAAAATCGCACTCAACCTACAAAAGTACACTGAACTTAAACTGGAGGAACAAATAAGACCGAATTTTTGAGGTGACACCACAGAGTATTATCAAATGGTAACACATGGTTGTCACATTTTAAGACTCTAATCGTTTCTGATTTAGTGGCAACGGATCGGTCTGGAAGAATTTTCAGACGAAAACAGTAAATTTACTCCGAAGAAATTGTAAAAACGACGTGCCAGCTTATGTAATTGCATTTATGTCATATTTTAGTACTTCGGGATTCGTTCAACTGCCCTTGGTTTCCTGTAATTTCCGAATATGGGAAAGTATATACCATGTTTTGTCCATCTAGACTTGTTGGCAACTCGGGTGTTATGTCTATAGTTTGTATATGGCACCTATCTTGCAATACACTAAACTTCGGCGCCATGACCATCTACTTTTCGAGAGAGTTGTATTGTAAAAAATGGTTTTTGAAATTCTCACTCTCCAGGAATAGTTTTAAAAATTAAATCATCCATAACAATCAAACTTTTACGCTGTAACTCATCGAAAAATCTAGCTACCAAATTTTTACATCCCCTCTAAATTTAAAATTCATCTTCTGAATTTAAAACATATGCGTCAAATCAAGCTTTATCCCGCCCTATACAGCATGTTCTCAAATGAGGCCACAAACTAACATAAACCATTCCCTCATCCTCTCAACATTTAATTAATATGCCGCTCTTCATATTTTCATAAATGTATAAAATAATACGAAATCGAATACAAATTCCTTTCGCTTCCCACCACTTATGTTACCATGTTAGATCCGAATCCCAAACAGCTTAAGAAAAATTCCACACCTCTACTTTCAAAAATTTCGTCATCCGAAGGAAATCTGTGACAAAAAAAAAATGAGGAAGCTGAATTCGTAAAAGAGAAAGAATGCATAGAAAAAGCGTAAAAAGAATGCGTAAAGAATGCGTAGTTCGCAAAATCTAAGAAAATTAACACTAGTTCAATAGGATATTTTTCAGAACCGAACCAATGGTTTATAAAAGCGAAACATTTTATAAATTGGATGTTCGTAAAAGCGCTTATCCATTGTATTTTCATTTCTATTCAACTTTATATGTATTTACTCTTCATCATTCTCCATAGGCATCCATATAGTGGGAAGAGGGGCTGGGCCCCACTCTCTCCCCACCCCAGCCGTTCAAAAATTTTATTTGCCTAATTCTGCTATGCATTTAGTTTCAAAGGTTTTACAAGTAGATTTTAAAATAAGGTACTTTTTAGCTCATTACTAATTGTCAAACGGTATCAATTATTTTTGTAGCATTTTAGTATTTTGTACATTCACTAAAACGTCTGACTGCGTTGAGACAGAGGTAATGATTTTATTCAGCCACTCCCTAGAAGTACTCATATGGCCCTCATGCCATTCCCTCCACCCCCAAAATAATAATAATAATAAAAATACATGTAGTGATACTTTTATTGAGAGGGGGGGGGGATAGTGAATAATCAGAGGTTACCCTCTGTCTGAAGTCACGCTATGCCACTGATGACAACAGATTCAATATTAATTGAAATCCGCTAAATTTAAAAACTCGTCTTGGTACACATTATTTTTATTTAAAAAAAGAAGCGAATATGTCAGAAGTGGGATTCGAACCCACGCTTGGAAAACCAAACTGCGACCTGAACGCAGCGCCTTAGACCGCTCGGCCATTCTGACATGGCTTGTCGGCTGTTGTATTTATATATATAGATCTCACAATTATTTTTTTATATACAGGGTGATTATAATTAAAGTTCAACATTCAAAAAGCTGTAGAAAAAAGAACCACTGCTCAAAATTACATGAAATTTGAACTGAATATACTCGAAGGAGGAGGAAATGGTATGGAATTAGAAAAAAAATAGTTCTAAATTTTAGCAATAGATGGCGCTTCAAGCGTCATAACGTAAATGGGTGTAGCTACAAGTGACATTTGAATCGCAATACGATAGCTATGGCGTGCGTTACATGTTAAACCAACTGTACTTTTCAACATGCATGACTGTATCGTTTTCTTTTTTTTTCACTGAAAAAAAAAACTTCCAAGTCATTCAACAGTTGTGGCACTGTTAGTGGAAAGCCCATCCACCGCGACAAGGTCGTACCACATCGGATGGGAAAAATCGGTTTTTAATTGTCCGGAAGCCAAAAACCACATAAAAAGCAACAAAGAAATCGGTTTTTAATTATCGGCAGACTTGCACGAGACATGTTCAATATGCTGTCCACCGTTTTCTCCCACAAGTTGAAACCGATAAACAGCATGTTCCACAACAGATCGGACTGTCTCGGGGGTCAAGTTGTGAATGTGTTGCGCAATGCGTGCCTTCAATTCAGCTAAGTTTGCAATCGGACTACTGAACACAACACTTTTTAGGTAACCCCACATCCAGAAGTCACAAGGATTAAGATCAGGTTATCTTGACGTCCAGGCTGTTGGAAAATGATGGCTGATAATTCTATCATTTTCAAAATGCCTCTTCAGCAGCTGCTTCACTGGCTTTGCAATGTGCGGAGGAGCACCATCTTGCATAAAAATGCTACCCACACATGCACGCTGTTGAAGTGTTGGAATGACGTGGTTGCGCAAAAGACTCTCATAGCGTTTACCATTGACGGTACAGGTAACAGGACCCGCACGACCCATCTCCTCGAAAAAAAATGGCCCTACGATAAACAATGGTGTCAACCCGCACCACACAGTTACCTTTGCAGAATGAAGAGGTTCTAGTTCATGTTAGAACAGGTTTTCCATTACCTATATTCTGCAATTCTGAGTATTGACATGTCCTTGGAGATGGAAATGGGCTTCGTCGATCCACGAAATGTTCCATGGCCATTCATTGTCCAATTCCATGCGAGCAAGAAATTCTAGAGCAAAAGTGTGTCTTACTGGCAGGTCAGCAAGAAGCAACTCCTGAACATGGGTAATTTTGTATGGATAGCAATACAGGATGTTTCGTACAATTTTATGCATCATGCTCACAGATATGTCCAAAGTTCAAGCAATTCCCCGTGCACTGCACGTTCGCACACCGCTGCTCGTCTTTTCCTGGAATGCTGTGAGCACATCTTCTACTGACGTCGAAGCAATTGGTTTCCTCCCTCTGCCAGATTTCACTTCGAAAGAACCTGTCTTTTCGAATTTCTTAATCATTTTCTCCAGATCCTTGGCAGACATCGGACCACAACCTTTTTTCATACCCTTTACTGTCCTGAACTTCTTCAGAGCTACTGGCGCACAGTCACCGTTCTTGTAAAAGAGCTTCACAATCAGAGCGCGATCCTTCTTTGAGAGAGTCATGACGTGCTTCTCAGACGCTATATGAGGAAAAAGCCATGTACCCAGCGTTTTTATAACAAATTCAATGTGTCGTGCGTATGGCACGTCTTTTATTTTACATATTAAAACGCTTAAAGCGCCATCTATTGCTAAAATTTGGAAGTGATTTTTTTTCTTATGCCATACCATTTCCCCCCTTCTTCAAGTTTATTCAATTCAAATTTCAGGTCATTCTAAGCAGTGGTTCTTTTTTCACAGCTTTTTGAAAGTTGAACTTTAATTATAATCACCCTGTATAGTACATGACACACTGGCTTTCAAAGTTAAAAATTTGCATAATTAAAACATCTATGCTATGTTTTACTGATTTATTTGTATAGGCAAATAATTTGTGCATATTTATCTGTGTATAGTTTTTTTCCATGTTCGCAAGTACGCTTTACCATAGTGCACCACGAAACATGTATTTAATATATTTTATCACTGGTATTGCTTTTTCTGCTAATTAGGTTTTTGTATGTATTGCTTCAATTCTCATGTCATTAGTATCAATTCTCTGTGCGAAATCAGCTGTTTCAATAGTTTTGGATGCACCAGTTGCTTACATATGAATAACACACATAGAAGACCAACTTAATATAAATGCATTAAGTATATCTAGGCCTGTAGCTATGATGAAGGGGCAACTCAGGCAAGGCAAAGGGCATATTGGGCACAGGGTACCCTGAGATTGTTTTATAGATATAAATAGCTCGATGGAGAAACTGGGGGCCACACCCCTGCTGGTCCCATCTTGACTACAGGGCGGGGTATAGCTAATAACGTGCAGTACAGATGTACCTCATTCTATTGCGGTTTGTATATATTGCCCTTCTTACGAACTGGATGTTTGTGGCAAGGCTGCGTCGAGCAAATTCACCGGTGCTATTTTTCCAACAGCACTGAAAATAAGAAAATTCGTATAATTCGTTTTATTGCGATGACCTGAAACAGAACCCGCAATATCTCGGAGGTATGTCTGTATAAAAAAAATGATGAGTTTGTTCTTGAACGCTAAATTTAATTTCTTGTTTTTCATTTCTACCGCTTCAGGATTTTTATTATTATTATTAGTAGTAGTAGTAGTAGTAGTAGCAGTATTCGAGCTAGAACCTTTTTCAGAAATTTTCCCAGAATCTTTTTTTAGAAAATTTTCTAGAGTCTTTTCTCAGAAATGACTTATAAGTGTTATTGATTGTACGTGTTGGAAATTCGATCTCAATTATACATTACAACGCACCATTCTACAGTGTTCAGTCAATGATGTACCGTCACAAGCATTCAATCTCAATTATACAGATAGATATAGTAGAAAGGAAAATTAAATGTTCCATGTAGTTCTTGAAAATGTCGATACGGTATATGATCACCCTTTGTGGTAAAACAGTTCTTATAGCGATTCCCCATGTCATTTACAAACCTGGCAATCACTTTATGAAGAAGGCGATGTACAATTAACATTAGTTTATATCATTCTTGTTTGTATATTAAGAATAGATGCGTTTCTTTCCATATATACTGCGACGTGCCACTTACAATCTAAAAAACTATGTGGCGCTGCTGATGAAGCCACATTATCCCATAATTTTGTCCACCAGGGTTGTTGAGCATTATAAAGACCTGATACTTCATTTGACAAACTTATATATACCTGTGGTATATAAATGAATGAATGAATGAGTTATGCATCGCCCAACGATACATTAAATCCAGATTTACATTACACTCTGTTTTGTTTACAACTGTTTCAAGAGGGAGACGTCCTGCCTTCGTCAGTCCTAATAAACATTTGTATTAATTTTGATTTAATTAATATCTTTGCCTCTGCAGCAATATTAAAACCAATGCCCCAGAACAATACATTTACTTTTTTGTAAGATATTATTAACTTTCTCAGGGTTTACACATTTGCCAAATGGTCAACGCAAAGACATCGGTACTTGTTTTTGTAATTTTTCTTGAGAAAATTAATAGATAATACACTCTATAACAAAAACAACAGTGACGCACCAAGAAGTAGCCATCCGATTGCGATAAAAATTGGTGGACGTAAAGAACATACATAGAAAAAGAAATGATTAAAATTTCAGAACAATTGAATGATTTATTGCAGAGTTTGACCGTTACAAAGGGAGGAAGTCAATAAGGCGTTGGTCCACCTCTGGCCTGGATGCAAGCTGTCACCCGGCGTGGCATAGACTGATAAAGATCCCGGATGGTGTCCTGCGGAATTTCTTGCCAAATTGTCTCCAACTGTCGGGCTAAATCGTCAACATTCCGGGATGGTTGCAATCGCCTTCCCATAGCGTCCCAAATGTGCTCTATGGGAGAGAGATCAGGAGACCTAGCTTGCCAAGGAAGTGTTGGGCAAGCTTGAAGACAATTCATAGCAACACGTGCCGTGTGCGGCCGGGCATTGTCTTGTTGAAACGTAAGTCCAGGGTGTCGCAAAAGGAACGGTAACACAACCGGTCGTAGAATGTCGTCTACGTACCGCTGTGCTGTAAGTGTGCCAGAAATGACCACCAAAGGGGTCCGGCTATCAAAGGAGATGGCACCCCCTGACCATAACGCCCTGTTGTGGGCATGTGTGGCGTGCGATAGTAAGGGCAGGATCCCCACGCTGCCCTGGACGTCTCCAGACACGTCTGCGGTTGTCGTCAGGACACAGTTGGAAACGGGACTCGTCACTAAAGACTATACGTCCCCAGTCAGCGCAGTTCCAAGTTGATCGAGCCCGGCACCACTGTAATCGGACTTGACGGTGTAAAGGCGTGAGAGGTAAGCGGCGTAACGGTCGGCGCGAGCGTAAATTCCGCTCTCTCAGTCGTCTGCAGAGGGTCATGTTGGACACATGTGTGCGGGCCACACGTTGGATAGTTGATAACGACGAATCCGGTGCTGTGACAGCTGCTCTGACAATCGCTCTGTCTTCCCGTTCTGTTGTGGCCCTAGGTCGACCGCTGCCGTCCCGACGCTGACATCTGCCGTTGTTGACCCACTCTTGCCAGCACCGTCCAATCGCCGCATCGCTTCGACCCACATGTCCAGCGATTCGTCCAACCAGCCTCTTTCAATCCGATAGCACGACCTCTTTCAAACTCTGACATATGCTCGTAATGAGCACGAATCTTTCGGCGAGGCATTGTTACAGTCGACGTAAGATATCCGCAGTCAAAATGCAACAGAAATTTTGACCACATATTGAGAATCGCTCCTTATATACACCTGCTGAATGCGCAGTTCCGATGCGCTGGAGTTCCCGCTATTCATTCATTGGACACCAAATTTTAATCATTTGCATGTTCGGTCAAAATGTCTTTGCATACGAAATTTCATTACAATCGGACAACTCTTTCTTGGTGCATCGATTTTGTTTTGTTATAGAGTGTACTTTCTGACATCCACTCGTAAGCGTAAGCTCAAGCTTCCTATGTCGAGGAGAAAAATAGACATCGCTTTTACCAAGAATCGAATCGGGGAACCACCGTATTTCATATGATAGACCCCCGTTAGGTCTCTGTGGCTTGCTAGCAGGGTACGTTAAGGTCCACCGGTTCATAAGGTGGATCACTGGTTCGACTCCCGGGCAGGGCGGTGCCTCTTTTTATCATATACATAGAAAACTGTAGTTTGAGCATAAGCATGTGGACTTCAAAATTTCGTAATTATAAAATTTCCCGGGAAAAATTTAAAGAACTACCCAGGTGGCTTTGCGCGTTGATCATTCGGCAATTGTGTCAACCCCGAAAAGGACAATAATATCTTACAAAATCTTATACACATAGAAAAGGATCATGGGTCCCGTGCCCTGGTGCGCGAGCTAGTTAGAGCACATCGGTTAATATGGTCGGTCCCCGTTCGGCTTCGGACCAGGACAGTGTCTTTTTATCCCATAGCTAGAAAGTTGTAGCTTGATCTTAAGCTTGGACTCCAGAAAATATTATCGCTAAATTTAATTCAGAATCTCCTCCAAAAAATATTTTACATTTGAATGACGGAAGTCGTAGCGGAAATTTAAATCAAATCCGATTATCAACAATTTTAAAACCAGCTTCCAACTAATTTTTTTCAAACATAATTTATGCAGTGGCATTATTAGTGTGCGGAAATTGCACTTCAACGGCAATAACTTAATCATTGTTTTTTCACGCTCGAAAAATCCTTTCATTTTCGTAAAATTTTCAACAATCAACAGAATTTGCTTTATTTAAAAATTCTTTCTTCTTTTCATCGTTAATTTCACCTAATTTTGTCTACAAAATAAATCGACCATGGAATGTATTTTAACATTTTTCCGTTCATTTCTCTTTCACTTAAAGCATAAGAATTGGAGCATTACGATGTTTATTGTGAACTGTATGCTACAGGAAGTCTTCGTATAAAAAACTGTTGCACGCGAAACCCTAAATTTTCATTAATAAATTCTGGAACTCAGACACTCCTTGTATAAAAAAAAAACTGTTGCACCTGAAGATGTATGATTACCTTGTGCGCAGCAATTTGTGATAAAGAACGTACAATGTACATATTATAATCAAAACCAACGATCAGCCAAACTTACTTTTACCTAGGTCTCAGAGTATATGCAATTGCACATTTTAGCCCTTTTTAGCATATAAATACATAAAATACATATAAATTGCATATATATAAATCCGCTTTTTTTTGTGAAAAATTCCCCACAAAGTTAAATATAATCTTTCCTCTTCACTTCTGTCTGATAAAAAATTAAAAATAATTATAAATATGTGAGTATACTATATATATATATATATATATATATTTATTTATTTATTTAATCATATTCCGAAGCAGTAGTTCCCAAATTTTTACGATTCTCGAAGAAAAAAAAAATTAATTAATTAACTAAATATATATATATATTGTCAATTTCATAAATTTAATGAATTTCACTCATAATTTACATTCATATTTCAATGTGTATATTTATAAATGTTGTTGATAATTCATTTTTGTGAGCTTTAACGTTTCTATAAAATATTAAGGAAGTTAATATCAAATATAATATTTTTAAAACAGTTTTATATTTTTTTATTAAGAAGCTAGATCTTCTTCCTCTCCACATATTGAGAAATTCAACGGATGTATACGAAAAGCAAAGTACATTAAAAAGAATTCAATTTCATTAGAATTTTTATTAATTTCAGCTCGAACAGCATCCAAAGTAAGAACTAAGTAGAGTGTGTTATTTTTCCATTTCCAATGAACGGAGACAAGGGATGCCAGATGTTTAAAAATTACGAGATTGCTCACGTTTTTTATCGTTTAAATTTTTTTAAGGCTCCAGAAACATGTTCCTTCTGCGTACACGTATCATCCATCAAGCCATCGTTTCTGATACCAATATCTGCCAAAAGCTTCCTTTTATCTCGCGTTCAAGTTCTTTACAAGAACTTGCCATAGATCGATTAAAATATCTTCTACGTTTCCCTGGAGATTTACAAGAATTTTTTCACCACAAGAATTTCTTTCAAATCTTGTTTTAAGATCACAAGAAAGCACGAAGCTTGCCTTGCCTTTCTTGGAATTTCATTAGAATCACAATTATTCAAATTAATCGTGACCGAGTTCACGCCGATTAATCGAAATTTCTGTATAATCGGAAATGCACCAATTTAGTAATCCAATACTATAGTTACAGTACTAATCATAAGTATATAAGTATACAGAAGAATATAGAAGTATATTCAGAAGTATAAGTAATAGATAAATATTCAACAAAAAAAAATCTTCTCATTTTAAAAATAACTACAGATTCCTGATTTTTTATCTTCGAGTTATATAAAATATATTAAATACGTTTGAAATGAAATTTTGTTGGACATCCAATTTGGACAAGATAGTATTTAAGGAAACAGTACTATAAAATTTCGGACGTCGTTTAACAGAGAATTACGGATGAGAGGTGGTCGTATAATAGGGGAATACTTGTTTCACGGTTCGCTGATTTAATATTGCAGATAGTTTTTCACCAGGTAAAAAATTTAACAAAAAAAAAGGCGGGGCAAGGCTGGCATTCCAAGGAGTGAGCACATAAGATGAAGTAGCACCGGTCCTGCTCTCCGAACCAAGATAGCTAGAATAACAGGTAAGTCCATCCGCGCCTTTCTTCTTATTGGTCAATTTTGACACACCTTTCTGACGTTGTGGACTCCCACAATATAAGTGTTCACTTTGCAGACTTTCGAAAAATTCAACTTTCGAAGATGATCAATAATAGTTGTTGAATTCTGGAAGTTGTATTTCAGTTAGTACACGTTCTTTTGTCTCTTATGGCGGATGACTTCATTTACCATAGCAAAACAAAATTATTTAATGAAAAAAGAAAAATAGACGAACCATTCCCACTCCCAGAAACCAACACACAACCACATATCAAAACAAATCAAATTTTATGCAGAAGGATACAATTTTAATATGATGTGATAATTATTTACAATTTAATGGTTAAGTTGATCCGTCCGAGCAGCAAAGGGTAAGAGATGTAGAGTCTGACAAAGCCCCTCTAGCCCCATAGTTGAATATAATTAGAGAACGCAGAAGAGAAATAAATAATTAAATAATAAAAATAAACTGGTTGATTAGAATAAGCATAGAAAGTATAAATTAAGAAAGAAAGAATGATATTATCTAACTCTACCTCCAATAAATATCAGCAGATATGTTTTTATGACCACTCATTTATGGTAGCCACATAGGTGTCAAAAATTATTAGCAACCTCAATTCCTTCGAAAGCAAAAAATTGCAAGCAAGTTACCAATAGCACACGCAGAAAATTTACAAGCTTATAAAGAGGGGTTACAGAGCTACTACTCCATATATCCATATGTATATATTCAAAATTACATCGCAATTGGGTTTAGGACTCTCATAAACAGGGCCTGATAACTAACTAGACCCGCAAGGCCCGGTCCTAGGCGCCCCCCAGTCGGAAGGAAGCCTCCAAATTGTATTTTCCTTTTAAGTTGACTTTTGTTTACTCACTTTTGATCGACATCTAGAAAATTTTTAGGTAAAAGCTTACTTTTTTTGGGCTATTTTAGATAGTTTACCAGAAATTTGAAGAGTTTTATAATGAGTATATGTGAGTACTTATTTTTTAATATGCTTTCAGACCTCCATTCCAAATCTGTCACCGCGTGTAAGAGGGCCCCCAACTAATACTTTGCCTATAGTCCCCATACATCTTAATCGGCCCCTGCCCATAAACGCCCCCTGTGTATGCCAATACCGGTGACTCTATGTTGACCATTATTTGGCCATTGTGTTATCCCTGAGAAGGGTAATAATATCTTCCTGGGTTCTTATATTGGACAAGTGAATAAATAGACACTGCATGTATATATATGTTAGAAATGAGATGACGAACTTCGTCTGCTTTGCAGTTTTTATACCTTCAGCTTTCTTTTTAAGGCATAATTTCATTTGCCAATAAAGCACCAAACTATTTAGTGAAGAAAAAAAGCAAGTTCCCAATTCCGGGAAGAAAGTCAGGACGAAATTGACAAAACTCGACTTTCGGCAGTAACTAAACATTCCTCAGCTGTTTTTCTGTTATTATACGTTTTGCTTTCTTTTAATGGTGAATTCTTTCATTTGGCATGTAATGTAAAGGTACATACAGTCCCTCCCCCCACCATTTTGAAGAGACCAATGTCTGATCAAATTTGGTCTGGACCCCAGGCGAAAATTACCATTGACGCAATCCTGCTTGCTTCCTTTCCCCGCTTCCTAAAATTTCTTGTAAGCCAAATTTCAGTTTCTGCCAAATAATTTACTTACGAAAAAATGTAATTTAATTTTTTAAAGTTGGGCTCGCCATCAGGGTGCATTTTCTTCTTGTACGGAAAAACAAGTGGTGTTTTTTAATGTTGAATAAGCCCCATAACTTTTAGTTGCTAAGCCCCTGGGCTCTGTAAACATTAATTAAATGTAAATTATTAATTTATTTCAATTAACGTCGATAGAAAATAATTATTAAATATATTTCTAGTTTTGTGTGCTTCTATTAACTTTTATAATTATTATTGTTATTATTATTTATAAGATTTACTTTGCAAATTAAGAAACAGATGATTAACGATGCAGATGATAATTAGTTTCCTGATAATTAATTGCATACAGAATATTGGTAAAAATGAAGATCACAATCGAATTTCTGCAAATGATACTTCATTCATAGGTACATTTGCTAAATATTCCATTTGGCCCACTGTCTATGACAAAAATCTTTAATTCGTAAGATATTATTTGGATGCAATAAGATAGACAAAAGCTTCACTTGATTTAAAGAATAGAAATTCTCGAAATGTTACAGAAACTTTTTTAGCATCTTAAACATCTCAATTTTCATATTTTGATTCTTTTTTCCTATCTACAGCTTTCTGTTTTACCCTTTTTTCCTTTCTTTTCTATTCTGCTCCTTTTCGAAGATCTTGTCTTTTCACTTTTCCTTTTCTTCTTTTACTTCTTTTTTTTTCACTTCCTTTCATGGATTTCTTTAAATGTTTCATTCATTTCACTTGTTTCTATTCCAAATATCAATTTGTGTCTATTTTCTTTTCTGGGTCTTGAAAACCAAATTCGCAAGTTTCCAATTCCTTCTGAGTCAATAAAACTCTTACTCTATCCATTTCGTTCACCGAACCCGTATTTACCGACTAATGCCCCCACCTATTGATACAAGATAGCGCTCTTTGCATTCCCACGAGAAAGATAAATCAGTCTTGTTGCCAGTGGTTTCCATAACATCCACTTTCTTTGTTTCTATGCTTATCATCACAAGTCAGTTTAGCAATTCTTATCCATTAACAACTGGATGAAAGTACGTCCATTCAAAATGAAATAATTGTGCGGTATTAAGCAGTATATATATATCAAGAGAATGTAACGAATGATAATTATTTGGGATGTAAATTGTTACAATAAAATTATGGAGAATGTATACGCATGCGTGCAGGAAGACAGACCGTGAGCTCATACACCATGGGTCTGTCTGCATACCCACACACACATTTATGTGCAAAATGAGGAAAATATAATAAAGTACGGAGATTTACTTTGCAGCATCTATAACTTTTGGGAATGAATATAGAACTTTCTTAGCCCTTAAATGGGAGAATAAAATAAAATGGCTCCATCATCTGGACTCGAACTTCTACAATTTGCCTTACCATTAAGATACTACCAAGATGCCACCAAGATACCATCAAGATACCTCCAAGATACCATCAAGATACCTTCAAGATACCACTAAGCTACAAAAGCTAGCAATGCATCTTCATATCTCGTACTAACGTTCATTAAAGAGACCCGCCCCCCTGTATAACGTTAATGCTAAATTCCTAATTTAAACCTGCTCAATCGGGAATTTAATCTCCCAATTTAAACCTTTTTAATTGAGAATCGGGGAAGGTTAACTCGCATAAATCTGTACACAGATACGCCAGCGTATATATAAATATTCACATCGTATATAAACACAGCGTATTTTATATACAACGTATATAAAATAACTCCTCTATAAGCCATCACCTTTTCATTGAGATTCTATCCGCACTTTACATAATTAAAGACATTGAAAACTGATATAACCATAAGTACAGGTAAGGTTGTCTTCGTTTTACCTCATATACGTCCTTAGAGAATTGGCGTCTTAATCCGTCTCCTGGAAGTTTAAATCACTTATACGTCATTTCTGGCGAATGACTTTCCGTACGCTCTTATATTATTGTTCTCATTTTTTATTAAAAAACTTCGTTGAGGTGTTGCAATAAAAATTCTTATACATACTGACTCGCACAATTTTTTTTTTTAATTGTCCTTTCCTCAAAATAATTTGGTCAGTAAACTTGAGAGCAATTTAAATTATGTCATTTAGATCAAATTCCGTTTATGAGGTGTTTTCCGGATGTGAAAACGGAACCGACGGTGTATCTGTGAATAGATTTTCCTTCTGTTCTTTTAAAATAAAAGCAGGAAAAACTAAATGCTGTAAATATAATGTGTAAAAATAATGTTTTCTTAAACAAAATTGATGATACTAACGTTACTTCTGACGAAGAGCTGATGATGACGCGTCCAAAAGCTTGGGTGATTTTTTAATTTGCTATTTTACCAGTGTTTAACATCTTGTACCAAAAACGAATAGTGTTTGAAAGGATTCAAGGCAGTGGAAATCTAACACAAGTCGAAAAATCATTTGCTTACACCAACTCTCTAATACGGCCTCCTTAAAAATAAAAACTGATTCTTTCCTTTCTATATCAAAGCAATTTCTATTCGCTCACGACTTCGACCAACCCAGCATTGGGAACAACCAGTAACTCGCCGAAACTCCGGATACCATTTTTATACACAAAGAGTTGGACGAGTATGGAATTCATTGCCATGAACTACCGTATCCCGGGAGACCTATGGATCATTTTGTACAACACTTGAAGCTTACGACTTATCTGATTTCTTGAAATGTTTTCCCTTTTAACTTTTAGAGTTCACTTTAAAGCTTTACTTTATCTTTTAGTGTTCTATTGTCATGTCATCTAATTGCTTTCATTCATTTTTGTACTGTTCTTAGTTGTGGCATTTAGTTATCACTCTCGATGTAAGAGTCTTTAACCTGTCGGGTTTTAAACGTATATAAATAAATAAGGAGTTTTTGAAAATAATCATTCGGTACGAAGTTATGGCGATTTAAAATGTCAAGAAAGGTTACAGTTTTCGACTTTCCGAGACCTCTCACACCGATATAAATGGCCACAATGAAGAAAGCCCGAATACGTGTATAATAAATTTTTCACACACACAAGCTTTCTAATGACACCACTTGTGTTAAAATCCGCTTCATCCACCCAAGGACCTACCCTTGTTAGATATAACAGTAACCAATATATATCGACGATGCATCGCAATAAATCTCCGTAAGGTATCAAACTTTTTTTTTATGAAATTGGGCCTCGGATTGGAGGATCATCATCATCATCATCATAATCTTCTTCTTCTTCTTCTTCTTCTTCTTCTTCTTCTTCTACTACTACTACTACTACTATTATTATTACGATCGTCGTCACTCATGTTTAAAGGTTTCCTTCACCGTTCTCCTATTCCTGTTCTTCTGAAGGTCTCCTCCACTCCATTTTATCCGTTTTTCCTGGCTCTCCTGGACTTTTACGAAGGATCCTAGGTTCGACTCCAGGACAGGCCAGTGTCTCTTTCGTTTTCCATACGTAAAAGGCTCTAGTTTGAGCTAAAAAACCGTGGGTGTCAAAAATGTAATCTAATCTCAACGCCCCACTAAAAGAATTACAAAAAAGTGGCCCGGTGGCTTGACCATTTGGCTGTTGTGTTGACCCTGAGTAGGGCAATATCTATTGGTACTGTACAGTGCATGCCCGTTTTTTTTCCCCACCATGCTCCGGGAACATCGGAAAACCGAACTTTATAAATAATTTCATCTATTAAGCTGGACAAAATGAGGAACAGAAATCAAAAAGAATTTTCACTGTTTTTTTCTTTTCTTCCCTTTTTTTCTTTTTTCAAATATAAATTACCTTCGTAAGACAAATGATTTCGAACCTTTGCTAAAAACAAAGTGTTTGGGGATTACATCCTAATTACAGATAAACTGTGAGTGAAAAAAAAAAGTACAGAAACTCTCTAAGAAATAAAACTAAAAAGATTTATCTTTTCTTTATAGAGGGATCCCTCGAGAATTCAGAGAAAAGTTAAGAAAAATTTGGACATCTCCAAATAAATTTAAATCAAAAAGAAATAAATTTTAAAAATGGAAAACTAATGCACAGGTTTCCGCGTATGGCCATCAGTTACTTTTAATTCTTGTATTTTAAATTAAATTAGATGTATTTTATGTATTTTACATATTGTATGTATTTTATGTATTTTGCGTATTATTTATGTAGTTTGGATATTATTTATGTATTTTAGATATTATTTGTGTATTTTCCATATCATTTGTGTATTTTACATATTATATATGAATTATATGTATTACTTATGTATTATATTTTTGCATAATTTGCTTTTTGTTTATATATTGGATATGCCCCATTTATTTAACGTATTATTTATGTATTAAATATCATAAGTAATGGTCGTTTAATAATGAATAAAAAAAAACAATCTAGTAAAGGAAGTTGGAAAAAGAAACGTTTGAAAAATACGCAAGCATACATTTAATTACAATGAAACGTTTAAATATTAATTTATAAAATTTATTAATTACGGAATTTATAAAATTATTAAATTTATTAATTATAAAATTGTAAATTTACTAATTATAAAATTGTTCAATTATTTATAAAATTATTAAATTTATTAATTATAAAATTATTCATTTATTCATTATCTAAAATTATTAAATTTATTAATTATAAAATTGTTAAATTTATTAATTATAAAATTATTAAATTTAATTATTAAATTTATTAATTGTGGGGTATTAATTATTAAATTTATTAATTATAAAATTGTTGAATTTATTAATTATAAAATTATTAAATTTTATTAATTATAAAATTATTAAATTTATTAATTACAAAATATTAAATTTATTAATTATAAATTTATAAAATCATAAAATTTATTGATTATAAATTTTATTTATTATTATGATATATTAATATAATTTAATTACTCTTCAACTTTAGGAATGCAAAATGGTTTAACCGTTTGAATGTTCATGCTTATAATATATTATATCATAAGAATGATGCGATAAGAGGCTTGCCTTGAAATCCGATTCAATTTCTAAAATTCTGCCCGTTCGCAACCATGAGAACATAATGGGCACGCGTTTATTCATTTAAAGAGTTAGGATCTAAGCCAGTCGTCTTCAGCCTTTTTCAGTCCAAGGGCCAATTTTGCTTATTATTGTACGCCCGCGGGTATTCGTAGTACCAAAACTAAACAAAGGTGAATCAAGAAGTACGCAAGGAGCACCCTCTGAATGAGAATAGAATTCAATGAGTCCTAAGTTGATTTTTTTTAAATCACCGTTGCACTGCAAATCAATGAAGTTTCCCCCTCACACCTATCTGTGCTAAAAGACTGAAGTAAAACATTGTTGAAGGAAGACCGCGTATTACTTTAGTTCTTTAACGTTTTAAGATATTTATTACGAAATGTGAAAATGTGAACAGAAGAAAAAATATATATATATTTAGGGCTCAGAGAGAGAAAATAACGTTATTTTTGTGTGAAACAATTCCAATTTTGCATGAGCCAGCTGGCCGCATAAAGCATGTTGGCAGGCAGCAAGTGGCCCGGGGGCCGCCGGTTGAAACTCCCTGATCTAAACACTAATGCATCGTTTAAATATTGGACATAAATACAGCAGACTTCCTCTTAACTGTTCCCTCTTCAACAGGCCACCGCTCCAATCAGTCTCTTCCGACCGCTCCG
>QLNU02015270.1:38274196-38309166 GCA_006491805.2 Dysdera silvatica
TTGCTACCCGTAATGATTTCCTTGTAAAATACCGATTATACGCAAATACAAGGCCGTATAGAGTGGGAGAGAAATAGCCCGGGATTGAAAGGGGCCCCGATAAGAATTTTTTTCCCCTTTTTTTTTAGTTCTCGTTGAATACATCAGAAAACAAAAAAAAATCTTTCTGGGATTCTAAGATTTTCTCTCAGAACAGAAAGCTTTGAGATCATTGTTGATTTCAAACAGCTCGCATTCAGATTAGGTAGGACAAGCTTTGCTATCATCGTGAAAAATTTGAATCGCCGTGGAAGAAAAGAAAACATTGTTTGATGTAGGTGTTAAAAATATATTTTTTGCAAGTGACTTTTTTTTTCTTTTTTTTGACAAACGGAATCCAATCAGTAGATTAAAATTTCAGAGCCACTGGGATACACATTAAGTTATAAGACTAAAAATTTTGGTTCAGAGCAATCTGTATTGCCATCACCAGTGCCGAATTTACGTATAAGCCAAATAGGCCTGGTATTTAAATTTAAGCGTTATTACAACCCTAGTTGTTTATAATTATCTCATAGGTTTTTATTACTGGTAGACCTAAATATTAAAATAAAGAATTTCAAAGAGAAGCTTACGGTTTATTGACTAATTATTGCGAGGGACACATCTTTAGAACCCGCTCTATCCTTTTAGCCTAAGGCCTATAAAAAGCTTAATCCGGCAATGACGATCGCCTCCAGGCAGGGTTTAAGCTGAATTTGTATTCTCCTTTAGCAATTTAGCTAAAATGTAAAAACAAATTTTTGCGTTTTTAAGTTTCTTTTAGTTTTTTGTCTAATGTAAATTCTTGCGATAGTTTCGAAAATGTTATTTAGGAGAATACTAAACAAATAACATAATTACAATTTAGAACGAAAAATAACACTTTTTATTTTGTACAAATTATACAATCGGCGATACAGTTGTACAGTTCTCCTTGGCTTTGCTACACGTTTGTAGGCATTTTCAAAATCAAACTGATTTCGATTCATACGTTCATGACGTCACAGAAGGTCTTCGAGATCGTGGTATGGCAGCCGCCGATATGGAATTATAAAATTTTTAATTTTCAGAGCTTTCGCTTTTTGGCGAAAGTGGTATTAAATATTTTCACAAAATACAATAGCCTTTCGCACAAAATGCGAAAAAACCCTATGCAGCTTAAACTCTGCCGCCATCTAAAATAACTGAGTCCAGGAGAAGACCAATCAGCAACGTCCTGTATATCCAGCCAGGCATTATTGAAACCAGAGATAGAGAACTGGCGCCCGTGTTCACATCTTAGGGGACCCCACCAAAGGGTAATCCAAATTTAACCTTTGTGAAGAGTATTATTAAAACGTGTCATCCAGATGTACCTGATAAATTGTAAAATAATGCTTTCTCTGTGATAGGTTTTATTTTCGAAATATGTGAATGGAGAACTCTGGGCGAACTGGGCCCTCTCAAAGGGGCGCATACCTTGGATTATCAGATGGAACGAGTCCTATAGCCTGTGAGGGCGCAAATCCTATAGCCTGTGAGGGCGCAAATCCTATAGCCTGTGAGGGCGCAAATCCTATCGCCTGTGAGGGCACAGCGGCCCGGAATCCGGTTGAATGGCGACACAGTCAGCCAATGTGGAGAACAAATTTGTAGTGAACAGCAAGGTATGGAGTGAAAAAAAAGCAGTATCTGTATTGTTTTCCCTGATGATTATTTGAACGAACGTCGGACATACCCGACTCTCGCCGTTCTGTTTTACTGGATAATGTAAGGTGGAAAAAAAATATTCTTGGCGTAAACTAATGATAAATTAACGTAATGATAAGTGAAAGTGAAATAGTGATAAATTACAGGCCCATAAATAGAGTCTTCATCACAAACGGTGTTTCGTTGAATGGAGGCAAATGGAAAGAAGACTGAACGAGAAAAATCGGAAATTCTTTCTGATCTAATTTCTGAGATTGTAAGGAATGTGAAATAATGAAGAGACCTTTTTGAAAGGATTTTAACAGTTGTTCTTTTCCTTGGTAAATGAGGATTGGCATTGAGAAATTCTAACGATTTTGCTGCAAAAAAAGTGAGAAAGGTCCCACTTGAACGTTAAATAAAAATCCATTAAATATCTCGTTAAGAATTAATAAAAGCTGTTTAGTTTTTCTGTTTTCTCTTCTGTACCATTTGCTGTTTTTATTTAACATGTCTCCTTACAAGGCATCTCATTTTTTTTAAGAAAGATGATGCTCCCTCTATGGGAGAGTTCAAGTATTGCGTTGGCACATTGGGATTGGGCAGGTTGCCATTATTGTTAATTTTCTATATTAGCCAATGTTAATTTTTGCTTATTGGGGGGAGGGGTATAAAATGGCCAAAATATTGCTTACGTAATACTTGAATCCTTCGTATCTAGCAAGTATTACACATCTTAACTACTTCTCAGTTTTGCCCGTACGTGAGACGGGCGTGGCTTGTTAATTGGAGTGGTTTTGATAATTTCTACGTACATACTTAATTTTTAAATCGCTAGATGTGTTTTCACATATAGTACGTCTAAGAATGCCATTTTTTTGGAATTTCTCATATAAAAATTGACAAATTTTAAGTTTTTAAAAAATGAATTGAACTAAAAAGTAGTCGATGATTTAGAACATAATATTATGACATTTCTGTTTGTTTAAATTAACTTTTCCCCCATAGTCTTACTTCATTTATATATCAAGAAAGTATGTCTAATGTAAAAAAAATACTTTGTAATGAATATTTTAAAAAATTCAATCAAAATTTTGAAGCACTACATGTTCATGTAGAAAGAGAGGATCTTAAAATGTAATTTTGAGCATGATAATCCGTTAGCTTTCGGTTCTTGAGAAATGGTTAGGGATGGGTAGGGATTAGCGACGGGAGTGGGGGCCCAGTCTATTAAACTACCCAGGACCTAAATCCTGCCCACGGTCCTGCCCATACACATACACTCTCTCTCTCTCTCTCTCTCTCTTTCTCTCTCTCTCTCTCTCTTGGGCACCGAGAACCAATGCGGGCTCCCAGACTCACTTCGATAGGCCTTCATGACCCCTTCTCTGAGCAGTGGCATAGATATTTTTTCTTTACGAAATGTACAAATATAAGAAAATACGAAAATAAGAACGCATTTTTTTTGGTACTTACTTATTACTTAATTATTTTACAAGATCACTGCTGAAAAAAGAAACTAACGTAAGCTGCTATTATTATTTTTTTAATAATCGAGTCAGGATAATGAAGAATAATTAAAAAACTATACATTAAAAATGTACAAAATCTTATTAATCTGGATTTAGAGAACAATTTTTCTGGCCTCATCTGGATTCGTCGACTTGAGACATGAATTTTTGTACACGATTCTCATCGCTGAACGATGCGATAAGTATTCTAGACGCTACGGTTTAGCATAACTATATTCTAAGGAGTGTTCCTTAGAACATATTCCAACATACATGTACCGGCACGTAAGACCGTAGCCGGAAAAATTCTCGGGGGGGGAGCACATTATTATTTTTTTCATTTTTAAATAAAAAAGTACGAATATCATATCAAAAATATTTTGGGGGGAGGGCCGCCCCCCCTAGTATGGGTCCTTGACATCGGGGGCCTTAGACTTTTTCCGGGCTGCTGCCCCTGCTGTCCCCCCTCTCGTCGTTCCTGCTCTCCCCCCTCTCTGTTCTTCATCACTGTCCACCTGCATAACTGCCGGATTTTCTTATAACAATTCCCCCAACCCACATTACTTCATACTGCGCAGAAGAAATAGTATATTTGCCGAAGATTAAAAATTAAAAATTTATTATCCGTTCTGCAGAAAATTTTTGAGACTTGAAAGTTGGGGTAAAAAATATAACACATTAGTTCAGATTACCTGCAAACAATCGCACAAATTCTTGGAAAGATCCGAACCAAAACTGAAATTGTCACGCGTCTAGCTGGCCTTGTCCTCTCATCACGAAAGCCGTACATCGGAACGTGAAAGAAATAGGGCAATAGCGGAAGGCGCCTTGGATATATATTTTTAGTTTCTCCTGTGTCATAAAAAGTGCCAAAACAAGGTTTTAAGCCATTTTCAACGACCTTCAAATAACATGGAGACACTGGCCAGGCCGATCCCAAAAGCCAATAAATCTTGGTTTGGCGAATGAGAAACTCCAGCAGAAATTCGATGAGGTTCTGAAAGAATTTTCAATTCGCATCTTAACAAAAGCTATTTCTAATATCATTCTTTCTTTTTAATTTCAAAAATATTTTTTGGTATTGGTTATTCCCATGTTTTTTACTCCTGGGAAACAATCGTCTGTCAATTAATATATAATCATCATAAATGAGAGAAACCGTTCTTTATTCGAACACATTCTCGTTTCTTAAATTGAATGCATTCATTTGACTGATTCCCATTTTAATTCACTTTAAGAGAAGTCGGTCATAGATTTCAATTCAATGACTTCGTTGAACGAAATGTAGAACAATTGGAATGCGCATGTGCAAAGCCGTTGCCAGGATTTCATTTCGGGGGATTTGAAAGTTTTTACAGCATGTATCGATAAAATTATAACATGCAAGTCCGTAACCAAATCGAAATTCAAAATTTAATTTCTGGAGGGGCCGATTTCTAAAATCCCCCCTCTGGATACAGGCTTGCGTATGTGTGTACATCCCTGATTTATAAAGGAGCACGTGTCGAATGTCATAACCCTTTTAGAGGCACAAACTTTTAAAAGGCCTGAGGGCTTTTTTTTTTCTTCAATTGCAATTTTTTACCTCAGAATTATATCGAGAAACACTGTAAGAGAAAGTGCCACCCCTACCATCCCCGCCAAACGTCGGAAGATTTTTTTTTTCGTCAAATAAAATTAAGTTATTCCTAAAAATATATATCGTTATTTTTTTCATAATAATACACGTAAACTTTTCATAAATCCTCTGCCCCCCACCCTCATGCAACAAAAAATTGCGGTGATATATCCGTAAATCCATGGCATTCTTGTTTGTTTTAGCAAAAACATCCCAGTAAGTGTCGCTACATTCTCCGCGATGTTTCTTCGCACCGGAGGGGGGGTGAATATATAATGCGGGGGGGACAAAAAATCGCTGTGTCTATGAAGCCTCGCATCCTAGATTCAGGCCTAATGTGTGTGTGTGTGTGTGTGTGTTCGTGCGAAGTTGACAAATAAGAACGGGAATAGGTTCTTACGTCCATTGATTTTAAAGAATGAATTCTTATGAGCCAATTCATCAGTCTTGATACCAATGTTTGGTCACTTGGTGGCTGAACCAGGGACGGACTGGGTCCTCTCAACGGGCACGTACCTTGGATTATCGGAGAGCGCGTGTCCTATAGTTCATGAGGGCGCATGAGCCAGGGGCCCGATTGGCTGGTGGCCGAATCCGCCAGCCTGGGCTGAACAATTGAAATGACAATTACTTCTCCATATGAAAAAACTGAAATCAGAACAAAGTGAGAAGCTAAGAAAACATCTCGTAGTTCTTTAAGAGCACATTAAAATATCGGTTCCATCTCCGAAAAGACAATAAATCTTCCTATCCACGTAGTATTCTGTACATTTCTAGAAAAATTGACATGACATATTCCCTGGAAAAATTTTCAAAAAAAGGGAGCGGTATTTTTTTTTAAATACCTAGTATTTTGTAACGATAAATGTGTGGATGTGATGAGTAGGATTTTGAAACTGTTAGGAAGAAATTCTGAAATAAATTTAACGAATATTGAAATAGATAGAAGAAAATTTCTTTTAAATAGCGTCTGAAATAAATAGAAAGGTTTCTGAAAACAATTTTAAGGATTTTTTAATTGATATAAAAGATTTTACAGAAATTTCAAGGCGTTTGGAAGAAATAGAAATAAT
Source organism: Dysdera silvatica (assembly GCA_006491805.2). Taxonomy (NCBI): domain Eukaryota; kingdom Metazoa; phylum Arthropoda; class Arachnida; order Araneae; family Dysderidae; genus Dysdera; species Dysdera silvatica. Next base: position 38,280,088 of record QLNU02015270.1, read on the forward strand.
TTTAATAAAAGTAGAAAAGATTTTAAAAGAGCATAGATTCCAAAAGAAATAGAACTGATTTTCTATTTCTTTTGGAAAATTCTAACGTTTTCTAAGAACTAGAAACTGATAGATACAATTTATAAATAAATAAATAAATAAATAAATAAGCAAGCAAACAAATAAATAAATGGATGGATGGACGGACGGACGGACAGGACGTATATCCCATCAGACATAATAAAATAATCTGTAATAAACAAATATTTAAAACATCAGCCGAAGGAAACATAGTTTGTAAATATAAAAGGAAATCTGAGAAATTTACTTAAGAAATAAGTTACCCGCCTTTCTAAAAGACAGAGGTCATAAAACCCTGCTTTTTCCGCCTTTGACCATGTATTCCACGCAATGTTAGTAGATATGGCAGTGAAAACCAATGCTTGACGTTTCGCTCGACAAATTCAGTATAGAAAAGAACGGAAGCCTCTACAAGCCGGAAGCGGAAGAAGAGGAAAAGTCGTCCGCGAGCGGTAAGCATAGCTTTCGTCAAAAGTAGTCCATCTTGAACCGTCTTCGTCAGACGGGAAGTGCAATTTTCTGAGACTCCCTTTGGTCGTTAAACTCCACTGACTTTCCCATCTCGTGGAAAATCTCGTCCCAAACTGAAATTTTGAAATTCGAAACTGTTTGGAAACCAAATAAAAGTCTTCCTTCGGACAATTAACGAAGCAAATGAGGCAATCTTTTTACTGAGATCGATTTCGTTGTTTTCCGGAAACCAAAGTGTCTCCTTATCGTAGCATATATATATATATATGGCCTGCAAAAGGGTTGCTGGTATCTAACTGGAAGGAGACCCACACGCTGAACGTATGTGACGATGTGTGGAACCGGCCAGGCCAGTAACCTAGTGTCCTACCCCGCCTTCAAGTGGTGCAGGCTGAGCTTTCTATTTATGTGGCAAATTAATATTTGCTACACGGATAGAAAGGCGGAAGGGGAGGGCTAATTCACCAACCCGTCTAGCCAGCGTGGTGAAATTATGGCTAATTCCTCCATTATGTTGACACACCAGAAACCATGGCCCCTAGTCTCCAGGTGCTGGAGTGCTCCTGATCAAGGCAGCGGTCAGTGTGGCATGAAAGCAGGGGGTGCTAAGAATCACTGGAATGGCCCAGGCTGCCGTTTGTTATTGACCTTGGCTACGTTTAATGGACGATCCCTTGCTTCTGAAGCAAAACTTCAGGAATTGGAAGAAGAACTTGACAAGATCAAATGGGACATTGTAGGACTCAGTGAAGTTAGAAGAAAAGGTGAAGAGTTGGTGGAACTTAAAAGTGGACATTTGTTTTATTATAGAGGAACGGAAACTGGAAGAACAAGTGGTGTTGGCTTCTTAATCAACAAAAGAATTAAAGACTACCTTCTTGAAGTCGAAAGCACGTCAGATCGAGCAGCGAGGCTCGTTGTTCAACTAACCCAGCGATACCAACTTCAGATAGTACAGGTATATGCACCAACATCAAGCCATACCGACGAAGAGGTTGAAGAATTTTATGAAGAAATCAAAGAGTTACACACCAAAGGGAAACAACATATCAAGCTCATCATGGGGGATTTCAATGCAAGAATTGGACAACAGGAACAAGGAGAGACATCGGTTGGTAAATACGGATATGGGGAAAGGAATGAACGTGGCGATCAACTCATCGAATTTGCAGAAGCTGAAAATCTTAGCATCATGAATTCATTTTTTAAGAAGAAACCGCAAAGAAAATGGACATGGAAACACCCAAATGGGGGAACTAGTGAAATTGACTATATCCTGGCAAACAAGAAATCAATTATTGAAGATTGCAGTGTACTGAACAGATTTAATACTGGAAGTGATCATCGAATGGTGAGATGTAAAGTGCACTTAAATACTAAATTAGAACGACAGAAGCTCATTAGGAAACAAGTAAGTAAGAGGGTGGATTTAAAGAAATTAAAAGAAAATACCGAGGCATTCAAGTTGGAATTAAAAAATCGCTTTTCTGCACTGGAAGGACTTATTGATGAAAGTGATATCTCAGAAGCAAATGAAAACATTGTTAAGACAATAGTTGAAACTGCTGGGGAAATTGGTGGTGTAACCTGTAAAAAGCACAATAGCAAATTATCTGAGAAGACGAAACAGCTCATGAAAAGGCGAAGAGATATGAAGGTGGACAATCAAAATACCAGTTCCAGGATTGAGTACATAGAACTTTGTAAAACTCTGCGCAAAAGCATGAAAGAAGACATAAGAAAATTCAACTGTGAGCTAGTAAGGAAAGCCATTGAAAATAACAAGAGCCTTAGGGTTGTTAAAGGAAGTTTATCTGTTGGGAAGAAACACATCATTGCATTAAAAGGAGAGGATGGCACCGTAACAAGAAATAGGGAAGAAATACTTAGAAGAGTTGAAGAATTCTACAAAAATCTATACGAAAGTAACAGTGGATTAAACGAAGACATTGAAATAGTCGAAGGAACAGCTCCTAAAATCTTAAAAGAAGAAGTTTCATTTGCAATAAAAAGTATGAAGAAAGGAAGAGCCCCTGGTGATGATGGTATTACATTAGATATCCTAAAAGAAGCTGGAGAATATGTAGAAGACATACTTGCAAAATTCTTTACCAAATGTCTTAACAGCGGTAACATACCAAACCAATGGGATTCTGCAACAGTAATTCTTTTGCATAAAAAAGGTGATAAAGAGGATTTGAAAAATTACCGACCAATTAGCTTGTTACCTGCTATTTATAAAATCTTCACAAAAGTGCTAACACATCGCCTGCAGAAAAAATTAGATGCAGCTCAACCAAGAGAACAAGCTGGATTTCGAAGTGGATTCAGTACAGTGGACCATATTCAAGTATTAAGAGAATTAATTGAAAGAACACATGAATATGAACTTCCATTGTGTGTGGCATTTATTGACTATGAGAAGGCCTTTGACTCTATTAAAACATCAGCAGTCATCAACTCTTTAAGATCAACAGACATTGAGGATGTGTACATTGACATGGTGAAACGTGTGTATAAAAATGCAAGTGCAAAATTTCGGTTACATAAAGATACCAAAACTATCAAAATTGGTAAAGGTGTGAGGCAGGGAGATACCATTTCTCCAAAACTTTTTACTTCAGCTTTACAGATGATTTTTCAGCAGATAAATTGGAATAACAAGGGAATAAAAATAAATGGTGAATATTTAAATCATTTGCGGTTTGCTGATGACATTGTTATTTTTTCAACGAACCCATTAGAACTCCAAGACATGGTACAGGAGCTCTCAACTAGAAGTAAAGAAGTTGGACTCAAGATGAACCTACAAAAAACTAAGATCATGTTCAATAATTTCGTAGAGGAAACAAAAATACAAGTTGACAACATTGAGCTAGAAATTGCTGATTCATATATTTACCTTGGCCAGCTGATTTCAATGGATGGCAACATTATGAAAGAACTCAACAGACGTATTAAACTTGGCTGGAGTGCATTTGGAAGAAACAGTTTTATCCTGAAGGGGAAATTGCCTTTGTGTCTAAAAAGAAAGGTCTTCAACCAGTGTGTATTGCCAGTCCTCTCTTATGGATCAGAGACATGGAGTCTAACAGTTGGAGCAATACGAAAGTTACAGACAACGCAAAGGAGCATGGAGAGGTGCATGCTTGGAATAACTAGGAGAGATCGAAAAAGAAACACTTGGGTGAGAGAGCAAACTAGAGTAGAGGACATCATTGTTAAAGTAAAAGGGCTGAAATGGCGATGGGCTGGGCATATTGCAAGAAGAACTGATCAACGATGGACAACAGAAATTCTGAACTGGATTCCAAGAGACCACCGAAGACCTAGAAAACGTCCTCAAACTAGATGGGTGGATGAAATAAGAAAACAGGTTGGGGTGACGTGGAAGCGAATTGCTCAGGATAGACTTGTGTGGAAAGCATTTGGAGAGACCTTCATCCAGCAGTGGATAGATAATGGTTGAATATGATGATGATGATGATATATATATACTAGTACTATATATATACTAGTACGATGTACCATCGTATATTGGGGTAGCTAGCGTCTATTGGGGGGGGGAGACTACGTCTGGGTGGGACCCACCCCAAAGCTCAGTGCATAGCATTCATTCACAATTTTCATCTTTCTAGGGACTACGCTACCCCTGTCCTCCTCCCAATTGCATCTGTTTTTATGGTGCAAGGACAGCAAAGGTCATCCTCTGCCCTGGACTTACAGTTTTCCGGGGGTTCCGAACCTTTTCTGGGGCTACGCTATCCATGTCCCCTTCCCAATTGCGCCATTTACTTTTGTCCTTATGGCACAAGGAGAGGTAGGGCCATCCTGTGCCATGAACCTACAGTTTTCCTAGGGTATCGAACCTTTTTTGGGAGCTACGCTACCCGTGTCCCCCCCCAATTGAGCCAATTTACGTCTGTTTTTATGGCGCAAGAATAGCAGAAGTCATTCTGTGCACTGGACCTACAGTTTTCTGAGGGTTTCGAACCTTTCCTGGGGACTAAGTTACCCCTGTCACCCTCCCAATTGCGCTAACTTACGTTTGTTTTTATGGCGCAAAAACAGCAGAGGTCATTCTGTGCATTGGGCCTACAGTTTTCTGAGGGTTCCAAACCTTCTCGGGGGAGCTTCACTACCCCTTATCCCTAACAATTGCTCCATCTGCGTTTGTCTTTACGGAGCAAGGACAGCAAATGTCATCCTGTGCCCTTGACCCGAAGTTTTCCGAGGGTTCCGAACATTTACTACCATATTAACTAAATCCCGGACAACGGTAAATAGATATACAGAACATGTTCGACAATGCCATTGAGGACGGAACCCGAGTTAATGGTACGATTGATAAATACGTTACGCTGCGGCACTGTAGGGCAATGGACCTGCAGTTTTCCGAGGGTTCCGAACCTTTTCTACCAACGGAATCAAATCCCAGACTACAGTGGATAGAAATACGGCATGTGTACCGCGATACCATTGAGGACGGAACCCGAATTCATGGCACAAGAGATGCATGCGTCACTGTAGGTCTACTGTCCTACATTTTTCTGAGGTATCTGGGCCTCTTAAAGCATGGAAAACCCACTCCAGGACTACATTGAGCAGTTAGTTGGTAAATGGTTTTTTCACCATTGGGAATCGAATCCGGGTTAAGAGAACGCCAGGGGAAACTTCGCCACTACAGGGGCCCAGTTACCCCAATAAATATAACACAAAACGCAACTGGTGAACGTTACCGAGACATGGGCAGATTATCTCAATAATTATCATAATATATGTACAGGGCTCAGCAATTCCCATAGCTATTGATGACTACATTTTTGCAGTATAACATTATATTGCATGTATATTTGCAGACTACATTTAGCTGGTATAACTTTTTTTTTTACTAGGTTCCTAGGTAGTTCCTATCAAAGGCGTGATCAGACGCTTTTGGAGCTCAGAAAGCTGCAAGGGGTGGGACTTAGAATTCATTGATGTTTTGATCCATTTTATTAACGTATTTACTAATATTAAATACGTAAGCGGACTAATATATTGAACATAAGGAATAAATTTCTTATCATAAATTTTGCGTTGAAATTTATGCTAATATCACTATTAAATTATGTCTAAAATTTCAATTTCCCTTAATTTGCTAAAGTGTAGATGGAACCTCTATTAAAAAAAAAATGGTGTACACAAGATCTACGGTAAAAATCCACTTTCAATGCATTTTTAATACCAAAGAACGATTTTCCTTCTTGTGTACAGTTTTATGCAAGAAAGGAATTTAAAACGAAGTTCTGAAATAATTTATTTTGTGAAAGAAATTTTTCCAGGGGAACTCAACCCCCCTCTAGCTCCAGTCTGTCTACGTTCCTGGTGGCAAGTATTGTCCGACGCGATTTGTGGAGCCCTGTATATGTATATATAAATGAAAATGCCAATTCATAGCTTGAAATGTGGATCTATTATAGTTTGTCACCATTGGCGTACCCAGGAGGTGTTGATGGGTGTTATAACCTTTGCAATGAAATTTTGTATATTTAATATAGAAATATGTGAGTTGTAGCTCTGTAACCCCCCATTAAGCCTATAACCCCCTTACGAACTTTCTGCGTACGCCTATGTTTGTCACATTGTTAATTTACACAACAATTTTACGTCTCGAAACGTCAGTTCCCAAGATGGTAAGACGACGAGAACTGAGACCCAGTGGCGTACGAAGTGGGGAGCTCAGAGGCTCAAGTTCCCCATTGGATATCAATACACATTATTTCCTCTGAGGCCGCATCTCATAATCTTCTTTAAAACTACTTGAGCTCCCCACCCCATGAGTTTCGAATAGGCTGCTCTACTTCTGAGACCGCCTACTCTACTGTTAAGACCACCTGCTCTACTGTTGAGACCACCTGCTCTACTGTTGAGACCGCCTACTCAATGTAACCTCCGAATCAGTCTGTTGCAAACCAGGCTAAATTGGGCAGAGAACAGACAAATAAGATTAAATGTTGTAAACATTGAAATGCTTAAAGCTCTATATAACACCACTTCAATCAGTGGTGCAACTAGGTGTGGCTTAACCTGCCCCCCACCGCTAGAAAAACAAAAATTACAAATAAACGTTAAGTGCGGAGAATTGTCTTCGATGCTACTTACGTCAATGATTTCAATACTACTACTTTGTCACTTCAAGCATGGTAGCGCGAAGCTAGGTACAAGAATGTGTTAGTATTTTGGCGACATTAAAGTTGATGTCAGTTTGAAACCAGGTAAGAAGCCATGTATAATATCTAGGTAAAAAGCTCCCATAACTAGGTAAAAAGCTCTCATAACTATAGTGCGTTCGCGCTCAGTTGACGCCCGTTACCAGACGGGTGGTTCCATTGCAGTTTAGGGAAGGGCGTCTTGCCGAAACTGGTTTTTCGCGCGGGAAAAACCAGTTCCTCCAAGACGGCCTTCCCTAAACTGCAATGGAACAACCCGTCTACTAACGATATCAGGCGTCAGATCTGCGCGAACGGACTATAGGTAAAAAGGTCGCATAATTAGAGCAAAGGCTCTGTATAGAAAAAGTTCAAAAATCCGGAGCTAGAAATTCAGATAACAGAAGAATCCGAAATTCTCATGTGCTCCTACTTTTTATCTTTTACTTTTGCAAAAAGATTCGATTCAATGGATAACAATACAAGCACAAACTTTGCACAAAAAGCTGGCGATAAAAATTTTGGCTTCTCGCATTATTGATCTCTCTTTCTCTCTCCCTCTCTCTCTCTCTCTCTCTCTTTATATAAATTTTCAAAATACGAATAGTCTATTATCATTTTTTAATGCTTTCAGTCTTCGGGGGTAAAAATCCAATTCGGAAACGCGATCTTCTAAAAACAGAAGCATTATTTTTTTAGCGTGCTGGATGCCTCGATGGGCCCCTGGGCTATCTGGATAACCCGACCTTGGTGAGAACGCATGCTTTGACATAATGGCTACTGATGCGTAACAGCCACACAGGTGCTATTTTGAAATACATTATACTCATTTAAAAAAAATGAGCATGTGTTTCTTAAGAAATAAAATGACAAGTTTTTCGTACTCATGAATTCTTTATTTAAATTTAAATTTTATAAGGACCCTGAAAATCGAAAAATGAATTTAATTCTGAAACAGTTCAGATTTTTGTGTGTTTAATGTATATTTTTTTCCCTGGCGCTAAAACGGTAACGAATTCTGAAATATCGCATGTAGAAAATAGTTGTACTCCAAAACTTTATGGAAATTATAGTAAAATCGCGGTTGGAGCTTTAGTAAACAAAGAGTGCGCCCCTGCACGTTTCATTCTGTGAAAGAATTTCTCTACACTGGAATAAAATTTTACCAATGGAATTCCGAGAGGACAAATAGCATTCACTGAAAATGTTTTATGAGCTTTCTACCCGGGCAAATTCGGGTTTATGGAATCATAGAAAAAACGATGAATGGAGCATCAAAATCCTATCCCAAAAAGCAATGCTTTGCCCATAAGTTCCATCCTGACAGTGATGGATGAGATGCGTTCTGTGGCCATGCAAGAAGGCTTTGCCCAAAAGACTTCAGTAAGGATCTCTGTTTCGTCCCACCGACGATTTCCGAGGCAGGGATGAACCTCGAAAAAGTGATTTCTCCCGCCTTTGAATGCTGGGAGATAAGAGATCGTTAAATTAGGAAGAAGGGGAGCTTTTTCAAAGCTTCCAAAGAAGTTTAAATAAGATGCAGTCGTCGCTATTTAAATCCAAGACAAAAGAATGCTGTTTCTAAAGAACAATTAAAAATATTCAAAAGAAGAGGATTTTGAAACTGAATTGAAAAGCGTAGATTTGAATGCCCTATGACCATCAACATTGATCTTAATTAAAATTTAAACATCTTCATAATTGCTTTTTTTTTATATACTTGGTGGTATCGAAGACAATCTTATGCTAATAATTATTGAATATAGTACGCTTTAATTATTATTAATGCAAGACAATATGAAAACTAATTACCATTTAACAACGTTGTAAATAAACGTCAACGAAGAATTATTAATATATTAATTACCACAAAATTTGTTTTTTTATTGTTATTATAAAGCTGTATATAACGATGTCCTTTCTTGGTCCCTTTAATATCGTTATAGATAGATAGATACAATATTACCTATCTTGATAGTTTTCCTATTATTAATTAGCCCACTTGCTTCCGTGGTGCTGACTATTATAATTATGTCAAAATATCTGTGTGTAACTATCTTTATTATTCCCTATTTCAAAATGTTTACCATTATTGTTTCTCTTCTTCAAAATATTTGAATATAGTTATTATTTATATATATTTTAAAATATTTGCTTATGTTTCATATTAAAATATTTGTGTATGTTTTATATCAAAATATTTGTGTATGTTTTATATTAAAATATTTGTGTATGTTTTATATTAAAATATTTGTGTATGTTTTGTATTAAAATATTTGTGAATGTTTTATATTAAAATATTTGTGTATGTTTTGTATTAAAATATTTGTGAATGTTTTATATTAAAATATTTGTGTAACTATCGTTATTATTTCCTTATCTCAAAATGTTTGACTATCGTTATTATTTATATATTTGAAAATGCTTGTTCATGTAACTATTACTATTATCTCCTTATCTCAAAACGTTTGACAAATGTTAGTATTTACCGATTTTCAAAATGTTTCTGTGTAAGACTACCATTATTATTTCCTTATTTCAATATGTTTGATTATCGTTATTATTTCCTTATTTCGAAATGTTTGAATATCGTTATTATTTCTTCTTTCAAAATGTTTGATTATTATCATTATTTCCTTATTTCAAAATGTTTGACTATCGCTATTATTTATATATTTGAAAATGTTTGTGCATATAATTATTGTTATTATTTCTTCCTCTCAAAATGTTTGACTACCATTAATATTTACCAATTACAAAATAGTTGTACGTGTGACGCCCGTTATTATTTCCTTATTTCAAGATGTTTGACTATCGTTATTATTTCCTTATTTCAGAATGTTTGACTATCGTTATTATTTCCTTATTTCAAGATGTTCGACTATCGTTATTATTTCCTTATTTCAGAATGTTTGACTATCATTATTATTTCCTTATTTCAAGATGTTTGACTATCGTTATTATTTCCTTATTTCAGAATGTTTGACTATCGTTATTATTCCTTTACTTAAAAATGTTTTATTATTACTATTATTTCCTTATTTCAAAATCTTTGGCCTTAGTTATTATTTCCTTATTTCAAGATGTTTGACTACCGTTATGATTTCCTTATCTCAAAATATTTGTGTGACTATCGTTATTATTTGCCTTTTTCAAAATGTTTTAATATCGTTATGATTTCCCTATTTCAAAATGTTGTTTGTGTGCATGCGTGACAGGCATCATTAATCTCTTGCTATTACTATTAACTGTATCGTAATTTATTCCTTTATATAAATCGAACACTACGCAGATTAAATTAAGAAACAATTTTTACCAATTATTTTTGGGCATAGTAATAGAAACGCCAATTAAGGAAGTTTTACTATTTAACCATAACATAGCATCGGCGTTACTATTACTACGCCTAAAAACATTGATAAAAATTGTTTCTTAATTTATATCGCAATTATTTATGCACGTTTAACAATCACAACGATCTCTATCACACTGCCAATCTAATTTTTTCAGGTAATAAAATGTTTTTTGAATGATTGTTAAATTATTTTGTAATAAATTATTTGCATCGTTAAAAGTCATTTACCTCTTTGGAGTTTAATAAGCGAAATCCAGTGTACTTCACATAAAACACCTTTGCAAAGCCATTAATAATCCATGATTGTAAAAATTCACGGCCTGCCACGAAAATGAAATAATTAATTATCGCGTCCTTATCGGCCATTTCCAAAGTTATCCTCAACAATTAAAATTCCTTTTAAAGCCCGTCTTCTTTTTCATCGAGACTTCCGAAAGCGCTATTACGCTTAGTAAACATAACTTTTAGCGAATAAATTAATTACGCCCCTAATTAAGGCCGTGTAAAAATCAATATGTTCGGCTAAATAAAGGAGGAAAAAATGGGGCATTATTTCGCTCCAAAAGGCTGCAGATGAAAATGTGATTTTTTTTTTCTTCGAATTTTCCATCGCCTTCATTTACTCTTCACTGAATCTTTCCTCTAACAATTATCATGATTGAATAATGGCAATTCGAGATAAAGAGATATCCCTGAATATTTGTCTTCCGCCATTCGATGTAAATATCATGGTTGAATTGATAATCTACCAATTAATTCCCTTTATATTTATTTCTCTTGTAATGGCCAGTGGCGCACCCATAATATTCCCAAGGGGGTCCAGTTATGCAAAGAATTTTTCATGGAGAAAATGACTCGGGGCTATATCAATTACGGTTATTTTTCGTGTTTATTGTTCATTTATCATTATTAAATTACTAGTAATTCTACAGTGCAAGATACTCAAATAATTAAAAATAGTAGTAGATTTTGTTTATACAATTTCCAGACCCTGTCTTCCGCAAAAATCACCATTTTAGGAATAGGTTGAAAAATAACCCTATTGTGCAAAACTTGCTTTTGCTTGCCCTCTGTCCATTACTTCATCCACAGAAGCATTTTTTTTTCCTTTTGTGGCCTTTTAAAAGTTATCGGCTTTGTAAACCGAATCCCTATGACAAAGAAAAGTTCGATGTTGGCTGAAATTTCTTTAAGGTCTTCTTCCCGTCATTAAACCCTTTTAAAACAAGCTGACCTGTGGCTTCCCTCAACCTTAACCCGACTTCGTAGGGTGAAAAGAGAACACACAAAATTTCAAAATTTACTTTAGACATTATCTTCTACCTTTGGGTAAGTTAGATAATTATGCTACTCAGTTTAAATGAGCAGAACTTCCGACTGTGGTGAGATTTTCCTTGACTTTATACAGCACTAGTGATAGTCGTGGGAAAATTGCAATTTGCATATGGTTCCCAAAGACTTTTTACACTGTTATCCTATTTTCATCGGAAGGACCTAATCACCACAAAGGCGTTAACCCTTAATATGGGGTAACTAAAGCCAGCAGTGAGAATTCAATGTTTCGTTTAGGTTAGTTGGTGATGAAATATCAAAATCCATATAAAGGGCTAAAATAAATGTACATATTCCGTTCAAGATATTTATTAACAAGAATAAAAGTGTAAAAATAATTTTTTTACATTTTTAGTGCTTCATATGTTTAATTCACACTAAAAAAGTTCAAGATGTTTGATTTAACATGTGTTACCAAAATCGGTGTTCGAAATTTACCCAGCATAATGGCTTTATATAATAATTTTCACCACCTATGTATAAATAGCTCAAGATAGAGCTTTTTTTGTTTCTGGAGAAAAAGAGACGCCGTCCCCATCCTGGATTCGAACCAGGGTCCCTCAGTTGAGCCCGGAGTGTCTCGGCTACTGGACGACAGAGAACAGAAACAACTCTCTCTCTTTCTCCGTATATAAGGATGTAAGATATTATTACCCTTCTCAGGGATTACACAATTGCCAAATAATTGTCAACACAAAAAGCCTCCGGGGCGAGTTTTTGTGAGTTTTCATGGAGGAATTTATTTTTACTCAATAATTTTCGACACCCACGTAGAAACAAGCTCAAACTAGATCTGTTTTTGTTTAGGAGAAAAAAAGACCAAAGACAAAAGCCACTCCTGTTCGGTGGCATTTGTTACCCCGTACGGGAAACAACAATGAATTTAAAAATATTGAAAAAAACAAAACAAAATGGAAATATAATCTAAGAAGTATAACAACCGTAAGAGTATTGTTTGAGGTTATGTTTAAAAATGATTTTAGTGAATTTAACTTAAAAATGTGATTTTGGCGATTAAAGTTATGGACTGTATAAATTTATGACGAAATTATCCTAAATACAAATAAAGGTTTATAAACTTAATTTTAGAACATACACACTATTAAAATATGTGGCCCAAAGCTTCGTCAAAATATGGAATTGATGGCATGAAAGTTAACAATCAAACTCAAAACAGTGTTGCCAGAATCAGTGACCAAAATTTACCCGTCATAGTGGCTTTAGTTACCCCAGCGGCTTAAGTAACCCCGATTTTCGGTAATCAAATATTTTTCTGAGAAGAAAGATAGACGTCATGCTTTCCATTTAAATACCAGTGTTCGATGTGCTTTTATTTTTTTGTTAAAATTAAAATTTATTTCGATAAAATTGAATTTGATTTATTATATATCAAAAAGGAATAATGCTTCAATATAAGTTAATATTTTTTAATGTTTATGTTTCAGTTTATGAGTTTGTTTTTCAACATATTTTTTGTCAATATGAAAGTTTTTGGTGTATATTAAATGTAACGATTTTTATGTTCCTACTACTGATTGGAGGGAGGTGGACAGGTAGGAAGGGGTGGCAAAAAGTAGCATTGGGGCAGAAAAAATAGCCTATGGGCGGCAAAATTTTAAATCCGCCCATGATTCTACGATCCTCCAATGCAATGGTTACAACATGGCTGGATTTATCGAAAAACGAGGCAATCATTTTCTTTGAAGCAGTTCATGCACGAACAACTTTTGTAGGATTCGGTTCATGGTGGAACACCCAAACAGCGGATTGCTGTTTTGTTTAGCGTTCATAGGAATAAATCCAGGTTTCGTCACCCATTACAATTTCAGTGATACGTTTTGAGGCACCACAGTTTAATCTTTTCAAATTTTCCTTGCATCATTTGACACGAGCATCCTTTTGAGTTTGATTTAAATTGCCTGGTATCCAACGCGCACATATCTTCTTGATATTTGGATAATCATGTAAAATCGAATGCACTCGGATCCCTGAACTGTTCAAAGATGCCTCAATTTCACCAGATGCGACATGACGATCTAAAGTGATTAGTTGTCGCACAGCATCAATGTTTTGTGGTGTCACAGCAGCTTTTGGTCGACCTTCACGAAACTCATCACTGCGACTCCTACGTCCAAAATGGAATTATTTAAAGTGGTTGTAAATTGTTGCTTTAGATGGTGCTTCATTACCAAAAGTCGAATTCATACGATCGACAAACATTGCTGTGTCAAACCTTGTCGAATAGCATAAAATAAATCATGGCTCGGAAATCTCTTCAACTTAAATCCATGTTTTTCACTACCTCATTGACTTCAAAACAACGTCGTAAAAAGAATATTCTGGTTCTGTAATACCCAACGTTGAGGTGAAAGTTGGAATTCTAAAAAATTATAATCAATAAATTATCATCAATGAATTATCATCAATGAATCTGGCAACACAAAAGACCACATATGCGTTGGTCTTTTGTGCTGCCAAATTCTAATATAAAAATATGCCAAAATCATAATATAAACAGCAAAGATTTATTAATGAAAATTGCAAACATAACATTGAAAATATTAATAAAATACGAACATGCCCTTAGAACAAAATTATCATATTTATTAATTGAATGATTACGTTTATTATTATTAACTAAAAATCTTGTGGAAGCGAGAATATGAAAATTCTTGAAAAACAAAATCATATTTAATATCAAAAGAATCGAAATCAAAAATTACTAAAACACTAACTAAAAATATTTATTATTTATTTCAGTAATTTCTCAATAAAGCTCTTCTACTTAACAGAACTTTCTATTTAACGTCCGTGTTTTGTTGTCCAGCCAAATGCTTCATAATATTAATGTATTTCTGGTTAACGACCCCAATTATTTTTATCGACGTTTATGTTTGCCCGCCCTTTCTCGCCAAGACGTTTTGTAACAGAATTAAGAAGTTTGGATCAAATTTATGATGAGTCAATAAAAGGAAAACTGATTGATTCAGATGAAGATACATTGGATCTTGAATCAGAAGACGAACAAACCCAACCCCCACCAAGTTTCAAAGAAACCACTGAATGTTCTTCTCAGGTATGTTATCTCATCTGACATACAAATCGTTTCAACTTCTTAAAAAAATAGAAGAAAATATTCTATAAACGCGACCAAATCAAAACAATCAAATCTTTTAGATTTCTTTTTCTAAATACAAGAAAGATCTCTAAGTCACCACTTCATAACCATAATGCACTGTATTATTATTGTACTGTAAGTAACTGTAAGTAACTTTAATTCAAATAATAATAACGACTTTTAAACTTTTTTTTATCCAGCGCCATTTTCTAGCCTTTCGGCCATTAGTGTTCTAGGGGCCCAATATCGGTTTGACAAATTGAAATAAACACAATAAGGATTTTTCTCAGAATTATCGTCCATGATATTTTGTAGCCTTAAGCACGAAAGAAGGTAGTTCCCTGTCATCAGATCAAGTTCACACAAATATAATTGGCGCAGTATAGCCCAGATGCTCTTGCGCCATAAAACATCCAAACAAACAAACAATCACACAATGGGCATGTAGGTGAATTAATCATGTTAATTCGATAGAGATGATGTTGTAGATAGTTATGTCCAGTCGTAAATCTGAAGCGAGCTACCCCGACCTTCCTTGGTAGCTCCTTTAGTATTGTGTATTTCAGGAGATAGTCCCAACTTTTCCCAGTAATTTTATCAAAGTAACGTAATCGTCTTTGTCGCAATATATATCTTTCCATTCTGAAAAATGACAATTAAAAGCAGATGTAACAGACAATTGCTTATTTACACGGAGGTAAAGACAGTCGCCACTAGTGGTGCCCATTACTATTTATGAACGACTGAAGCTAGCGCCAGGGCGTGCGGATGTCTGTTCTCTGCTGTCCGGGCTGGCGGGTGTTGGTTCCGGCTCGCTTAAGACGGAGTGATTGGGATATTCACTTTGGCCGCCGGGCGGCGGTGGATGGATGCCTGCTTCTGCTATTCTGGGACCGGACTCCGCCCTCCCTCGTAATTCGGACTTCGTCGCTAGGGCCGTGCTTGGCCTTCTGTCCATGACGGGCGTTCGTCATTGTCTTCGTCCGCTGCGATCGCTTGGGGGCCAGCTTTCGCAAACAGTGGATGATAATTTGGTATGTAATGCCTGTCCGGATTGTTCTGGTCTCGTGCGCCCTGGTTGCGGGGAATGTTTTACGCCTGTTCGCTGCCGCTCGCGGCACCACACCCACTCAACGGTGTCCGGTGGTCTCCTGTAGGAATACCGGCCGGCCCGGGGTGTTCTTCCGCGCCATCCATCTATTTCGGCCGCTCTTCGGGGCGGACTGATCGTGGGTGGTCTCCGGTCGACGTTGAATGACGACAATCATGTGAGCTGTGCGTCTCTGTACGCCTGTTTCGATCGACAATCCCCTGCAATGCCCCCTCCCCCCCAGTGTCCCTTCTCGGTCCACTGGTCGTCATATCATATGACAAAAGCCTGTCTGGGAATACAGCGCTGCCACCCTTCCCATGACCCTCCTTGCAAAAAGAAGAAGAAGAAGAAGAAGAAGGACGCTAGCGCCACTAGCGGACCACGCCATATCTTATTTATTATATATTATTACTTTTTATATTATTGATTTCTAAAGCGCCAATGCATTTATTAACCTGTTAACTGGATATGACGACATTTTTCGTCATGCCCGGAAGAACTATCAAAATACAATGACGTCAGTGTTTCGTCATGCCCGGAAGATTACACATTTTTAACAAAAAGTATCTCCTTAACCTGTTAACTGGGTATGACGACATTTTTCGTCATGCCCGGAAGACTACCAAAATGTCTCCCCCACAAAAAAAAAGGCCCCAGTGTGAAACGAGTTTCACAAAATTTTATTCCCCGATTAACAGATTAAATGTGTTGAGATCCCTAAACTTGCAATGAGTAAAGTAATTTAAAAAAGTATTAAATTCAGTCCTTACTTAATTACATAATGACAATTGGCGATTTCATTTTCGGTCTCTTGAGGTTCCATTAATAAGAGACATTGCTGCATTTTTAGATTAGACGCTGAGAAAAAAACAGAATAAATATTTAATTTGGAACCAAATTGGTAATTTAAAAATAAAATTAAAGCCTTTAAAGACGGTCATTAGATACTGCATAAAAGCCATTAAAAACTCGTGTATTTACCGAAAATTCTTGACTTCAAGTAAATTATTCTTTGTAAAAAACTAATACTTGAAATATTACATTATTAAGAATTATAACAAGAATATTCCAAGGTTATCAGTAATGCCATATTTCATGTATTAATTTTTTTATAACAAATAGTTTATTGAACTCAAAATTTTTCGGTAAGCATACTAGTGTTTGAAGGTTTTTATACTTTCTGTTATTACTGTCTGGCTAAACCACAAATGCATACTGAATTTAAATTACTTTTTTTCTTGTAACTATTTATTTAGGATTTTCAATTCCGCACTTATTTTCAAACATCTTCATCTATGCGCAAAATCGAGATTTCTAAACACATCAAAATATTTTGTGAATAACCAGTTGATCAATTTTATATTAATATAGCGCTGATAGGTAATTCTTCAACTAAATTTTAATATTATTGTAAAAAAATTACTTATATGGAAGTAAAGAGACTCACTGTACTGAATACATCACAAATCTTAGCAAAAAACAAAATGGGCCCAGTTTTTAGGAGTATATGCTTTAATATAGCTTTAAAACGTTTTTTCGAAGGCTTTTAGCCCTCTTCAAAGAAGGTTACATAATACTGGAACAAATGAGTTCATGACATATCAATTTATTGCCTATAATGAGTTTATTACTTAAAATAGGTGTATTACTTATAATGAGTTAATTACTTATATATTTTGATTGTTTTAATTTTAAAGCAGAAGAGAAAATGCTTTGTTCTTCTGCCTTCAAACTCAGTTGTTTTCCCCTCTGTTTCACGATTTTCCATTTAAGATTTTCAATTTACATCGATTTCAACTTTAATTTACGGCAATTTTGATTTCGGACATAGGTGTCCAGAATTGGACAAAACGTTTAATTTCTTCGACAAACTCGGGCGTTTTCTAGAAATTGAAGTACGCTTGAAGGGATGGAAATTTATAGATGCGCTTTTCTAATTAAAGTATACTCAAAGCTGGCATTTAATGGGTCAAACACTGCCTTTATCACTTAGCGACCACATTTCAAAGGCCGACATTGGAATGCAGACAAACGGAAATCAAGGCCTAAAGTTATTGAACACAATCTGTTGACATGTCTCTTCGTTGTTACCTCATAAATTGATGCTCTGGCAAAACTAGCTCAGGAATTAACAATGGACTCTATAATTTGTCAGACAGAGTAATACGATAGAACACGTTTAATGAAATGACCATGCTCTGTGAATGTTGATTAACATGGATGAGCGTACTGATATATATTAAATTATTTTATCTGTAATTCACATTAATTATTTTATAGACAGACAGACATACAGACAGGCAGGCAGGCAGGCAGGCAGGCAGCCAGACAGACAGACAGACAGAGATGGGTGGGTGGATAGATAGATAGATAGATAGATAGATAGATAGATAGATAGATAGATAGATAGATAGATAGATAGATAGATAGATAGATAGATAGATAGATAGATAGATAGATAGATGATAAGACAGACAGACAGACAGACAGATGACAGACAGACAGACAGACAGACAGACAGACAGACAGACAGACAGATAGATAGATAGATAGATAGATAGATAGATAGATAGATAGATAGATAGATGATGATAGATAGATAGGAGGGCGGCATGAGCGCGATTGATTGATTGATTGATTGATTGAATTGATTGTCAAATTTGAATATATCGAAATGATTGTTGTCTTTTCACTACAACAAAATTTCCTGCAACGAAGTACGGTATGTGCAGGAGCCTTTTCTTGGAAAAAAGGTTGAATAGGTGTTGTCATTAGGCTAATTAGGCTATGTCATTAGGGAAATTAGGTAATGTCATTAGTTGTCAATTAGGTGATGTCAGTCATCTAACATGGCGCCTCTATGCATGGCTAGGGAGGGAATTGAACAGGCCCCTAGACAACTCAACTAATCAGGGACCCTCTCCTATAGCCTTTTCGCCTCCCACATATTTATTAAGAGCTAAAATTTAAGGGATTATCAAGCCAGTATTTTGTTTTTTTAATTCTTCTTTTACACATTCACATCAACGTAGAGTTTTTAAAATTATTGGGGGTCGAGCACATATTATGAACATTTATCTATTACAGCATACATAAAATGGCAATTTGCTTCGAAGTATTGGGAGGCTTGGGCCCCACGGTCCCATACAGCTCTACGCCTCTGCGCACACACACATGCATATAATGGCTAAAGGTTTTGATTGAATTTTTGAATTATTCCTTATAAATATTCATTCCAAATTGATTGAGAAAGTCTTAGAATAATCAGAATCCAGATCTAAACACAATCGCACGCCTTTGGAATGAGCTGCAATGACAACTACGAATTCTAGAAAACCATACCTGACAAAACAATCATCCCATTTCCCAGCAATTTCTTCGCAAAAAAAAGAGAATGGGTGGATATACTCCCTTCAAAAAACGTAACAAAAATTGGCAGGAAGAGTATCTAGAAGAGTGGTCGTCGTAATTAGAGCCAAAGGCAATCCAGCTGAAACACAAAATAAAGCCTTTTTATCAAAGAAAACAACATATCCCATTACTTTGGACAACAAGATGAGTTCAAAAGCAAGATGGAGCCACCCAGTCAGGCAATAATTAAGAAAAGTGCTATTAACGTTTGAAACTGATTGCTGTGTTGCAGCTGATCAGATGAAAAGCAAGCACTGTGTTCTTTAGAAAATTCTATATTTATTATCGTACATCAGTGGCGTAGCAAAGGGGGGATCAAGAGCTCAAGTCCTCCCCCATCTTGGACAACAAGCACTATCCTGTTTAACGACAAATCACGTGACCCGTCATGAACCTACTTTGACAGCTATAAATTTTGAATTGCCACATTTCTGTAGCACATGATAGTATACTCCATATGTACATATACTCCTGTATACTCCATACCATGCACATATACTCCTGTAGTAAGATTGATAGGTAGAGTGGCTTTTTCTTTGTTAAGCAAGTTTTCAAACTCGTTTCTCAAAAAACTGCCAAATTGTTCGTTCACTGCGGTTTTAAATCCTTCATGAATGTTATGTTTACACTCTGTCATTTGTTTGCTATTATCCACTTTCAAAAACTTAAAGCTAAGTATTTTTCCTTCCTGTAGATTCGAAAAAGTTGGTAAATTTTAAATATACAATAAACTTATGCTAATCCGGACATCGATAACGTGGCCTGTCAACAATACGACTTTCCAAATCTGGCATCGAAAAAGCGGGGTTGCACCTCCACGTGACGTCACGAACAAGAGATTTAATAGAGAATTAAACTTGTTTATGCACCTCCACTAATTCTGAACTCCTCTCAAGGAATAGCTGGATTTACAATAGTTTACTGTATCTTCTTTAATTGAATCGGAATTTGTAAAAAGAGGATATGTTATGTAGTAAATAAATGGAACATATCCCCCTTTTTACAAATTCCGATTCAATTATTCGTTTTGCGAAAACCCACTAACTCTTCAAGGGTAATTGTTGTCCTAAATACACTTATGGAAAACAAAAATGCCAAACGATAATCATTACCAAGGAAGTAAACAACACACAAAAAGGATAATTATTTCAAATTCTCCCATTACGTTCGAAGCAAACGAGAATGTAAAGCCTGCGAAAACGATAAAGAAGGCAGGAGGAAAAGACGTTGTAAAAAAATCTCTATTCCACTGATTGACAAACAAATCCTTAACCAAATGCTTTCGAATTTGGAGAAACTTGGTCAATCCGTTTGCAACGTTATTTCTATTTGTAGTTTTTGACAGCAATATATTCTTATTTCAGTATACATGTGTACTAGTATGAATACTCTGAATTGAGTGTTAAATTAAGCTGTATAGGTTTAGCGAGTTCCAGACTCGAGTTATTATTTCAGTATACATATGTACCGGCAGGGCCTGATCACCGTAAAGGCGTCCAAAGCCCGAGCTTTGAGAATAGATTATATTCTGAGCATGTGCGTGGACCACGCACATGCGCAGAAGGATTGTTCACCGTGCAGTTCCCACTCCTGCTAGAGTCTAGTCCCAAAGCCCGGGCTTTGGACGCCTTTGCGGTGAGCAGGCCCTGTGTGCCGGTATGAATCCTCCGAATGATTAAGTTAGGTCAGTTTACTGAGCTCCAAGCTTAATTTTCTGTTTCAATATGCGTATGTAGCAGTATGAATGCTGCGAATTGTTAAGCTGTGTCGGTTTACTAAGTTCCAGACTCAAGTTATTCATTCAGTATAATAATGTACAGGTACGAATGCTTCGAAAAGTAATCTATGTCTGTGCACTGAGTTCCAGACCCAAGTTATTAGTTCAGTGTACGAATGTACTGGTATGAATTATCTAAGTTGTTAAGCTGCGCCATTTTCCTGAATTCCAGACTCAAATTATTTTTTGGCGCCTTTGCGGCAAAAAAATAAAGAATTTTCAAAGTTATTTCAAGAAGGCAAAAGCCCATTTTGTTCCCAAGCTAGAAAACTATTCTGCCAAGTCTAGAACTATCTGCATTCATGTATACAACATTATACGATACAAACTTTATTTAGGGGAATCAATTACAATTGTGGCTATATTATACAAAACAGTTAATTCGACACTGGCGTGAGGTTTAAAAATACGTTTCGAGAGCCAACTGCTCCCTTCATAAAGTGAAGGCAGAATTCTGCCTTCACTTTATGAAGGGAACTCGCCACCCTCTGGGCCAATGAGCGACAACCTTCGTCTAACAACCAATGAATCATCAAATCGGGGGATAGCCAGGGAAATAGTACTATAAATACTTTATATAAGTACTATAAATTACAAGTACTATAAATATTTTTTAATCAATCATTTGTTTGCAGAAGGAAACTTGGTCGGCAACCACTTGTGAGAATGCTCCGCATAATACGCTGTGTTTAATAAATACACGCGGCGGAATATCGCGCAAAGTTTTATGATGTATATTAATAGAAGCCGTAAAAGTCTTCGTGAACTTTCAAGTAAAGAATACTTAAAACTAAACTTCGAAGTGAAATTTTAAAGTTTACGTCCTCTCTCAAATTTTGGTCTGCATCTGCCCTTTCCCCCCTCCAATATCCAAAACATTTCCAAAAAATCGTCGTCAAATAAACTAAATTTTTTATAAAAGTACTGTGAAGATTCTTTATAAAAATATTCATATTGAATCCGTGAAATATAACGACAGGGACGTGGCTAGCGACTGGAAAGCTGTGACATTTCGGAACATTTAACGAACAAAAAATTCGATATATATCTTTTTTTTTTTCGATATGCAGATGCAGTTTTTCTAAGTAATGACCCCGAAATTTCGCGAAAATTTCAATGTATGGATGTTTGCAATATACGGAATATGAGAATACGATATACAGAATTCAACCATATGTATATTCTCAAATCTCTTTAACCTTGCACTTCTCAGGGTAAGCACAATTACCGCGAAAGTAGTTGGGCAATATTGACTACAAATGGTAAAACACATGAATCCTCATATGTTGAAAAGGAAAAAAAATTCTCTCTACTGGCCTCGCCCCAGAGACCTCTTGGTTAATATCTAAAGTACTAATATCTAAATTATTCGGATCTGTCCTCCGAACCGTTGTTGTGAACAATATTATTCATGTATTCCAGGTGCCCTGCTCTCACAACCTGCTTTGGTTCCCGAGAACGTTACCGTGCATATTCCATTCATGCTATGCAATGACGCATGCGAAGTGGAAGTGAATTTGCTCCTCAAAATATCTTACTTACGCATGTAATACATTAGAGTGCGTGAAAAACAAACATTTGCGCTTGTTTTCGGAAAGAACATTTATTCCCGAAAACAGCGGTGAAGATAACGTCTTCATTTCTTTCTAAAAAGGGAACTCCGCGTTAATGGCTATGTTGAAAAATGCCTTTGTGGAAGCAAAACAAGCAAGAGAACAACAAAGAAGACACGTCATGCTCCAAGCACTTTCATCTCCAGTAGCATACCTGAAATCTGAATTGCTAAACACCCAAAGATTACAGATAGTAGTCATTCCAAATTTTTGGATTTTCAAACTCTGTTTTCCCTTGTTTTCTAACTCACGTGATGCAATTTTCCCTACTTCCTTCTCAAAAAGCTTTAAATATTCACGCGAAGATATTGGGAGGACAAATAGCCCGAAGATGAAGAATCAGGGATTCGTTGTAGAAAACGCTAAAAGTTAAGAAAAACAAGGGCATGTAGGCAAAACGCGTAGTTTAAAATATCAATTTGCTGATGGTTTCCGACATTGCTTTTTCCTTTGTCGGTCAATTTTTACGAAGTCCTTCTGTATTTACCCAAATAAAGAATGCATAATGAAGGATATTTCTGCCCCATCCATGTAGCCACCGGTACGCCGGAATTTCTGTCAGTTTTCCTAAAATGACGACCGACTTTTATTTACGCTGAAAACATCTACAAGAAACCAGAGTATATTGTATTTTTATTGGCATTGCTCTTTCCATATATAGTCGGTGCCCTATTTATAAATAGGCACTTGGGCATTTGCCCAGGGTGCAAAATTTCTAGGAGCGCAAGAGGCGGTGGATTTTTTTTTTTAAAATTGCAAATTATTTACCGTAGAATTCTGTCGATCAGCTCACCCCAAGAAGGCGCCCTCCGCCTTTTTTTTTTTTTAATAAAACTGAAATTTTGAAAAATTAAGTAAAACAACCCCTGCTTCCAAAGCCGTATCCAGACAGGAAGAGTGCGCCGTCCCGCCCCGCCCCCTAGGTAATAATAAATGTACATCAAAAATTATTATTTTCAAGTAAAGAATACTTAAAACTAAACTTCGAAGTGAAATTTTAAAGTTTGCGTCCTCTCTCAAATTTTGGTCTGCATCTGCCCTTTCCCCCCTCCAATATCCAAAACATTTCCAAAAAATCGTCGTCAAATAAACTAAATTTTTTATAAAAATATCGTTATTATATCTTATAATAATGCACATAAGGTAGGCTAATCATAAATGTCGCCCCTTCCCTATCCTCCGCGATTTTTTGTCTCATTTGGTGGGGGGAGGGCAGAAGACAAAATTTTATTTGTTTCTGCTGGTTCGACGGGAACGAGCATGGGCGTAACTAGCTTCGAAGTCTAGAGGGCTAATTTTTTTATAGTAGGGGGGGGGGATTGACCCATTTTCTATTGGGGCTAAACCCTATACCTCAATGCTTAAAAGAAATTTTCTAGGGTCTAGATCCCCCTAGTTACGCCAACGGAGGGGCGCTAAAAATCGTTGTGTCCAGGGCGCCTGGTATCCTAAATCCGACCCTGTATAGAGTATTGCCTCCCGTAAGAGGCGCCTGCGAATATGGGACACCTCCATTTAAAGAACGATTCCTTTGGTCCATCGTTCCTTTGAATAGGGGATCAAGTAACTCCGGAAAAGGGACAGCTTAACCCATTTATGCCCGAAACATTTTTTCTGCAAAATCGAGTTAATTTCCACATTTAATATATTTCGATCAAAGTTATGACAAATATCATGGTTTTTTTTACGAATCCCATTGGTTTAACATAGAAATTTGGCATGGGACGTAGACAACCCTTTGGGTACGAGCCCTAGCCCTTCTCATGCATGAAAGTTAGAAAATAATATATTGACAATTATATCAGCATATAATACATAGGAAAATATCTTGAAATGATTTTGTACTGTAAATTACGATATAAATAATTATACAAAACATATGATCAAAATGTTGAGTAGGTAACACCGCTTGACATAAATATAATAAAAGCAATCAGACAACTTTGAGCGGTTTGTTAGATTATTGGTACATGAGCCGGCTTTCGGCTGCGCTAAAGGGCAGCCTTCATCAGATGTATATGGAGCGAATCGAACATACAGCAGATAATATAATTAAGGAATACAAATGGGAAAAAATAATGCAAAAGAAGTAAGAACAAAGATAAAAATAAGAAATAAAAACCACGCGCGCGAAAAAGTAAGGTTTTATGTCAAATACTTTTAGGCAGAGGAAGTTAAAAGATGGAGTTTAAGAAGAGAGAGAAAGGTACATAAGATATGGTGTAATGAGTTATGGAGGGTTGCTAAGAATGTATTGCTATGCACGGAACAACCAATGTGAATTGGTTGTTCCGTGTTAATTGTGGAGGAGCGCCTATGGTACATCTCCAGTGCTTCCTTGAATCTGAGACTTTTAAGGCTATTTCTGGCAGGTGCCAACAGTTTGGTATGGTGGAATAATGGGGTGGCGTCATTGGATTGGATGTATTGGTCAAGACTGGTATTAAATCTATTGTGACTTATATCTGCCATGTGCTCTTTGAGCCTAGTCTGTAATTTCCTAACTGTACTACCGATGTATTATGTATGGGTGTTACTGGAATTATTTGTAATGGGGATGGTGTATACCCCCGCCTTTTCAGTGGCGTGCATGGGGTCTCTATCCCTTTTGAGGCGTTGTAGTATGCTATTACCGCGTTTGTACGCAACAGCAAGGTGATGTTTTTATAAGGCCTATTTAATAGATGCAAAAACGGATGGAAAAAATGAACAAACTCCAACATATTTGAGTGGTGTGGTGTGAGCAGAAAGAGTGGAAGGTTGGAGGTTAAAGAGTTCCTTATGGAGTCTGTTAAAAATTTTATAGACCCTCTTAAGGGGAATGCCTGTGTATGTAAAGTTTTTGAAGGATGCAGTTATATTCAATATTAAAAAGGGAGTCACTGCTACACACCATAAGCGCTCTACGTATATGTGCTGTGATGGCTGCTTCAATATGAGATTTAGGTTGTGCTGAGTGATAAGTCGGAAAACAGCTGGGTTCGGTCGCCTTGTGGAACACAGTGAAATCAAGTTGTGTGTCAGATCTAATAATAATTAAATCCAAGTAACGTCTTCCATACGCCTCGTTACCAATAACAATTTCTACCAATTTGATAACCAAACATTCCTGCAAACCGCAGGGGTACCCATGGGGTGCCCCATGTCGGGTATTATGGCAGAGTATGTGCAAAGACATATGGAGCAGATTGTAGTTACACCGTTTGCTGAAAACACGTGTTACTTAAGATACGTAGATGATGCATTTCTCTTATACGATACCAAATCGGTTAACATAATTCAAATGCTTGGTAGACTGAATAACTACCACCAAGCCATCAAATTCACCACAATGGATGAAGATGACAATAGAACCATACCAAAGTTGACGAATGGTTGTTGACCCCGACACAATCATTCTCAACCGTTAATCAAACCCAGCTGTTTTCCGACTTATCACTCAGCACAACCCAAATTGCATATTGAAGCAGCCATCACAGCACATATACGTAGAGCGCTTGTGGTGTGTGTGTAGCAGTGACTCCCTTTTTAATATTGAATATAACTGCATCCTTCAAAAAACTTTACACACAGGCATTCCCCTTAAGAGGGTCTACAAAAATTTAACAGACTCCATAGAGAACTCTTTAACCCTCAACCTTCCACTCTTTTGGCTCACACCACACCACTCAGGTATGTTGGAGTTTGTTCATATTTTCCATCCATTTTTGCATCTATTAAACAGGCCTTACGGAAACATCACCTTGCTCTTGCGTACAAACGCGGTCATAGCATACTACAACGCCTCAAAAAGGATAGGGACCCCATGCACACCACTGAAAAGGCGGGGGTATACACCATCCCCATTACTAATAATTCCAGTAACTCCCATACACAATACATCTGTAGTACAGTTAGGAAATTACAGACTAGGCTCAAAGAGCACATGGCAGATATAAATCACAATAGATTTAATACTAGTCTTGCCCAATACATCCAATCCAATGGCGCCACCCCATTATTCCACCATACCAGACTGTTGGCACATGCCGGAAATAGCCTTAAAAGTCTCAGATTCAGGGAAGCACTGGAGATATACCATAGGCGCTCTTCCACAATTAACACGGAACAACCAATTCACATTAGTCATGCCTGGCAATACATGCTTAGCAACCCTCCATAACTCTTTACTACACCATATCTTATGTACCTTTCTATCTCTTCTTAAACTCCATCTTTTAACTTACTCGGCCTAAAAGT
Source organism: Dysdera silvatica (assembly GCA_006491805.2). Classification (NCBI taxonomy): domain Eukaryota; kingdom Metazoa; phylum Arthropoda; class Arachnida; order Araneae; family Dysderidae; genus Dysdera; species Dysdera silvatica. The sequence continues at coordinate 38,306,748 of QLNU02015270.1, forward strand.
ATTTGACAAAAACCCTTATTTTTTTGCCCGTGCGGTTTTTATTTCTTATTTTTATCTTTGTTCTTACTTCTTTTACATTATTTTTTCCCATTCGTATTCCTTGATTATATTATCTGCGGTATGTTCCATTCGCACCGTATACATCTGATGAAGGCTGCCCTTTAGCGCAGCCGAAAGCCAACTCATGTACCAATAATCTAACAAACCGCTCAAAGTTGTCCGATTGCTTTTATTATATATGATCAAAAGTTTACGAAACGTGTATTACAATTTTTTTACATTTCTTCATGAAATTTTGCAAAACAATTGTCACGCAAAGGAATATTACATTTTTAGCAGGCTTTTATGGTTTCACTTTTCATACACCACATCTGCACCTTGGATTTCCTGACGTAATAAATGCCTACCGTGATTTGTATGAGCAGGGTCATGCAGTTTCGTTTCCAAGGGACTCGTGGCTTTTGGTGCTATGTCATGGATTTGAAGTAAAGCACGAGTAGATTCTCTCCGGAACAGCCTTTTTTTTGTAAACCACCAAAGCTTTGAATCCAAAAGTATAGGCTTTCCTCGTATAAATTGCTTATACCCATATCTCCCAAAATAAGGCACCATTGCTTCATCAAATGATATATTCTATCCTCGTGGAGCTTTTTCCAAGAACAATTTATTTAGATCTGGACGAATTTTGAATGAAAACTTCCATCTTATTGCAAGATGGAAGTTTTCATTATCACAGACATGTTGATATCTGATAATTTCTTCAAAACGACTCTGTCGGATAAAATTCTAAACCAATTCATTATGAACATTGTTCGAATTTTCCCAAAACATACGTCTACGTGGAAGTGGAACATACCCACTAAGGAATAGAAGTGAGATAAAGATGTACATATCTTTAAGAGAAAAGAGAAAGGAAAAAAAAATTTTGTATACCATATTTTAAAGTAAAACTTACAATCTCGTCAATAATTTCTTCATTCAAAAACATTTTTAAGAAATCTAAAGGATCGATGTCATTAGATACAGAGGGTGAAGAAGTAGGTTTCATATTGCTTAATGTAGTCGAAAGTGTTATACCGCCCTTTATCCATTTTCTTTGAGAAAGAGCGTCTCTCTTATTTCATTTTTTCTTATTTTCTTTGCTGATGGGGGACACGTCATGCAAATCGTCATCTTCTATTTACTCACTACCAGGTATTACAATCTCAGCGTGTGCATTTAGCTATCTTCCAGAAAGGGCATCAGGATTATTGCTTTCCTTGTCTCCTGAATTTTCATCAGTATTTGCACCATTGTCGTTCTGTGGGCAAATAAATATATCTGCTGAGTCTCCATTAATACTGTCTGCCTTTTCTATTGTCTCCAGAAATTCATCAGTGAAAAGTTTCTTTCTTTAAAGAGGAAAAATATATTCTAAATATATTTCAATACATGCATATAGGCCCGAAAAAGGGTTGCTGGTATCTAACTGGAAGGAGACCCACACGCTGAACGTATGTGACGATGTGTGGAACCGGCCAGGCCAGTAACCTAGTGTCCTACCCCGCCTTCAAGTGGTGCAGGCTGAGCTTTCTATTTATGTGGCAAATTAATATTTGCTACACGGATAGAAAGGCGGAAGGGGAGGGCTAATTCACCAACCCGTCTAGCCAGCGTGGTGAAATTATGGCTAATTCCTCCATTATGTTGACACACCAGAAACCATGGCCCCTAGTCTCCAGGTGCTGGAGTGCTCCTGATCAAGGCAGCGGTCAGTGTGGCATGAAAGCAGGGGGTGCTAAGAATCACTGGAATGGCCCAGGCTGCCGTTTGTTATTGACCTTGGCTACGTTTAATGGACGATCCCTTGCTTCTGAAGCAAAACTTCAGGAATTGGAAGAAGAACTTGACAAGATCAAATGGGACATTGTAGGACTCAGTGAAGTTAGAAGAAAAGGTGAAGAGTTGGTGGAACTTAAAAGTGGACATTTGTTTTATTATAGAGGAACGGAAACTGGAAGAACAAGTGGTGTTGGCTTCTTAATCAACAAAAGAATTAAAGACTGTCTTCTGGAAGTTGAAAGTACATCAGATCGAGCAGCGAGGCTTGTTGTTCAACTAACCCAGCGATACCAACTTCAAATAGTACAGGTATATGCACCAACATCAAGCCATACCGACGAAGAGGTTGAAGAATTTTATGAAGAAATCAAAGAGTTACACACCAAAGGGAAACAACATATCAAGCTCATCATGGGGGATTTCAATGCAAGAATTGGACAACAGGAACAAGGAGAGACATCGGTTGGTAAATACGGATATGGGGAAAGGAATGAACGTGGCGATCAACTCATCGAATTTGCAGAAGCTGAAAACCTTAGCATCATGAATTCATTTTTTAAGAAGAAACCGCAAAGAAAATGGACATGGAAACACCCAA
>QLNU02015270.1:38309266-38322226 GCA_006491805.2 Dysdera silvatica
TGGACGATCCCTTGCTTCTGAAGCAAAACTTCAAGAATTGGAAGAGGAACTAGACAAGATCAAATGGGACATTGTAGGACTCAGTGAAGTTAGAAGAAAAGGTGAAGAGTTGGTGGAACTTAAAAGTGGACATTTGTTTTATTATAGAGGAACGGAAACTGGAAGAACAAGTGGTGTTGGCTTCTTAATCAACAAAAGAATTAAAGACTACCTTCTTGAAGTCGAAAGCACGTCAGATCGAGCAGCGAGGCTCGTTGTTCAACTAACCCAGCGATACCAACTTCAGATAGTACAGGTATATGCACCAACATCAAGCCATACCGACGAAGAGGTTGAAGAATTTTATGAAGAAATCAAAGAGTTACACACCAAAGGGAAACAACATATCAAGCTCATCATGGGGGATTTCAATGCAAGAATTGGACAACAGGAACAAGGAGAGACATCGGTTGGTAAATACGGATATGGGGAAAGGAATGAACGTGGCGATCAACTCATCGAATTTGCAGAAGCTGAAAATCTTAGCATCATGAATTCATTTTTTAAGAAGAAACCGCAAAGAAAATGGACATGGAAACACCCCAATGGAGGAACCAGCGAAATTGACTATATCCTGGCAAACAAGAAATCAATTATTGAAGATTGCAGTGTACTGAACAGATTTAATACTGGAAGTGATCATCGAATGGTGAGATGTAAAGTGCACTTAAATACTAAATTAGAACGACAGAAGCTCATTAGGAAACAAGTAAGTAAGAGGGTGGATTTAAAGAAATTAAAAGAAAATACCGAGGCATTCAAGTTGGAATTAAAAAATCGCTTTTCTGCACTGGAAGGACTTATTGATGAAAGTGATATCTCAGAAGCAAATGAAAACATTGTTAAGACAATAGTTGAAACTGCTGGGGAAATTGGTGGTGTAACCTGTAAAAAGCACAATAGCAAATTATCTGAGAAGACGAAACAGCTCATGAAAAGGCGAAGAGATATGAAGGTGGACAATCAAAATACCAGTTCCAGGATTGAGTACATAGAACTTTGTAAAACTCTGCGCAAAAGCATGAAAGAAGACATAAGAAAATTCAACTGTGAGCTAGTAAGGAAAGCCATTGAAAATAACAAGAGCCTTAGGGTTGTTAAAGGAAGTTTATCTGTTGGGAAGAAACACATCATTGCATTAAAAGGAGAGGATGGCACCGTAACAAGAAATAGGGAAGAAATACTTAGAAGAGTTGAAGAATTCTACAAAAATCTATACGAAAGTAACAGTGGATTAAACGAAGACATTGAAATAGTCGAAGGAACAGCTCCTAAAATCTTAAAAGAAGAAGTTTCATTTGCAATAAAAAGTATGAAGAAAGGAAGAGCCCCTGGTGATGATGGTATTACATTAGATATCCTAAAAGAAGCTGGAGAATATGTAGAAGACATACTTGCAAAATTCTTTACCAAATGTCTTAACAGCGGTAACATACCAAACCAATGGGATTCTGCAACAGTAATTCTTTTGCATAAAAAAGGTGATAAAGAGGATTTGAAAAATTACCGACCAATTAGCTTGTTACCTGCTATTTATAAAATCTTCACAAAAGTGCTAACACATCGCCTGCAGAAAAAATTAGATGCAGCTCAACCAAGAGAACAAGCTGGATTTCGAAGTGGATTCAGTACAGTGGACCATATTCAAGTATTAAGAGAATTAATTGAAAGAACACATGAATATGAACTTCCATTGTGTGTTGCATTTATTGACTATGAGAAGGCCTTTGACTCTATTAAAACATCAGCAGTCATCAACTCTTTAAGATCAACAGACATTGAGGATGTGTACATTGACATGGTGAAACGTGTGTATAAAAATGCAAGTGCAAAATTTCGGTTACATAAAGATACCAAAACTATCAAAATTGGTAAAGGTGTGAGGCAGGGAGATACCATTTCTCCAAAACTTTTTACTTCAGCTTTACAGATGATTTTTCAGCAGATAAATTGGAATAACAAGGGAATAAAAATAAATGGTGAATATTTAAATCATTTGCGGTTTGCTGATGACATTGTTATTTTTTCAACGAACCCATTAGAACTCCAAGACATGGTACAGGAGCTCTCAACTAGAAGTAAAGAAGTTGGACTCAAGATGAACCTACAAAAAACTAAGATCATGTTCAATAATTTCGTAGAGGAAACAAAAATACAAGTTGACAACATTGAGCTAGAAATTGCTGATTCATATATTTACCTTGGCCAGCTGATTTCAATGGATGGCAACATTATGAAAGAACTCAACAGACGTATTAAACTTGGCTGAAAACATATTAAACTTGGCAGTTGGAGCAATACGAAAGTTACAGACAACGCAAAGGAGCATGGAGAGGTGCATGCTTGGAATAACTAGGAGAGATCGAAAAAGAAACACTTGGGTGAGAGAGCAAACTAGAGTAGAGGACATCATTGTTAAAGTAAAAGGGCTGAAATGGCGATGGGCTGGGCATATTGCAAGAAGAACTGATCAACGATGGACAACAGAAATTCTGAACTGGATTCCAAGAGACCACCGAAGACCTAGAAAACGTCCTCAAACTAGATGGGTGGATGAAATAAGAAAACAGGTTGGGGTGACGTGGAAACGAATGGCCCAGGATAGACTTGTGTGGAAAGCATTTGGAGAGACCTTCATCCAGCAGTGGATAGATAATGGTTGAATATGATGATGATGATGATGATGATGACATGCATATAAAGTAAAATTAATTTATAAACCGGAAATCGATAAATTTATCAAAACAGAATTGCTTTGTTCCATGTTTTGAATTTACTTCTGAAACAGCAGACCACATTCGGTCCACAACACGTAAATAATGCAGTTATGAACAAAAAACAGAATATCAAAACTATAAATTTATCCTACTTTTAAACTACTTATATACAATTTTCATCTTTCATGCCAAAATTACAGTTAAAAACACTTTTTAAGACATGTAACAGCGCAAGTTTGCCGTATAAACAGCTTGTGACATTAGCAGAATGCAGTTTTATCCCTAAGCGGTAATACCACTAAGGCCTTGCGTCGTTTACAACCCACATTAGCATTACGCATGAATATTCTAACTTGTAAAAATTTGCCGTAAACACTAATGACTTAAAACTCATTTATGAAGTCTAATAAAATAATATTATATGATATTTTAAGAAAATAATACTATTTTGAAATAATACTTGTCTCCGATTGTGAATAGAAATCCACGACGCCGACATGTTATATTTGCGACTCTATCACTCTCGAAAATTCGTTGGAAGTGAAGTAAACATCAGATGGTTAACTTCACTGAACTGTTGAGGGTTGATTTATGTCACAACTGGACTTGTGCTGTCATCTGTATTTCTCAAAAAGCATATTTTGTGCTTTGGCCGAAAACGACCCGTTGGGCATAAATGGGTTAAGGGACAAAATGTCCGCTCCAGTGGCGGTTTCTTATTCATAGGTAACATCGTGGTTTGTTGCATATTTCACGTTCCAAGTCTGTTCCATTGGTGATATGGAACGGAATAGATGGATTAACACGACCGCCGAAGTAGCATCATTCCTTGTTGCAAAAGTCAGAAATGAAGACCAAAATGTAACAAACTGACAAGAACGACAAACTTCCACTTTTTTTTATGTATTTTTATCTTTATAGTACATTCAATATTTGCATTGATAAACGTCTGAAAACGAGAAACAAAAGATACTCAAATTTCGGGGTATTTTAGGCTTATTTAATTCCTCCTCCAATTTTTTGGTTCTTAAACCACGAGGTACAGATCTACCTAATGATCTTTATAAAATACTTTAAAGATTCTGTCCACAGTTATTTTTAAAGTGCATTTTAAAATTGAGGAAAGTATGAGGATGTACTGAAGAAAATTTATACACAAGGGTATTAAAAATGAACTCTTACCTTTGTGGTTGAAAGGAGGAGTGAAAACACACGTTTTCTCTCCTTTTCAATTCAGTTATCAATTTAGTTAATTATGTATAATTTTAACAAGACATAAACATACTATTTATTTTTGTTGAAACTTTCTCATTTTATTTGATATGTGGAGCGTGTTATGTTAAAAGATCGGATTAACTAAAGCAATGTTTCTGGAAATGCGTTTCACAGAACTCCAGGCTTCAGAAATCAGTTTGTAAAACATCAATGAAATTTTCAAGAAAAACTGTAAATTCTGTAATCACCCCCGAAGAAAACCCTAGCTCCATTAACCACCCCTAATATCTCGCAACATTAGAAACGTATTACCAACCTTTTCATTTTGATATATTGGTTATTTTTTTGTCCAAGCAGCAAACATAATAGCTATTTAAGGATTTTGTTTTAATAATATTTATAATAGGATTCTCGATTAGAGTAGATTCTCGATAGGATTAAAGGTTTCTCGACTTAAAAAAAAATGAGAAACACTGTACTATAAAAATTTAAGTCCCTACGCCTTTCTGACATAATACCTTTGCCATATTGGAAATATTGTATGAGTGTTTCCGAACATTGGAACAAGGTTCGGTCGCAAGTAACCTCGACAACAGACTCTCTGCTCTGACATGGCTCTCATAGATCCCCCACAAAACACTCTAAAGGTTTATGGTGGATTTAGCTACAAGCGCCTGATGTTTCCTAATAAATAAACAGTGGAAATCACCCCTTTCATCCTTTTTTTCCCACAAAGAATAATTTTTTTTAAGGAAATAAAATTTTTCCAATAGATATTTGTGAGAAATGACAGCATTCTCAGACAGCATGGAGTGCATTTTCTAGCTGACGAATTTAAGCTTATGGAATCAAAGACAAAACGATGAATGGAGCTCTAAACTCGTCTCCATAAAAGCCATGCCCTGCCCTTAAGTTCCACGATGACAATGATGGATGGGATGCGTTCTCTGAGCATGCGAGAAAGCTTAGTCCAAACATCTTGAGCGAAGATTTCTGCCTCATCGCATCGACGGTTTTTGAGGCGAAGGTGGACCTTAGAGAAGTGATTTCTGTCGTCTCCAAACACCGGGTGATAAGAGATTGTTAAATTGAGGAGGAAGGCAGTTTACAAACAAGAAATTTTCCAACGAAGTGAAAATAAAAAAGTATTAAAAATATAATTGAAGAGAAAAGGTTCTTGGAATAGAATAGATTTTAACGCCTTATACTCGACGAAAATAATCTTCCTTGAAATTATTTTTATTTACTTGAAGCAATTATTAAATCATTTTAAAACCTGTGTGATGTGTGTTGCATCGAAAGCCATTTATAGCTTCAGCGTTTCATAAGCGAAATCTTGAACACTATACAGAGGGTATTTACATATATTTATAACGACTTTGATAGCGCGAATAAAATACATACAATAAAAAAATTATTTTTTAATGTATTCTATCTGATAGCCCTGTCTTTGAATTATCATATTACATCTAGATTTCTACGATATTATATATTGTAAATTGATTGATATATTAAGCGATTATATTATATCGATTATATATATCATATTATATCGATTGATATATTGTAAAGTCATAAGCAGAATTTTGTCCTATTCCTCCTCCTCCACAGCTCTCCACAGTCCAGGCGTTTAGAAAGAGCTTGTTTGAAAAATCCAGATGCAGTTATCCATCGGTGCTACATCTGGAGACTGGGTAGGAATATGGCTGACTGGTATTTACCTGATTCCAATTTCTTGTCCCATTTTTTCTAGAAATGCGGTTGTACTTTTGGAGGTGTGGCTGCTCACTTTGTCCTGATGGAGTTCCACATTTTAAAAATCAGTAGAATACAATTTTGGAATATTTTCTTTAAAAATAGGAGTCAGAACATTATTTTGATAATATATAGAGTTGAGTTTTGGATTTTTTCAACTTTTCTTATTTTTTATTTTCCGTTACAAGAAATGCCAGCGATAACCATAAATCATTTATAGAAATTTTTTTTCCTCTCTTTGAAACAAATTTTCGAATCCCTCGGTCCTCTTTCCCGATAGTAAATCGATCCCTTTTTATTACAATTATTTAAATAAATCCATATTTCGTAACAATTTTTCCATCTACTTCCTGCTAAATGACTTTCATATAACGATCTGCATCTAGTCTTCCGCTCAGCAATATGCTCAGGTAGCAAACGAGAACATGTATTTTTTTAATTAAATTCAAATCTTTATTAATTATTTTATTTATAGTTGAGGCTCATGTATGCAAAGCTTTTGCAATCGTTCTTTGAGGTTTTGTATTTTCTTGTAAAACCATAGACTGCACTTTAGAAATATTAGAAGAAATATGAACCATTTTGGGATATTTCTTTTTTTTTTTTCTCTTGATATTAAAGCCTGAAGACTTTTTTTTCTTTTACATTAATAATATCGCTTATTTTATATTTTGAAACTGGAAAACTATGCTTGTTGCATTGTTTTTTAATTATTGAATATGAATATTTCTCTTCGGAAAGGGTAAATATATAGCCTTCAAGCCACAGGTCCCTTTTGTATGCCATTTCACAGCGCAAACTAAATTTTTAGTCGCAAACGATTTTTCACTTTTCAGGTAATAGCCTCTTGCCGGATTTTTTCCGGTTCGCTATTAGTTAAAATTTAAAATCAAAGTCTTTATAAACATGTGTAAACACCCTCTGTAAAACACCTTTGCAGAGTCGTTAATAATTAAAGATTTTAAAAAATCGCAAACTGACATCAAAATGCAGGAATTAATTATTGCATTCTTATCGGATATTTCCAAAGTCATATTGGGTAATTAAAATTCCTTTCAAAGCTCATCTTTTTTTCCATCAAAACTACCCGAAAACGTACTTAACTTGATAAACATGGATTTTAGCGAATAAACTAATTACACGCCTAATTAAAGCCGCAAAAATATCAATAAATTCAGCCAGACAGGTAAAAAAATGGAGCATTGTTTTACACCACAAAGCTAAGGAGAAAACAAACGTGATTTGCAACTTCGAATTTTATGCGTTGCTCATATTTGCTCTTCACAGGTCATTCCCTCGAACACTGATCATTTCTTCGAACAGTGATCACAATATGACTACTAATCATACAATAATTTTTAGCACCAACGTATAAGCAGCTCAAGCTGGTTTTTTCTTGTTTTTTGTTTTTTGTTTTAGAAGAAAAGAGACACCGTCCCCATCCTGGATTCGAACCAGAGTCCCTCCGTTGAGCCCAGAGTGTCTTTACCACTAGACCAACTAGGACGGGAACAACGCTCTCTTTCCCAACTCTTCTTCAACTCTTCTTGACAGTTCCCAACTCTTTTCTAGTGTGTTAAAAAAGGCAGTTTTAGGCTTATTTTCACTATATAGTAACACAGATCAGGATTAAGAAACAAAATTCCGGATTTCTTTGTCTCTACTGTATTATTAGCTCATTCACTTAAATTATGCATTTAAAACAATTTTTCATTACCGTAATCGCCTACGTGGAAACGACATGGACGTAAACAGTGGTTACGCTCTACAGCCAAAGCGGGGCCTTTACGAACATGGGTTATATGTGCAAATATGCTTTATTTGGTGTCCCCTACCTCTCCTAGAAGTTTGTACACGCGGTAACCGAACATCCTGCATATGTGTCTGTGTGTATGTGTATATATATCTGTATGTAGGTACGTATATGTTGTTGATCTTTCACGATACATCAATATATATATCATTTAAGATACATATAAATGACATTGGACAACCCATTTAAATGTATATATATATTTTTTTTGTCATATGTTCTTATACTTTGGTTTATTGTCTTTAAAATGATACGTTATTTGAAAAATAAAGGTCCACTTTGAAAATTTCATTATTTGTTCCCCATTATCTATCCTATGTGTACAAATTTCGAAAGATAATACCGCAGGTTATTTATTCTGAATAAAAGATGTTCAGTTAACGTATAGTTGGAAATGCTTTCCATTCCAGATACAATTGATGAAAAATGTATGTTTGTGGAACATGAAATGTGCAATTATAGGCTTTTATGGCCTTATATGGCCTTATATTATATTATGGCCTATAATACACTTATTTCATTTTAATTCATTTATTTCCAGCATAAATAAAAAACTGAATGATTAAGGGGGCAGCCGTACTTCAGTTTGGAGCATTGGTTTGTAAAGATTTCGTAAACTTACAAGAACAGTAACCGGCGCAGCATGACCACTGTAGTCTTTGAGCCGTAAAACCACAAAACAAACAAACAAGAACAGTAACTATATGTGCATTTGTGATAATATTTTTATAATTTTGCAATAATTATGCAGAGTTATTACTGTAATGTTATTGTCGGTCTTTTACGATGCATTAAAATATATAATTCATCATAGGCGTAGAGTTATATGGGCCCGTGGGGCCCGAGGCACCCCTCAAATAAATTGCGATTTTATATGTACTGTAATGTATAAACGTACATAAAATGTGCTTGGGCCCTCACAATAAGTTTGAGAACTCTACGTTGATGTCATTCTATAATGCATATAAATATTGGATACCTACCCCCCATAAAGTTGAATGCAATTCTTTGGATTTATACCGATTAAGACTAAACTACAAGGGCTTCGAAGTCAAAGTGGGCTTCCGTAATTACAAATGCCAGGGATGCTTTTTTTCCTCAGTCTGACCCTGTTACGAATGATAAACTTTGGACATATAAAAAGATATATTGGACTATATATTTCCAAAGCAATTAATATTTTAATTGATACATAGAGTTGAAACTCTGTAACCAAGGTGACAGGAAATTTACTCGTGTTAAAAATAGTTTATCTGGAAAAGGCCAGATCGTATTACTAAGCTATTCATTTTGTTAACGGGATTCAAGAAACAGTTCAAGTTAATAAACATGATAATTTGCATTAAGCGTGTTCACGTTAAAGAAGTTCGGTTGTATACATTGCAACAATATTATTAAGATTAAATAACAATAGCATTTTTCATTATCATAATAGAAAGTAATAGTATATTTGGATGCATGTTGTAGGTTTTTTTTTGAAGCTTTGCATTGAAAATTGAATTGTCAGAGAAGGGGGCCGTTAAAATATTAGGTAAGTATCTTTGAGGAAGGTGGGGAGGTTAACATTTGCTTATTTTTGCTGACAATTGGGAGGATGGGGGGGGGTCTGAACAATGCTTAGGTAAGTTGCAAAAAATAATAGTACTAACACATAATCACAAATTGACAACTGCCCTAACAGAACTGCAATACTTTGATGCATGACACACTGCGAGTGAAAGATATAAAATATAAAATAAACGTAATCGCAGTTAAATATTTAATTATTTAAACCAGTGGTTCTCAGATATTTTTGGCTCAGGGGCCCCCCATCTGGACTCCCCGTGACTAAATTTTTAAATTGTCATAAATATATTATTTTTAATAAATGTATTTTATTAAATCCATTTCTTATATATTACACTAGTTGCTTACAATGTAAGAAATATTAACAATAAAAATGTAACAAAATACTTTATAATGTCACCAAAATAGCAATTAACAGCGTGTTAAAACTTTTTTTAAACGCGATAATTTATTGTGATTACTCTCTATTTATAAATAAGCGTTTAATATTATAACAAACTTATAAATAAATGCTCAATATTAGAGTAAAAATGTAAATAAGTATTATAATTTGCATCACACGTTGCATTCTTATTTCAAAAACTTGTCCCAAACAATTAGAAAACCGAAATCTTACATAAGCCGGGGGGGTAGGCATTTGCTCATTTTTTTCTTACAATGGAGAGGGGGGAATATATAATGGCCAGAAATGTGCCTACGTAATATTTGAACGTCCCTTAATCTGAAATTTCTTGTACTATGTGTACGGTATTTGTTAATACTGAGTATTTATCCTCTATTCGGAAATATTAGAAGAGAGCAAGCGACATAAATAATAAAAGATAGAATGGACATAAAAATAAACAATAATATTAATGAAAATGCTTAATGTCCTCAACTTCTTGCGAAATCAAAAGTAATCATTAAATCATTGTCTTTGATATTTTTAAAATTGATTAATTTAGCTTATTTTAAAACTTAAAATTAATGCAATTTTTAAAATCACAATCCTCAGTCCTTTGGGAAAATCTTAGTCTCTTCCTCTTCCGTACAGCCAGTAAGAAGCTTTCCAGGCAAAGCATTTCTCTAAATTGCTTGGGGGCTAGACCACGAATTCTCACATTTTTCTGTTCGCAGGTATTGGTGTGGTTTAAAAACTGTGGATTGCCATGTCTCACGACTGCTACACATAGTTAGGAACTTCCAGTTTAGTCTCTTGGTCCCAATTTGTGTGCTCTCCACACCCCTTTCTAGTAGTGCAGGGACACCATTTGTGACCAACCATCCCAATTTTTCTTTCACAGACAATTCATTCAATCACACCATATTCTTCTAAGTTTTTGTGCAGCCTCGGGCCGAAATTCCTACCCATTCCATACTTCCCCCTGTTTTCCATTCAATCACCACGCTCAGGCGTTTTTCCCATCCTCGATCACGTATTTACATTGTAAAAATCATTTCCTGTTGAAAAATATTGCCCATGACTATGTTCTAAGAACCAATGTCTACGATCAGTGGCGTAGGAAATGGAGGGACCCAAGCACCACCCCCTGCCCATTGGGTGTCAAAACACATTATTTTCTCTAAAGCCGCATATCATTATCTTCTTTGAAGCCGCTCGAGCACCCCGGTAGCCACTTGAACCCACCATGCATTTACAATTTCTAGACAACTCTCTGCGACTGGCACATTTATCAACAAATATTTTTATTAAGAAGCACGATGGATATTACAACCGAAGATTAAAATATAGTGTAACTAAAGTTTTGTATCTCCAGTTATTTACCATAGTTTCCATTGCAGTTTATTTAAATTCCAGTACATTCTTCAATTCCCGCTACTCGTAGACAGTAAATTAGCCCTTCTAATATATGAAATTTCTAAACGAAACTCAGAAATGACATATCAAATGCATGTATATGCAACAAAATTTAAATCATATAATTATATAACTATACCACTTGCCCATAAAAACTGTAATTTAAAAATATTTCCCATAGGGAAATTCAAATTTGGAATAATATTCACATCGAAAGAAAACTTCCCTTATCCAACTTTCAAAACAAGCGTATTTCAAAAATTATATCCATCAAGTCTGTACTAAATGCACTTAAAGGAATCAGAGTAGCGAATTGGAAAAGGATAGTATCTTAAAAGAAAAAAGTTTTAAACACAGAGCAACAATTAGTACTAAAATAGCAAAAAAAGAGAAAAAAAACAAGCCTTTACATACATACATCTGGTTATTCCTTTACAGGCTAACTTTCTTACCTCGGGCGGTTAATTAGTCCCCCCTCTCCACATGGTTAAGCCTCCGGACATACAGGGTAGAACGTCCTTAACGATGAACACCCACCCACACCATTTTAGATTTCCGTAAAATGTAGATAAGAGGATACAAAACAACAAAAGCATAAATGTTCAAATTTACCAAATGATGCCTTTCTTTTCAATAAATACGCAAAGGAAGACGGAAACAGGCCCTCAAGAAAATCATTCATATAATGCTTAACACGATTCCGTCTGAATAAATTCGTATTGTATATAATATCAAATTAACAAGGGTGGCGATATACTGTTTTTGCACCCGAGTCACCAATAATCCAAAAATGGGCCTGGCCATAGGAAAAGAACAGTTGAACAATGAGACAGGACATAATCTTAATTAAATCAGGATTTATTTAAAAGGATATAGAAAAACAAAAGATAGAGAGAACAGAGAAAGAAAGAGAAACACATTATAGAGAAGCCTTACAATCGGCCATAACGTCTTCATCGGTCATTTTTTTTTATATACAGATGACATGAGAAAGGGAAATTTGTGGATAAATATACACATTTTGTTTCTAAATACCTATTTAAATAAACCGAGTGATATAAATACTTTATGGCCATTAAATTGTTATATATCTTGATTGAACATATGCTTGTAAGCGTTAAGTTATATGGGGCCCGGGCCTCTCCCACGTAATTTGAAATAAATTGAAATTTTACATAGGTATATTGTAACGTATAAATGTACATAATATGTTCTTAGCCCTTCCCCACCCCCCCTCAATAATTTTGAATCACTCTACATTGATGCATGCACATTGCTAAAAATTTGGCCCTGTTTAATATCACATGTTCAATTGGGATATATAGCCACCTAATGTTAAATAGGGCCTGATTCTTAGCAAAATTGAAATATTAAGACAAATCTGTAATACCTTACTTCAAGGGGGAACCCCATTCTTTTGTATGTAGAGAGAGATAGAGTGAACAGTTCAAGAGATAAAACCACAGGCATCTTCAAAACCATATGGTGATTTTTCGCTTAGTAGTTAGAGCGCATATTTCCTTTTTCCATATCTTCCCCGGGAGTGTGTGTGTTGGTACTGGTTGGGGCTCGAGCCCCATGTGTCTCTGTAACTCTAAGCCTATGACCACATGTCCCCACCTGCCTTAGATATCTCTGGATGGCTGCTTTCTTTTTTTGGCGGTAGAAACCCACTCACTTCTTTCTTAGGATTCCTTCAGGAGATGAGAGCTTATGCGAATTCATTTGAACATTCATATAAAATGCAGAAAGAGCGTTGTAGATGGCATCAACGGGAAGTTGGGAAGCAATTAATTCAGTGTTTGGGTTGGAAGGAACAATTCCAGTGCGTGATCAGAAAAACAAAAATAAAAATGCATTGTATGAAAATTCATCAACAGCGTTTTCGTAAACTAAAATTGCAAGGTTTTTTTTTTAAATATTAGTAGATTATTGGGGAACTCAAACCTCTGTTGGAATTCATTTGGAGGACTCGAGCTCCCACAGGCCCATATAATTCTACGCCTACTCTAACAAATAGCAACGTCCCACCTTAAGGAAATGTTAAAACCGGAATA
>QLNU02015270.1:38322326-38362538 GCA_006491805.2 Dysdera silvatica
ACGGCTACACATGGTTAGGAACTTCCAGTTTAGTCTCTTGGTCCCAATTTGTGCTCTCTACACCCCTTTCTAGTAGTACAGGGACACCATTTGTGACCAACCATCCCAATTTTTCTTTCACAGACAATTCATTCAATCACACCATATTCTTCTAAGTTTTTGTGCAGCCTCGGGCCGAAATTCCTACCCATTCCATACTTCCCCCTGTTTTCCATTCAATCACCACGCTCAGGCGTTTTTCCCATCCTCGATCACGTATTTACATTGTAAAAATCATTTCCTGTTGAAAAATATTGCCCATGACTATGTTCTAAGAACCAATGTCTACGATCAGTGGCGTAGGAAATGGAGGGACCCAAGCACCACCCCCTGCCCATTGGGTGTCAAAACACATTATTTTCTCTAAAGCCGCATATCATTATCTTCTTTGAAGCCGCTCGAGCACCCCGGTAGCCACTTGAACCCACCATGCATTTACAATTTCTAGACAACTCTCTGCGACTGGCACATTTATCAACAAATATTTTTATTAAGAAGCACGATGGATATTACAACCGAAGATTAAAATATAGTGTAACTAAAGTTTTGTATCTCCAGTTATTTACCATAGTTTCCATTGCAGTTTATTTAAATTCCAGTACATTCTTCAATTCCCGCTACTCGTAGACAGTAAATTAGCCCTTCTAATATATGAAATTTCTAAACGAAACTCAGAAATGACATATCAAATGCATGTATATGCAACAAAATTTAAATCATATAATTATATAACTATACCACTTGCCCATAAAAACTGTAATTTAAAAATATTTCCCATAGGGAAATTCAAATTTGGAATAATATTCACATCGAAAGAAAACTTCCCTTATCCAACTTTCAAAACAAGCGTATTTCAAAAATTATATCCATCAAGTCTGTACTAAATGCACTTAAAGGAATCAGAGTAGCGAATTGGAAAAGGATAGTATCTTAAAAGAAAAAAGTTTTAAACACAGAGCAACAATTAGTACTAAAATAGCAAAAAAAGAGAAAAAAAACAAGCCTTTACATACATACATCTGGTTATTCCTTTACAGGCTAACTTTCTTACCTCGGGCGGTTAATTAGTCCCCCCTCTCCACATGGTTAAGCCTCCGGACATACAGGGTAGAACGTCCTTAACGATGAACACCCACCCACACCATTTTAGATTTCCGTAAAATGTAGATAAGAGGATACAAAACAACAAAAGCATAAATGTTCAAATTTACCAAATGATGCCTTTCTTTTCAATAAATACGCAAAGGAAGACGGAAACAGGCCCTCAAGAAAATCATTCATATAAACGGACTGTTAAGCCAAAACACTTGAAAGAAGTAATCATTGAAAAATCATCCCCCCACACCCCAAGGTAAATCAACGTACGAAATGGGCACAATCTGATGAGTGAAAACACCTAAGAGAAAGTAGATCTCCTAGTAGTTTATCAGTTATTGATTTACTAATTAATTGTCAATAGTTTTAGTCATCTGAATTCTTCAAGTTATTTTGTACTTACGTATTCCATAATTTTTAATTGTTTGAGTTTTTACGGCGCCAGGACGTACAATTTTCCGAGGAATCCGAACGTCTTACGGAACCAACCTTCAGACTACGTTAAACAATTAGTCGGTAAAAGTCCTTTTTCTTTGGCATAGTTGGAAATCGGGATAACCAAACTCTAAGGACGAGCGTGTTCTTACCACACCACCGCAGGGCCCCGTAACTTTATTTCTTGGTGATAGTATAGTTTTGTTTACATTCTAATTCATTAGAATGTAACTGAAAGTTTAAATTAATAAAATTGCAATTGGTAACCACTAGCAGGGTCGTCCTGACGGGGTAAGAAAAGGTGAACCCTCAGACCATTTATTATGTTACATCGTCTTTATCTTTGTATCAAAGACAATATTAAGAATCTTTGGTTTATTTGATGAAAAGAAAATTTAAAAAATATTTCTCTTTCGAATGATAATTGTTTAAAACTGTGTATATATCGATAGATATAAAAGTAAATATGGCATCTTATAAAAGTTTTAAATAAATATTTCTATAAATTAATATTATATTTGATGCGGACTCTGTCAGACTATAGTTTTTACCCAATGCTACCTTGGTAGATAACAATTTGCAATTTGTAAAATCCATATCTGTGTTATAAACCATGTGTAAACCCCATAATGTAGCATGATTCCGTCTGAATAAATTCGTATTGTATATAATATCAAATTAACAAGGGTGGCGATATACTGTTTTTGCACCCGAGTCACCAATAATCCAAAAATGGCCCTGGCCATAGGAAAGGAACAGTTGAACAATGAGACAGGACATAATCTTAATTAAATCAGGATTTATTTAAAAGGATATAAAAAAACAAAAGATAGAGAGAACAGAGAAAGAAAGAGAAACACATTATAGAGAAGCCTTACAATCGGCCATAACGTCTTCATCGGTCATTTTTTTTTATATACAGATGACATGAGAAAGGGAAATTTGTGGATAAACATACACATTTTGTTTCTAAATACCTATTTAAATAAACCGAGTGATATAAATTCTTTATGGCCATTAAATTGTTATATATCTTGATTGAACATATGCTTGTAAGCGTTAAGTTATATGGGGCCCGGGCCTCTCCCACGTAATTTGAAATAAATTGAAATTTTACATATATTGTAATGTATAAATGTTCATAATATGTGCTTAGCCCTTCCCCACCCACCCTCAATAATTTTGAATCACTCTACATTGATGCATGCACATTGCTAAAAATTTGGCCCTATTTAATATCACATGTTCAATTGGGATATGTAGCCACCTAATGTTAAATAGGGCCTGATTCTTAGCAAAATTGCAATATTGAAACAAATCAGTAATATCTTACGTCAAGGGGAAACCCCATTCTTTTGTATGTAGAGAGAGATAGAGTGAACAGTTCAAGAGATAAAACCACAGGCATCTTCAAAACCATATGGTGATTTTTCGCTTAGTAGTTAGAGCGCATATTTCCTTTTTCCATATCTTCCCCGGGAGTGTGTGTGTTGGTACTGGTTGGGGCTCGAGCCCCATGTGTCTCTGTAACTCTAGGCCTATGACCACATGTCCCCACCTGCCTTAGATATCTATGGATGGCTGCTTTCTTTTTTGGCGGTCGAAACCCACTCACTTCTTTCTTAGGATTCCTTCAGGAGATGAGAGCTTATGCGAATCCATTTGAACGCTCATATAAAATGCAGAAAGAGCGTTGTAGATGGCATCAACGGGAAGTTGGGAAGCAATTAATTCAGTGTTTGGGTTGGAAGGAACAATTCCAGTGCGTGATCAGAAAAACAAAAATAAAAATTCATTGTATGAAAATTCATCAAAAGCATTTTCGTAAACTAAAATTACAAGGTTTTTTTTTTAAATATTAGTAGATTATTGGGGAACTCAAACCTCTGTTGGAATTCATTTGGAGGACTCGAGCCCCCACAGGCCCATATAATTCTACGCCTACTCTAACAAATAGCAACGTCCCACCTTAAGGAAATGTTAAAACCGGAATAAGTTTTCGTAAGCAAATAAAATACTTTTTTTGGATTTTAACTTTTGTTTTTAAGATTTTGTTTTTGCTTTTAAATCGCTTCGCGTGCTGTGTGGCACGCTTTCTTTAAGATGCCGACCCTTGACTTTGTATTCATTGGAAAATTTTCATTATTATTGATTTTAAATTTTCATTTTAAATTTTCATTAGAAATTTTAAAATCTCCACCTTTTTAAGTTCTTCCAAAATGAGTATTCATCCTGAAAAGGTTACATTTATCCGCTGATATGCGTAATGAAATTAAAAGAAACGGGATAGAAAAATTCTGCAATTTTCGCAAGGAATTCGATAATTAGTTACTCACAAATTACTTCTTTCTAAGGAACGCCAAATTTTCCAACGGTTCCATTTCTAATCATTTTCAATTGAATAGAAATGGCAACTTTAAGCTTATTGAGAGAAATCTACTACAGAGACTTTTTTTCAGGGCAATGAAACGGTTCATTCTGCATTATAAAATGAGGTTACATATTAACGTAACCGCGAAACAAGATCACATATCGTTCTCGAAACGCAAATTTTTTACTTAAAATTTTTATCTAAAATGCATAAAAGAAATTAAAAAGCAGGTGTGGTGAGTAGAAATGTGAGAGAAAAGGACCTAAAGGGTTTAGAAATTATGAAATATAAAGGAAGTGTATCACAAAAACAGATACCGATATAAAAATGAGGTGGGCAAAAGGCATTGATATTTTGAATTTTGGCCATGATATTTTGGTGATCAAAAGTCACCAAAATTTGAACAATAGTGGATGCAGTCAGAAACAAAGAGGGTGATTTCTTACAGGCAGGTGGTGACTGCGCATCATTGCCGAATTAAGGTTTCTGTGGGGTTAAGCCCAGGGGCGAAGTGGGTCCTCTCAAAGGGCGCATGCCTTGGATTATCGAAGGGCGCGTGTCCTATGGCTCATGAAGGGTCACCGGCCCAGCTGTAGCCGGTGGCCCAATCTGTCCCTACCTAGGCCGGAAGGATAGAATGGGCCCTCGCTTGATATTTACTCAATAAATCCTGAATTTTTTGTTCGAATCATTGTCTTCATTATCGAAGTATATTAATGATGAAAATTTCTCAGACATTCAATAAACAAGCAGTAAATATCAATCAATCAACGTTTATTAGCGTAGTGATACCAACGCCGATGTTATGGCGTGATTAGATGTGGATGTTAGGTTAGTGGAAGGTCGTGGGTTCAGGTCCCACCGAAGGCAGAAATATTTATTTTCTTTCGAACGTTTCACCATCTAATCGATTCACCATCTAATCACGCCATACCATCGGCGTTGGTATCACTACGCCAATAAACGTTGATTGACTGACATTGTTGTTTGATTTAATCTGCGTAGTGTTCGATTTATATAAAATAAATAGGCAGTAAATAATAAATAAGATTTAATAAAAGACAGTAAATAAACGAGATTAAAATGACGCTTATATTTAAATAACACCAGGTCCTTTCAAAACCTCTGTAGGGCCCAAAATTGCGGGCCCTGGTCCCAGGCCTACTGGGCCTATACGTAAATCTGGCACTGCTGCAAATGCTGTTGATAAAAGCATGTCAGTCCTGTTTTCTCAGACTGATACCATGCAGCTTATTATTGGTTTTACTACATGTTTAACACGTACGATAAATGTGAAGTGCATATTTATTTACATTAGTTTTTGTTCCCCACTGTTAATCAAGTAATATGTAATTTATACTACTAACTCATTTATTAACGTGGTTTTACGTTTTACATGTGATATATTTTATATAGTTTTTTTTTTTAATTTCTTACAGGTTACTAGAGAAACATATGGTAGTTTTTGTAATTTTTTGTTTTATTGACATAAAATTCTTTTATTAAAGGTACTTTGGATCACCGTTTATTAATTTTTGCTTAATCAACTTTAGATCGTTTGAAAATTAAACTAGCTCTCGAAGAAGAGAACTCTCTCTCTCTCTCTCTCTCTAAGCTCATTTCGCGAACCGAAGCATCGATCGTTGACACTTTTCTTTTAATTCACGAAAGAAGAATTTGATTTTTCAGTTGTAGTTATTTAGTTTCGAGTAATTTTATCCCTCTATTCATAAAATTCCATTCAACGATCTATTCCGTTTTCCACTATTGAATTGGATTACGTTACCCAAATCAAGTCAGGATTTTCCCTCTTCCCAAAAATTCCTTCCGTCTCCTTAAGTTTGGAAACACTGTTCGTCTGCTCCCGAACTCAGTGGAATTTTCAAGATTTCGTAAACTATCTCTGGCAACGATCGTAATTAAGTTGCCCGACTCAAAGTTTGATTGTTCATTGAGATCCTGGAATTTAAATTGCAATACATTTATCCGATTCTCCCTTACAATTCGATTTTCATGGTCATGTGAAAGAACATGTTCTCTCTTTTTTTCTTTCTCCTTCTCTCTCTCTCTCTCTCTCGCTTTGTCTTCGTTTCTCTTACTGCCTATTTATTTCACTTCTACCGAGTTTTGTGATTTGAATGCAATTCTTGGTCGTTCTCAATTCTACTGCTTGTGCTTGATCATTTTTGACTCGCCATTTGCTCCTTCAGTTTTTTTATGTCCAACAATCGAACTTCCATCTAATGACGAATTTGCCGATCTTTCTTTCATTGGGGGCGCTTTGTTAGGCGTCTATAGTCAACCCAATCTATAATTACAGTCAATGTCGGGAGTGGTCACTACCTCCAAAGCCTATCGCACTCACTGTTACTCAGCTTCGATACTTACATTTAACTCTGTGTTAGAGAACAGTTGGGCATTGGGAAGCCTCATGTCTCTGTTTGCAGATACCTCATAAAAGCACACTTTCGATGTATAAGCAACCTTGCTGCAATTATGTTAAACGTTCCTTCCTAAATATAAATTAAATGTTTTTAAGGAGCCGATAAACAAAGGGTTTGGTGGTCCACGGTTTTTCGTAAGTTATTTCGTCCTCAGGCAAATTTAAAACGCCTGTTAGCTCATTCAGAAAACGATAACCAAAAACGATGACCAAAAAGCAACGCATCAAGATTGTTTGTTGGAATTTTAAGATAAAAGGACAGACGTCAATAATTACGTTGCACTGGTGCTTACAGTTTTCCGTGGAATCCGAAACCCATAAAGCCTAGAGAACCAACCTTTGTACTACGATGAGCAATTAGTCGGTAAGCGTTTCTTTCTTTCTTTCTCTTTCTTTTTGGCACGGTTGGGAATCGAAAACGAGCGCGTTACCACTGCACCACCATAGGGCCACTCAGGGTCGGATTTCAAGGAGGCAGGGGGCGATCGCCACCCCCTTGAATGAAAATATAACATTGAAAAGATCAAAGTCGGTATCGTCGAAAGATTTAAATCGGTATAAGATTACCTCCGACATATTGCAGATTCATTTCCAGAACACCGCAATAAAACGGATCATACAAATTTTATAGACTCACAGTGTATAATAAAATAATATTTACATTATAATATAGTATATGTGCGATAAACAGTATATTTAAAAAATCAAGTGCTAAGAAATTCAAACCGTCACGACGGTTTGAATTTGACGACGCGTCCACTAAGCCATCAACAAGAAGTTGGAAAAATGGCATCTATAGACGTATAAAGTCAGTGTTGCCACAAACCTTCGACTTGGTAAAAAAGCTCAACATGGATGCAATAAAATGCGAAAATATCTTTTTTATAATTGTACTGCGGCCTATATTAAATCAGATAATAATGAGTTCACTGTGTTGATATTTCACTTCAGAATTTTGGAATTATCTGACAAAAAATCGCTTTAGCTATTAGCGTAAATAGGATGGGGGACTCAACTCTGCCTAGAAAAAAAATTGCCCCAATAGAAAAATGAAGAAATTTAAATATAAATGATATGTCTCCCTGTGCGGAATATTACAATGGGGGGACATAGTCTTACATCCCTTCTTCTCGGGACACCGACGCTAGTTACGTAAATTACTTAACCTACAATATTTTGTCTCTGTAGCAGTGCGGCGAATTTTTTGTACTTTTTGTAATTTTGTGCACCAGTGTTGTGCGGAGGTGTCCACAGCGAAACTATTTGTATAAAATCCTAACTATTTCAATAACTCCTGAATTCTACAAGACGCCGCTAAATTCTCTTTGATAGAATTGGACGCCGTCAAGAAATTAAAGTATGCCTGAATGCGAGTAAATTTCTAAATAGTCCTCTCTAATTAAACAGAACTCAAAGGCGGGCATTAAATGGGCCTGACAAAGCCTTTGTCCCTCAGAAACTGCATTCAAATGCTGGTATTGTAATGTGAGCAGGCGGAATTTAGTCTAAAGGCATTGAACAGCATGTCTGTTGACATACGCCTTTGACATCGCATAAAGGCATACTTCCGGCTCAAAACGAGCTTAGCAATAAACAGCAAATACCACCACACTTCTTTTCTAATACAACGAAACAGTTATAATATTCATCAAATAGTGTTATTAATAAACCTGCAATCCACATCCATCACGATGTATAAATGCTATTCAATTATTTGTACATAATTCGCATTAAAACTAATGTAGACATATAATATTAAATATATAATTTACGGTAATACATATTATAAAATTTATATTAATATATATTATCAATATTAATACATGTTATACAATTTATACGAATACATAATACACAACTTAAGTTAATATATATTATGCAATTTACATTAATACGTATGATATATTTAAATTAATACAATACATATTATATAATTCATACTAATATATATCATTGTCAATTTCATCTATTATTAATCCACTACTGAATAAAAGTCTCCGAAAATCCCACCCCAAGCCCAGATCTGCTCTCGTGTTGTTTGCTACCCTGTCATTTCAGCCTGCTTTTTATGTTTGCACTTGAGGACGTGTTGCTGTCCTTCGATAATCTCGATAACCTATTGAACATTTCTGTTATCCATCGTTGACCAGTCCTCTTTCCAGTATATTTCATCCATCACCATCTATATTTGGTTTAATATCAAATGCTTATATACAAGATGGCGCATAAGTTCGTTAACAAAAATCAAAGTGCGCGCGCAGCGAAGAAATTAAAAGAATTTGCATATTGCTAGAGCAGATATAGCCTTTATAAATAACAAGCTTGGTGAACTTAAGATCAGTATTAATGTTTTTATACTATGATGAGTGAATTACATCGGTTGATAATCCGTTCATTTCTGCGTGGTGAGCGTTGAGCTGACACTTAGAGGTGTATCAAAAAAGATAACATTCCACGTCAGTTGATATCCAAAACTATTAAACGATGGAAGGAGACTGGCATTGATTGCCGCAGACAGGCCCCGCACTGGTCGAACACACACCGTTCGGACGCTACGTCAAATCAAAGCTGTAGAAGCTAGAATTCTCCGAAATCCTCGAAGATCACAAAGAAAACTGGTCTCCAAAATGAAAGTTTCATATAGATCAGTTCAAAGAATTATAAAGGATGATCTGGAACTAAGACCTTTCAAACGGCAGTAAAGTTTACGGTTTGGCAGTGACTCAATACAGGTCCAGACTCAAAAGATCGAGGGTGTTGCTTCGGCTGTACGCTAATGCAGATTTGGAAAAAATCATCTCTTCTGCTGAAAAAATATTCGTTATCCAGAAATACAAGAACGCTCAAACTGACATGGTTTGAGCATCAACTCTGGCAGATAGATACTCCTCAAGATGTAAGAATTGTTCAACGCTTTCAGAAGCCTGAGTCTGTGATGGTTTGGGGAGCCATCTCCACTCTGGATGTCCTTCCTCTCGTTTTTGTGGAACCCGGAGTAAAAATTAAATCTGCTTACAAAATTCTTGAAGCTCATCTAAAAGAGGAGGCTCAACGTGTCTTCGAACAGATGACGATGGACATTTCCAGCAAGACCCGGCACCAGCTCATGGTTCAAAAATCTCTCAAGAATGGCGCCGGCTGAACACTCCTGAATAAGAATTAAAAAATTAACATGAATAGGTTTTGTTTGAGAATAGACCACAAAATCTGAAAGTTTGCTGAAAAGTTAAAAAGCGTTATAAAGTAATATAAAACATATCCATGAGATTTCGACTTTCTTGATGTAAATTCTCGAGTTTGCTTGTAAAGTGTCAAAACTTGTTATGACACGTTTTGGGCATTCGAAGCTACTATTCTTCGGTAATAAACTGAGTACAAACGTCAACATCCACTGTTACTGTTCCGTGATTATGCTGGTTTTGTCAAACTGCTCTGTTTGATAAAACAAATTGAAGAATTATTAAAAAGATTTTAAGAAATGGCAGAAAGAATACATACATTGCCAAAAGAAGGGAAATATTTCCTTGGGATTAATTAATTAATTAATCACATAAAAAATTTTAAAATCATCCTCCACGGGTGACTGAAGCTAGTTGAGGATTTGAAGTCATTCACAATATTATAATCTGGATTTCAAGGATCGCCTGCTCTGGTGCATAGATGATTTCATCCATGGAAAATTCGGTACTATCCTCAGCATTCGAGGGATAAAAATTTTGCCATTTGTTTTAAATTTCAGGATTTTAAACTTTTCGTTTCAATCTGACCATATTCACCATGTATTTTCGCATTCTCCGCAATTAATTTTGAAACGTGGTTTCTTGTACGGTGGATGCCGGTACCGAACAACACAATTTTATTTTTGGAAAGTGGCCATGTTTTTTAATTGAGTAGTGACTTTTGTTTCTGTTGGACGGAACATCAAACATGCTTTCAATATGACCAACGTAACACATCAATGTTGTCTTCTTTTTTTTCAAAACGTGATGTTTTAAACGTCAGAATGACGTTCTGAACGTCACAAGAGAAGTATGCTATTCTATTCAGTCTCTCTCTTTCTCTCTCTCAGGTTGAATAGATTCGTTTACTGAATGTAACACCCTTTCCTTTCTTAACGCTAACGATAAAATATAGACGGCAATCAGTTTAGCAGTGCAACCGGCAGGTTAAGACATATTATACCATTTTCATCACAAACATAAAATCTTTCCTCCCCATTTGAACAAAGAACAGCCACGGCGAACGCATACTTTTACCAGGCTTTGAAGATTTGTTACAAATCTACACTTCTTTCCCCAAGGAAGTTGATTTTATAATAAATTCCGATAATTTAGGATATCGATTTAGATGTTGATATGGAAGTTTCAAAGTTTCCGAACCCTTTTTTAATGCAACATTCAAACATACCATTCCGATCCCGTGGATCTTTTTTTTTCTCTCCCTTACTCATTCCAAGAAACAATTTCGCATCAATAATATTTAAAACATTTTTGTATGTCGTTTAAACAAGCCTTTGCGTCTTTTTTCTCTACTTACCCAACTTCAAAGTTCAAAATAGTATTCCAATTTTTTTAACGTCCACTGGAGGTTTTATCAAATTCATTGTGGTGCAATCTTTTATAGTAGATCAGCTAAAATTCCTTTGAAACAAAGGTTAAAGTCTTATGAAATACCTGTTGCGATGACTAAATTTTAGAAGTTCACAATTATACCTCACTGGTCAGAAAATTACAATGTCATTGCTACAAACAATATTATTTACCGATCAATTGGCTGCAATGCTTAAATTCCTTTAAAGCCTTCCACATCAATCTACACTTGCACAATAAGTAAATGACCGTAAATCCACCCCAAGCTTCCTTCACTTATGGAGAACCTTTCAGAAAAACTCCACAAATAATAAACCCTGCCCTAACTAGTCCAATTCTTTTTGTTTCACGCTTAATTTCTTTTTTATCCATTATTTACAACACTTCGTTTATCCTTATTTTTTTCGCCTAATAGAGTTCAGAACTTCCACTAACTATCATTATCGTAAAAACAACACTTTAGCATTGACTCTTGGTTAATTCCTGAAGAAAATTAGCTTCGAATGCCCTACAATGTCGATACGTTTTTCGATGCTTGTTTATTTGCGGCTCAAAGACTACAGTGGTCATGCTGCGCCGGGACCTACT
Organism: Dysdera silvatica; assembly: GCA_006491805.2. Taxonomy (NCBI): domain Eukaryota; kingdom Metazoa; phylum Arthropoda; class Arachnida; order Araneae; family Dysderidae; genus Dysdera; species Dysdera silvatica. The sequence continues at coordinate 38,333,887 of QLNU02015270.1, forward strand.
GTTTTCCGAGGAATCCGAACCTCTTAAGGCCTGGGGAACCAAACCCCGGACTACAGTGAGCAGTGCGATCTTTATGAGATCTCTGAGTAAGCGTTCTTTTTGCACTGCTGGGAGTCGAACCCGGATTAGCCGCGCAATAGGAGAACGCGTTACCACACTGCGCCACCGCAGGGCGTTTTTCGATGCATTATCTAAACTTTTTAACTTTAAAAGAGCCTGAGCTATTAAGCGCAAACGCAAATCGAGCAGCAAGTTTTCCCAATTGTGTCCCATTTCGCTCTGAACCAAGAGCAGGCAGGAGGTTCAACAAAATCTTCCAAAAGATTTGCATCATCTTCAAGCTGCTCAATGGACGAGCTAAGAGATCTTGGTTGAACAGTCACAGTCGTTATAAATGCGCTTTTTTCAACCTCGATTTCTCTTGAGAGCCTGCTATAATAGCAAACAAAGGAATCTTCAAACTAGAAGAAGTTATTTGTGTCCTCTAGGATACCAGGCGCAGCTTCACTTTGCCAAGGATCACTTTGAATTTTGATGGCTTCTTCTTCTTCTTCTTCGGAAAAGGCAAAACTTTCTTCCCGAATATCGCAAATATCTGCAGAATGTAAGATATTATTACCCTTCACAGGGATAACACAATTGCCAAATATGGTCAACACAAGAAAGCCTCCGGGGCGAGATTTTTGTGAGTTTTCGTGGGGGAATTTATTATACAATAATTTTTGCCACCCACGTATTAATTACAGCTCAAACTAGAGCTTATGTAATTTTGGAGAAAAAGAGACGCTTTCCCCATCCTGGATTCGAACCAGGGTCCCTCCGTTTAGCCCGGAGTGTCTTGGACCGCTAGACGAATGAAGATATCATTCATCTAGCGGTTCAAGACACTCCGTTTTCAAGATACTGTTTTCAAGATATTATTTAAAACTTACATAATTATCTCAATATTGACAATTTCATCACTCAATTTCTTTAAACGCTTACTAAATTCCTGCCCATCAAAAGTGTCCAAAGCCGTATCATATGAACTGTCGCTCAAATCTGAATCACTCATTTTTCTGTTCACCAATATAGACTTGAACTGCCAATAAAGTTAGTTTTGTCTAAAATAAATAGTACACTAAAATATTGCGAATCGCTTATTAATGAAATTCAGACGCAGATTTTCGTAATAAATAAGTTAATAATCAATTTTTTCTTCTCAATTTTTCCCTTGTGCATTGTTAACTTATTACACAATTGTTGATGTATTGCTATTTATTTAGTTTATTACCCCTTCACACAGCTTTACGGTGAAAATATTTCAAAGTATTGTCGAGCAACACCAGCAATACTTTGAAAAACATCGTTAGGTCTTTCGGAAGATATTTCATGATTATGTATATCTCAGCCAGTCTAGGAATATGGGGTTGGTATAGTCTTCTTTACTATGCAACGTATCCTAGTCATCATGTACCATGTAAAAAAATGAAATTATGCACATTTACAATACATATCAGAAACGTCATCAATATGCCATCTTTATGCCACAATAAATGTAATATCATTTTAATTTAAACGACATACAGAAATGGAACGGTATATCAATGTGGGGTTATCATTTAAATTCTGTGAGGGAATATTTTTTTTATACCGTACAAAAAATAAACACATGTTCAAATTAAAATATTAACTTTTCGCATTTATTTGAATTTTCATACCGCAAACATTAAGCAACTTAAAAAAGTTTTGAACAAGTTTAACTTGACGCGCAACTTCATCTACATGAACTGCAGCTAAATTCTTCTATAAAAATCTTTTCGCGTGTACCATTTGTTGTATGCGCAATTCTACTTATATGTACAATTTGAAAGCTTATGGATTAGAACAGCGGTTCCCAACCTTTTTCAAGCCGCGACCCACTTTTATAGTAACCAAGTAATTCGCGACCCCCTTTATAGTAACCAAAAGATCTGCGACCCCTCTGTCCGCCGCCGCCACATTTGCATAATAAAAGCATTTTTAACAAAGTAAAGAAAACACATTAAATACAAAATTATATTAATTATATATATATATATTACATTAATTATGTATATTATATTAATATAAGCTATATTAATAATTATATATTAATGCATATTATAGATATAAAGTTAACGACCAATGGTTGAATACTGCAATATAGGCAGCCAGGTTGTAATATAAAAGCGTTGGAAGCATTTGGTATGAAATTTCTTATAAAATTAATTGCTGGGACCCCTTCAGAATCCTGTTCGCGACCCTCTTGAGAGTCGCGACCCACAGGTTGGGTACCACTGTGATAAGACATACGTTTTGCCATTAACACACTACGTTTTACAGGATAGGACTTGTCCTATCATACAAAACGTACCATAAAACGTTGTATAGAAATGGCCCTTTATTCTATTGAGTATTTTCCGGGACAGTACAACGTCGTCATAAGACAGAAAGAGTCATGAATGAGATCTCCTTATTGAAAGAATTTATAATAATCAAGAATGGACACTTTGCAATGCAAGGCTGATCGCAGAAAATTCCTAAACAGCAGAGGAATCCGTTATGTAAGAAATTTAAAAAACTTTTTTTATGCGATAATTACCACACGAACTAACCGAGAAAAAAACTAATTGCTTGTGGTTGCCTCTCGAAGTAGAATCCAATTTCATGTAGGTAAGTTTTAAATATAGCGCTTTCTCTTTGGTTAAGCTTAGTCCTCGGGTTTGAATACTGATTGCCACATCAAATGTGCATTTCTACCCACATACCTCAATCATGATTTCCCTATTTTCCCATCTTCGCTATCTGCACAAGCGAGGGATAATTAGCCTATTAATTATTTTTGTCCTGAAAAACACGAGCCCCTCCAGACTAATTGTTGCTCAAAAATACGAGAAGTCCGGAAACGTCTGCCAATAACGATCACCAGAGACGTAAACAACACAAAAAGCACCATAATTATCTCGAATTTTCCCATTATGTCCAGGAGAAAATGAGAACATAAAACCTGTGGAAAACAATAACGTTCGTGCCGGAGGAAAGGACATAGAAAAAAATCTGTTTTCCCCGGTCGATTAGAGCAAATCTTTAGCCAACTTGGGATGAAGATACTTCGATTTGATCCATCCATCCTAATGCTATCTGTAATCCCGAGCTTTAACGTGCGCTATAAACTTTAACACTTACACTTTTAAACACTTACAAACGTAAGTTTATGATAATATCAACCCATTGAAGCTAACAATTTTCACATTTACGAAACTCACAGATCATATCCCAAAATATTGTAAATACACACCCAGAAAATAAAAATACCCGCCCCAGAACTATAAAACCCAGCCCAAATAATGTATATCTAATATACTTTATGTGCCACGTGTAAGAAAATTCATAAACAAGATATATCTTAATGCAATGATAATTGTGAAGCGCACAATTAAAAGCTATAAAGATTAGATATATCGGATGAATAATATTAAAAAATTTGATATTTATACCCGTCACTAAAATTATTTAATTTAATACTTTATCAGGACTATAATTCACATTCTTCATGGTCCACATCATTAAATTAAGTTCTTATAGTGTCAGATATAAGTATCAAATCTTTTCAATATTATTCATGCGATATATCTAACCTTTTATAACTTTGAAAAATGTGCCTTACAATTATCTTTGTGGTATGGTATGTTTTGTTTATGTACCTACTTTTACATTGCATGCCATATAAAATATATTAGCCATCACTTGACAAAGGGAGCAGTTGGCTCCCGAAACGTCGTGTTTTTAAACCTTACGCCAGTGTCGAAATAACTGTTTGTTAAAAAATATATTAGCTACACATTATTTGGGCTGAGATCTGTAGTTTTAGGACGGTTGTTTCTATTTTTTTGGTTTGTATTTGCAGCACTTTGGGAGATGATCTGTTGCTAGCTTAAATGGGTTGATACTGTTATAAACTTTATTGGTATGATAAACCAGTTTTATATAGGCTGCTTACAGCGCCAAATAAACTTTTTGCTTTTGTTTTTACCAAACCTAGCATTGCCTACCATCGTCACACATTTGAAACTATTATATGAAGTGAAGTTAATGCCTATGACTAAATAGTCGGGCATTGCATGTTTTAAAAAATCTCGGGACACACCTGTGGACCGCTCGCGACATAGCAGTTGAAAATTGCTAGTCTAAACCATTTCTCTTTACAAAAACGATTGTATGACGTGGTTCGAAACCTACATGTAGTGCAAATGCGCTTTGTCTGTAAAAATCCTTGCCTTGTCACGTGTTCCGTTATGCATTTGGTCAATTTGATCGATGTCACTCATCCGATGAAATCGATTAATTGCTTCATTGAAATTTTCACAGATACTCAAGCTTTAAAGTGAAAACTAAACCTAAAAATAAACACAAGAAACTAATAACATATGCTACCTTAGGCAGTGGCGTAACGTGGGGGGTGCCAGTGGGACGAAAGCCCCGGGAGCTGGCAACCCACGCTGCCTGCAGTTAAGACTCTGGTAATATACACAACACTCTAAGTGTTACCGATTCTTAAACAAAGGCATCAGTCAGAGACTTCACGTCAATTAACGCTGGGTAGGCTGATTAAGTTTAAGATAAGCGATCTTAATAATTAGAATCAATATTGATGAAAATAAACACGCCATAGTAATAAGTAATATACAAACTAAATTGAAGCAGATAATTTCCTCAGTGTTTGTTGCGGTTTGACAGCATCATTCTGTAAAGTGCGACGTAGACGATAGAAGTGGTCCTCACAGATTTTAACGAAGATGCCGGATTGATGAAGTTTAACTACCACCTTGCTGAACTCGTCAATGCAGCAAAACGTTTTTCTGAATGCGATCGTTATTGTTATCGTCTGTAAGCTATCTTCTGAGAAAAAGATATCATCGCGGTTTCCTAAAATTTCACGTACTTTTGTTTTCGTTAAGTATCTACCATGAAGGTAACAAAATTCCTTTAAAATAACGTTTACAGAAGCTTTACCAGGAGGTCCTGTATAAATTTAAGAATGTTTTCGAACATGCATGCCTAAATCCTGTGAAAGCTGATTTGTTTTGTCAGAAAGTATGGACTGAAACATTGAATTTCTCACTTGTAAGTTTAGCTTTGCCATTTCTGCTTACTTCTGCAAGTTCCGCAAAAGCTTTTTTCTGCGAATTCATCATAGGAGCCACCAAAAACGACAGGAACACTGCAGTGAAGCACAAAGTGAGGAATCGCAAAGTCTGTCCAATAAAACCCAATACAGACTTTAAAAAAAAGTTTTTGTTGAAAGTACTGATATAGCGATATCCAGTAAGCATTTCAAAAACAGCTATCACTTTGTAAAAGTAGGTTCTATCTTTGGAATCAGTCCGTTTCCAGTGAAGAATTATAGCGAAGAACAGTGAGCAGATGGTAAAACACACAGAAGCAGCAATCTAAACAGACGAAACGGATAAAAACATACGAAATCTCTGAAAGTTTCTCCAGCTTTTTTAACGGATAGAGATACTTGATCGACAACATACCGACATGCAAAATCTACCACCTGAGATCTTTGATAGGACATAGCAGATTATTCCACAACCGTCTGCTTCTTGTCTTTGAAGCGTAACTAACATTTCTCTCCAATAGCCATCCGCTATTGGACGGCCCCATCACTTTGTTTTAACCATTGAAAATTAAATTTCATCGCTTTGGACATTTATTATTTTGTATGATTGATAAATAAATAATCTGGAAATGTTGGCCGAGCAAGCGGCACTGTGTTTCCAGGAGAGGAAGGGTCATGATCCAAGAGATGAGGTAGAATCTACATTTGGAGATCAGAGTCCTTTGGACAAAACTTTTAGAAAAACGAAATCCAGTCAACTGATTCCTTCATATATACCTGGTCTTATATCCTTGGAAACGATATACTCAGTCACGTTAACAGCAACAACTCTCGGATTATTCATAATAATCTGAAAAAAAATATATTTTAAATCGATTTGCTCAATTTTACGTTGACATTAAATTATACTTTGAAAAATATTCTCAGTTTATTTCCTGATCATAATGAAGAAGGTTTGTGTAGTTGATGCATTCTTTTACTTCAGCGGAGAATTCATTGAATTTTAATAAGATTTTAAGCGAACGCCGAGTGCTCTTGTAAAGTTCCCATTTGCAATGACAAATGATAAATTTCGAAAGTTTCTTTAGAATTTTCAATTGGGTTTTCAAGCGAGCAAAATCTAAAGAATCTTCCGAGCATCAGTTACATGAATAATTAATAATTTTTTGTTTAATAATTTAATAATTTATGAATTTATGAATAATTAATATATATTTTTTCAATTATCTTTGTGATCGTAATAGATGAATCAATTCAGGTTTCTAAGAAGATTTGTTATATTACTGAACAATGAATTTAACAATGCTTGATTTTTATGGTTTTCAAAAAAAAAACAAATATTCTAAATTCTTTTTCCAGTTGGCGATTTTCAAACAGTTTTAAATTGTTTACCTGAGTGCACCACAGTTTAAATAGCGAGGCCATACCACCTTCTTAAATACGACCTATTTTTTACAGAATCTTTATTTTCATATCCTTGTAATGATTTGGACGACGTTCCCAATGTTTGTGGACCTATATAAATATATAAAATTGCATATAGAATATATAAAATTGTCGAGGATCGACGAATGGGTCACTCCATCTCGGAAGTCGTGCGGACATTGGGATTTTCACGAACCATTGTGTTAAGAGTATACTGTGGGTACGTCGATTCCGTTGCAACCATTCCTCTCGGGGGAAACTGCCTTGGACAACGGCGAACGGATGAGCGGGGTCGTCGTCAGCTAGCTCACATTATAACAACGAATAGATGAGCCATTGTGCAACAGATCGCTCGGCAGTTTAACTCTGCATCACAACATGTAAGCAGCCACACAATCCAGATCCATCTCCTCGCCATGGGGGTAAAAAAAACAGTACCACGAGTGCACCTCTGATGACCGCACAGCACTGATCGCTAAGATTACCATGGGCATTGGAACATCAGCACTGGACCCTAGAAATGTGTAAAAATTTTGCCTGGACTGATGAGTCCAAATTCACATTGATACATGCCGATGGCAAGGTACGAGTACGGTACAAATTATAGTTCTTTCGCGGAAAGTTGGCGGCTAGGTCCCGTTAGCTGAAGTAGTAGACGGGTTGTTCCATTGCAGTAGAGAAAAAGCGCGAAAAACCAGTTACACCAAGACGCCTTTCCCTCTATTGCAGTGGAACAACCCGTCTGCTACTTCAGCTAACGGGATCTGGCCGCCAACTTTCAGCGAGCGAAATATACATAAAGCGTTGAATTCTTCTTGGGTAGTCATCAGACTGGTGGAGGTAACATGCTCGTCTGAGGACTATGTAAGTTGACTGAAATGCTACTCTTGCTCTGTATGACATCGTCCGTTATCAGTGTGACTAGGATATCCCAATAGACCATGTGCTCCCGTTTGTTCATCGTCAACATCCCACTAAAGACCTCTTCCTTCAACAAGACAATGCACTATGCTGTCGCTCCCGAATCGTATCCAAATGGTTGGATGAACACTTCACAGACGTAAACTTGTTTCGCTGGCCAGCAAAGTCACCTGGCCTCAATCGCATCCAGCACATCTGGGATGCCATCGAAAGAGAGATGTTCGAGACTATCATCCCCCCCCCCCACCTCCCATCAAATCTTGGTGAACTGTGGTAGATTCCTCAGGGGTCTTGGATTCATATGGCTTCCTAACGCTTCCAGTGTCGAGTCTATGCAGAAATAAGTTGCCGTCGTCATCAGGATGAAAAGTGGTGCTACACAACAGTATACAGGTATCGATAATCCAATTACTCTTCAGAAAGAGAGGAAGAGAGAGAGAGAGAAGGGGAGAGAGTGTGTGTGCGTATGTGTGTGAGGTCTGAGAGAGATAGACAGTCGCATAGAATAAACTATGGCTTTCGCATCACGAATAAATATTGGTGGTTATTTTATTTTCCGTTTTATTTTGTTGGTGGAAATTTCTAAGTATTGGACACACGTTATTGAACAATTTACAAGTATTGATGAATAACATTTATACGGAAAAAATATTTTATCCTGATAAATTAAGATGATCTCTCAAAAATTGAACTTTAAATAGAAAGTGCAAGTTTATCAAGAAATCTCACAAAATATGTAATTTATATCCTTTCCTAATAAGGCATTTCCGTAATAAATCCCTTCAAATTTTGGGGTGTTTTTCCAAGCCATTTCTGGCTCAAAAGTCCCTTCGCCCTGTCTTTCCCTCAGGGGGGTGGGGGGATATAATGATTCTGTTCGTTGATGCCCTATATGACATGATAAGCTAGGATATGTAATTTAGACTAAGTTTTTCAGCACGAGTTTATTAGTCTCTTCACGTAAGTTCTCGCGGTACATTCCTACTTTTCGTCTGTCTTCAAAACATTTTCCCCAGTAACTTTGCGTGAATATTTAGACCATTTCAAACAGAAATTTGGAAAATACAGTGTCTCTTAAATTTGGAATTAACGAATGGCTGAGAAGAAAAAAAATCCATAAAATCCGCAAACTTAAAACAAGTTCTATATTTTCAGTGTTTGAACATTTAACAATTAAAATGCCAAATACAATCAAACCTCAATATCTGGAATCTCACGAAAATGGAAAACGGAATCGAGATATCAAAATACTAGCAAATTTCAGCATCTTCAGTCTAAGTATGATCTGCCGGATATCTCTCTAGTATCAAGAACTATTAGGTATATTATTTTAATTACAGTAAAAATAACATCTCCTACATATTTAAAAAATTAAAGAAAATAAGCACAAAACGTATGAATTCTTGTTTATAAGCGCCTTGCATCCCACCCACAATTTTCCATTCCAAGTAATAAGGCTTTCAATACAAAATGAATCTCGAGATAACTGCAAAGAATACATTGACTCGATGTTGAAAATGCTGGAGGGAGGAGTATTTTTCAAGATACCGAGCGATTCGAAAACCCTCTGTTTATCATCGGGAGATACATCATTAAATTCACATAATTCACTTCATTTTAACTTCAATAAGGTTGTTGCAGTGGAAGATGAACAACTTTAGGGAAGAGGAATTAATTAGTAAATTATCAATTCAGCTATGAAATTTACATAAAATAATGGACGACGAACATTCGGAGAAATGTCTCGTTTGTTCGAGTAGTCATTATCCTAATCATCATTCGAGATAAGGATCGATGAAGAGTAAACGTGACCCTTTATCCGACGACGGATAATTTCTCCTCGAATTGTCCTTTGACGGATAATTCGAAGCTGGACAAATCATGTTTTCTCTAAAATTTCTTGAAGCAAAACATTTGTTTGTTTTTTTGGCTGAACTTACATATTTTTACGTGGCCTTAATTAGGCCTGTAATTAATTTATTTGTAATGATTATGTTTACCAAACGTAATTACGCTTTCGGGCAATCTTGATGAAAAAATACGCCGTGTAAAAGGAATTTTCATTGCAGAGAATGAGCTTTTGGAAATGGCTGATAAAAACGCAATGATTAACGTTTGCATTTTGGGTATGGTTCCATTGGGCGAGCCAGAGAGGGGCGAAGGGGGCGATCTCCCCCCTCCCCCTGTCAGGCTTAAATAAGAAAAAAAATTAAAGACGATGAAGAATATTTTATGTGTTGTTTGTTACTACCGTAATAAACTAAAATCTTACACCAAAGTCTCCAAGCCTTGGAGAAATGCGATCCAGACGTTTTTCCATGAATCTACAAGCTATTCGCCTTTCAAACTACGTTTACAGTAAGTCTTGCTTCAGCAGAACGTAGTTTTTTATCCTTGAAGCGCCGTCAAACTTGGCTTCGAACGCGGATGACAGAAGAGACTTTTAATACACACCCACAGAGACATTCATATTGATGTAAATAAAGTGATTGACAAATTTTCAAAGAAACCAAGATGGCTCGACTTTGCACTATAAACTTCAAATTTTTTAAAAAGTTGCTTGTTATAAAAAAAGTAAAATAATTACGATGTTTTTGTAGTTTAAATTTAAACTTGTTCTATTAATTACATTGTAAATTATCGTTTTTGGTTATTGTATATGTCTCCTTTACTAGCTTATCCTTCTGTCATACTTGACTATAATCTACCCTAAACCATATAGTTTAATTAAAGAAAAGCCCAGCTTTAATTCATTGTCGTAAATTAAATATTTTGGTGAGTATAAAGCAGGGTTGTCCAACCTTTTTGGGTAGCGGGCCACTTAAAGAATTTTCACGGATCTTATAAGCCAGCGGTTTCTTAAAAAAAAAAATTGAAAAAAAATAACTTACACTGAACAGCCTCCCTTTAGAGGTTCTTCCAGTCACTTGTTTGTACACTTACGATATAGACGGGGATCACGATTTTAACTTATTTCTGAAAAAATCTAAAAAAAATTTTAGTTTGGGAATTTTTTTTATTTCAAACAGTTGTAGACAGGCCAGATTAACATTGTTTGCGGACCGGATTGTGACATGACATGTTGGACAATCCTGGTATAAAGGAAGGCTAGTAATATAACAACATTTACCTAAACTATTTAACAGTCCAAAACTAAAAATTTTCCTGGTGGGGGGCCCCGAAACCGCCCCCCCCCAATAACATCCTGGATCCGCCTTTGGGCGGTTCACGAATTTTTACAATCTTCGGCTGTTCTTCTGTTCGGCTGTAATTCTGCAAATGTCTTTTGTATACAGTTCAAAACTTCGCTCACAAAACTGAAACATTACAAGCAACTGAATCGCGAACGTCTTTAACTTTTTACAGAGAACTAGTTTTATAACAGTCTTTGATTTCACAATGTTTGACGCAGTATAGCCCAGATGCTCTTGCGCCATAAAAATCCAAACAAACAACTGAACGTAAAACGAACTTTAGATTACAAATTATTCAAGAGTTATTTAAAAAAAAAAAAAGATTTATAGTATAATCAGGGCACGGTTAACACACATACCTCCGAGGCCGTGACGCTCCCCCATATCATTGGGGCCCCAAATTTTGTATGTGATCTTTTTTAGCAAGTTTAAAATGTCAGTTTGAAACCGAGTTTTTTAAATTATAACTTAGTAATTTATTAATATTAATTTTTTTTAATTATAACTTTGGCGTCATTGAAAATGACTTTAAACTATTGATTATGCAGATAATATATATATAATATATAACAATAAATTGCATTTGTTACATATTGTATAATTTTGTAGCGAGCGCGAAGGAAGGGGAGCCCCGAATAAATACTAGACCCTGGGCCCGGCACTGAGCGTAATGCAAATAATTACGACAATTAATCATTTATCGATTATTTCGTAAAACAGCATAACAATCGGACGAAGGAATATATACAATATAAATGTAATATATAATAAATATATATTATGCTGCCGTTTATTTTCAATGCCGAAGTATGTTATATATTTGCTTCTTTTCTTCAGACCTTCTATCTTATGTTAATAAAAAAAATAGGTAGCTATTTATCTATTATAAGGACACTGTATTGACCCATGGATCATTGGGGACAATATCCTCTTCTATATACTCCTGATACGTAAGTGCTTATTTACTCATGATTATTCTTATTCTATATACTCATGATACGTAAGTGCTTATTACTAAGGGTTGATGCATTTCGTCAAAACGTTAATGCACATGGATACTAATTGAATAACGTAGAGAATAAATAAAAATTGTTATTATTATTATTATTATTATTATCGTATTGGGCAACGATTATTATTATTTGCGACGTTGTTCGGTGATCATTATTTTTTCAATGTGTTGCTAGGTGATAATTGATTTTAAAGGTTTAATTAATGATTATTTCGATATTCCTAAAAGATACCTATTTTCAATATCGTTGATAACTGATGTATTTTTAGTATTTTTAAGCTATAATTATTTTGTGTCACAAAGTATTAGCATTATTAAGAATGATCTTTGCTTTCATTGATAATGATCAAAGAGTATTATTTTCGATTACTGAACGTCTAGTGCAGAATATGAATAACTATTATAACTAATTATAATTATTATTATATAATTATTATTATAACTAATTATAACAGAAAAGATAATTACGAGTTTGATTTTTTAAGTTTCAAGAGACATGGTTTTCGACACTTACATCGGTTGGACGAAAACATGGAAACACCTTGCAAAATTTGGTCCTCAATTTACGTTTGTGCTGCAGCGGAGTTCATGGGTGGTGCTGTCTGTTTGTCGTAATGAAACTACCGATATGAAGTTCTCTACATATTACAAGCATCATTTGTCGTCAAGACAGCATTCTGTGCAATTGTGAATGAATTATGTAAGAGCTGACGGAATTCCAACGCGGCTAAATTGTTGGGGCTCATATGATGGATGCTTATCTAACCAAGATGGCAGAAATTTTGGATGCATCACAAGGTACAGTATCCAAGATGTTGACTGCGGACTGGCAAAACCGCATCTGATAAAAACCAGCGTAGACGAAAATGTATGATAATGATAGACGAACGTTGCGTTGTACGTAAGGTTGTGATGAAAAATCGTCTACAACTGCAAAAGCGACTACTAAGCTGAATACCGTGCTCACAAACGCTATCAGTACCAAAACAGTACGAATGGAACTGAACAAACCAAGATTTTTATGGACGAACTGCCATTCTAAAACCACTTATCGATGATCAAAAGGTTACTACGAGGAGACAGTGGTGCCATTGTTATGAAACCTAGAATATGAAGCAATGGGCAAAGGTCATTTGTTCAGATGAGTCGAGCTTTACACTAGTTCTGTATTACGTCTGGAGAACGCCATCCCAATCTTACAATCCAAATTGTTTGCTACCAAGATTGAAACATGGCGGGCTTTCCCTGATGATATGAGCAGTCATTTCATGGCTTCTGCCGAATCCATCATTATCCTACAAGAATAATGGCAATGATAGATGGGGCGAGTTTGGCGGACATGTGAGAAAACTTTAACTAAAGATTTTCGTTGAAAAACAATTTCTGCACCGCTGCGAGGATTTCTGAGGTAGGGATGAAGCTCAAAAATTTGTTTGTGTTGCCCTTAATTGCTGAGCTGTATAATAAGAGTTATTGATTAAGCGAAGATTTGTTAAATAAGAGATATGAGTTGCTAAATAAGAGATTATTCAATTGAGGAGAAAGGAAACTTGCAAGCAAGAAAATTTCCTTGATTCAAGATTATAGACGAAGCAAAAATGAATATAGGCATTTTCTTTATTTAATTATTATATAAAAATACCGTTTTAAAAGATTATTAAAAAACTTGAAGGAAAAAGCTTTTAAAAAGTTAGAAAAACATAAGATTTGAATGCCACATACAGGGGTTCGACGAAAACAAGGAAATACCTTGGAAAAAGCATATTACCTTGTAGGATAGCCTTTGACATTCAGAATTGCTTGCAGTCTTCTTAGAATGGATAATAAAGGTCCTGTATAGTTTTCAGGGGTATATCGTAGCATTCTTCCCGTAAAATATTGGCAAGTTCCCTTAATGATGATCGAATTGAGAACTCCATAATGAAGCAGAGGGTCGCTTGTTAAAATTAATTCGATCCGAACCTCATTTTCTTTAATAATCGACACTCACGCATTCGTACGATCACTGGCATGAGCACGAGGGGGGGCTGGGGGCCATAACCCCCATTGTGATGCAATTTTGTATATATACATAGGAATATTTAGAGTTGTAGCTCTGCTGTTGTCTCCATCCCCCCAACCTTATGAACTTATGTACGCTGATACAGCCATTGCCGTAGACATCAGGTAAAATGGAAAAGTTTCAGTAAAAACAAACATTGCTTACCAAAATATATATGATTAATTTAATAGATTAATCTTTCTTTCATATTTTTTCCCCAAATTTCATGATCGAAATTAATTTTTATTATTCCTTTGCTTAAATTTTCCGTTGTGTGTCCTCGTGTTGCACTCACCTTTAGAAGGATTTTCTCAAATAACTTTACGTGACAATTGAAGCGCTTCCAAAAAACTCGAGCCGATCCCTACCCCATGGATTAGAAACCAGAGAAATTCATGAGAAAAGGAAAAAAGATTGAAAAACGCCAACACTTAGAATAACTTTTATTCTATGCCTTCAGAAGTTTAGCAAGTCACGTGCAAATTGGATTTTCGGAGGTGACAGTGAGCGGAAGCTTAGATGATGAGGCAGTGGCGGATTTCTAAGTAGGCACACAAGGAACAGGCTTAGGGGCGGCACATCGGGGAGCGGCATCAAATTGCTTAAACATAAAATTGTCCAAACTTGACAATGCTAAAACAATGATGTCTCTTTTAATTATTGCCCTGTTTTCCCAATAGCGATGACATATAGGCAACTACTTTAACTTGCCTGCAAATATAAACTACAGAATCGAAAGACAAAGGGCCCTAAAAATTTTGCGCCCTGGGTATTTGCCCAGCGTACCCATTTATAAATCCAGGCTTAACACGCTTTTTATATATACTAATAGTAAATGAATGAATAAAGAAAAACTTGAACTGATAACGAAAAAATTCATGCAAGGATGCATACGTGTATTTTTCCCAAATACGCGAAATACGCGCAAAAATATCAGAGGCTCCAGGATTCCAAACTAAAATTATTGTGGATTCAAAAAATGTCTCGAATTCACGAAGTCGGAGATTATGGTAGCAATAATTTCGAATTGTATCTTATTAGTTTGAATAATTATATGAAAAATCTCCTTTACATATCAAATGTTAAGAGTATGATATGCGTTTTTTTTAAACAAATATTCCTTTCTTAGTAAAGGAGGGAGGGGGCGGCAGTACAGGCTGTGCCTAAGGGCGGCAATTTTATAAATCTGCCACTGTGATGAGAGCGTATTCTAAGATGAGAAGGAAAAACAAGGCAAAACAAAGCAAAGCAGCAAGAGAAGAATAGAAAGACCAAGGTTAGCAATAGAAGTGAAGGACCTTAAGGATATGGCTGGTTGGCACCTAGTATTATTCCAGACAGGAAAAAATGGAAACGGCGATGTCATATAGCTGATCACGGATTAAAAAACAATAGCGAGAAAGAAGAGGTGAAAGTGCTTGGAGAGTGAGATTTCCGTTGTTGCCAGCTTAGCAAAATCTTTTGACCACCTTTAATTTTGCTTGCACAAATTATCACAATTCGGATGTCCGGTTAATTCGTCTGTCCCATCTCAGATTACCCATGGGAGTCTCTGGACGTAAACTATGCAAACGAGCAGACACAAAGTATACATGAAGAAAAATGCATTTATCAAAAGTACAATAGCCCATGATTCTGCATAGATATCCACGGGCTGAGTAAGTCTTGAAATTTTCTATTTTGGCACCTACATTCCATGGCTTCATCAGAGCTCCTTAATCCGCCATGACCTTGTGGGTCAATAAGGAGAAGAAAAGGGGCGTTGGCTGGATCCATACCAGCAACCTCTTCATTGGAACCCCAGCACGAAAATATGGGCCTTTTGTTTTAAGAAGAGAAATTCCGCGTGTTGAGAATTTGGCAGATAATATTAATGATGATTAATGAGGCATAATTAATAATTAATGATAATAAATGATAATGATTAATGAGGCATATTAATAATTAATATTAATAAATGATAATACATCAATGAGGCATATTAATAATTAATGATAATAATGATAACATCAGGGGCATATTAATAATTAATGATAATAAAATGATAATGATTAATGAGGCATATTAATAATTAATGATAATAAAATGATAATAAATGATAATGATTAATGAGGCATATTAATAATAAATGATAATGATTAATGAGGCACAGTACTATTAATGATAATAAATGATAATGACAGTCGAGGCATAATTAATAATTAATGATAATAAATGATAATGATTAATGAGGCATAACTGTCATCCACTAAATATTCCATATTCAAATGAATTAAGGACGACTGCGTTAAAATTGACCATCATGAAAGGAGGGATTCCCTCCCCACCCCCCGATGATAAAATGTTTTCGATCAGCGTTTTTATCACATTACGCTTAAACGCACGGGCGCCATTAGCGGGGGGACCCATTCCCCCCCCCAATGTTGGTATTAGGGTTCCATGTCCCCCTCCAATTCTAAACAAACTGCCTTCTACTCTTCATCGCTCTCTAACATTTAACCGACCATGCTGACCGCACACGTCTTCAACTTTTTACAGAGAACTGACCTCTGCAATAGTCTGTGTTTAATGCCGTCGGCGCCCATGCTTAAACGCAATCTATCAAAAACGCTCGCCGCATATACATTTTTTAAGCTGCACTTTCCTTTCCCTCTTTCTGCATGCCTTTATTTTACTTATACCTTTATATTGCCTTTTACCTAAATTTTCCTCAGTGTGTTCCTGATTTCCCATCTACTTTCAAACCAGTTCCCTTTTGCGTAAATATTTAAAGCGGTTCAAATGAAAATGGAGAAGAACTGACTCATAAGGTAAGAACCAAGGAATTCCATGGGGAAATAAAGCCCAAGAAATTTCAAGGCTTGGAATGATTTCTATTTACCGTCTTTAGATATTTAGAAATTTCAATATCAAATATGCTAAAGGAAATAGAAGTACTCGGAGCTTGAGGTCTCTTTCCTTTTTGCTAGCTTTTGTCAAATTGTTGTTGTTCCGTTTGCGGTCGTTTGTCTTCCCAAAGGCATTTTCAATGTAACCATTAGCACTGAGCCTTTTGGGTGAAAATGTAGTTGTTATCCCCCAATATTTCTCCCGAAACGAACTTTCGTTAACAATAAACCGAATAAAGAAACATTTCTCATGGAATGCATTCTGTAAACAAACATTCTTTTTTCACTCACAGAGAACTTTTGGGCATAGAAAATACTTTTTATTTAAACGTGATCTTTCATGACGTGAACAGAATATTTGTGTCATTTTTTCCCATTTTAAATAATTCAGCCATCTATATGGTCGTCAATGTTCTTGTATTTCCATTCTGTTCCATGTCGTCCCACATATCTCTTGTCTATCTTAAATATTATCTTCTCAGCTTTAGAAAAGAATCCCGTGACAAAAACTAAGGCTTTGTATTATTTTCTATTTCTAACCTAAACTTTATAACAGAAAGCCAGCAACATTACCTACCATTCCTCATACACTTCCCACTATATGTACATTCAATTTGCTTCTTAGATTGAATAAGTTATCATCATTATTATTATTATTGCTATATCTCTTATAGTTCCATTACGTCATATAGTTTAATAAGTAAATAGTTCCACTGCATTCCGTATAGTTCCACTATGCTCCATATAGTTCCATGTGTTCCATATAACTCCATCATGTCTTATGTGATTAAACTTTCTTTAAAGAAAAAAACTAAGAAGAAGAATTTGTTAAATAAGGTAATCTCAAATAAACTATATTCAAATAAAATTTATTCAAATAAGCTCAGTTCTGAAAAAATAAGTTTCCGCTGTTTCAAAACAAATCTCAACTTCAAAAAGCGAATTTAGTCAAATTGTAAGCAATTTCAACTTTGGATGAAAAAAAATGTATATTTATATTTAATATGTTAAGTGCAAAGGGTAATTATATCTCGCAGCAACCTTTGAATCTACGCTAGTTCAACTATAGCGTAGGTTCCCAACCTGGGGGGGGTCGCATACTGGTTTCTGGGAGGGGGTCGCCGCAACAACTTTTAATTGCAATTATTTTTATAAAGAATTTCACATTAAATGTTTCCAACGCTTTTATATTTCAACATGGCTACATTGCAATATTCTACTAACGGTTGTTAATTTTATATCTATAATATACATATATAAAATATTTATTAATATAATTTTGTATTTAATGTGTTTTCTTTACTCTGTTAAAAGTGCTTTTATTATTGCTAGTGTGGCGGCAGACAAAGGGAGGTCGCAGATCTTTTGGTTACTATAAAAAGGGGGTCGCAGATTACTTGGCTACTATAAAAGTGGGTCGCGGCTTGAAGAAAGTTGGGAACCACTGATCTATAGCTAAAAATAACGAAATATTAGCTGCTTGAAAACTAGGTTAACTGCATTGGATAAAAACCGTTACCGACTTGAACGCAACTAGAGATTAAAGCATTAGCTTTTACTTTTAGTCATGATATAAACGTATAAAAAAAAAGCTGTTTGCTCGATGTATAAGAAGAATAGAATCTGTATCTAATGCAAACAGTCCGTAGAGATTCCTTTCAAGTTAAGTGGATTAGCTTTTTTCCGCCAACGTTTTTCAAAAAATACAACAATGTAGCAAAAACAGTATTTGAAATACTATTCCTCAAATCAATGCTACAAAATTTCTTCCTCTTTTCTTCATTGGGAAATAAATGGTTGCTTGGATTTTTTAAATTATTGAATGATCCAAAGAAGAGGGCCCTATTTGGACACCAACAATCACGGGCGCCATCTAATAGAAATATAGTCACAATAGCAGGGGCGCCAAGAGCGGCCCCATGACCACTTACTTGAGCCGCCGGTGGAGCTTTATATGCTCTCGAATAGAGCAGAACGATCGGTGGTCTATAGCTCGGTTTGAAGAGCATTTGGCCGGGTACAAGAGGTCATGGGTTCGGTTCCCAGCAGGCACCGTGAAATCATTCTTTTCTTTACGAGCAATTTATCATCTTATATTGTTTCCCTTTATTTGACGTTTTCCAAATATTGTACATAATGTCACTTTCCTTATCTGGTAACAAATGTTGCATACAATTTCTCATTCCATATCTGGTAACAAATATTGTACATAATTTCTCTTTATATATTTGGCAACAGTGTGTATTTTTGTGTTCGGAATTCCAAAATAATAGGTCAATCTTCAATTTACCATTGATATGTTCAGACGTATCCAGTCTACATCTCCGCTAAAACGGCATACCAGTTTCTTTAACGTCGTAATCGAATTAATTTATTTGTTGGCATATTAATAAATTATCAAAAACTTTTAAAGCTTTAATAAAATACTTAATTTAGATCCGGTATCAGACTGGAAAATTAACACGTGGTGGAACTATAACTGATAGAGTATTTAGTCGAGGATTAGAAAATATCAATTATAATAATAATAAAAATACACCTTTATTTATTCTTCAACGGTACAGTCGTGTAAACAGTCAGTATACAGAACAGCAAGAAGAAGAAGAAGAGGAGGAAGAAGAAGCATGACCGCACTAGTCAAGGTCCCAAAAAAATATCATTAGATGTAAAAGACTTGGGACCTTGAACTTATTTAAATTATTACATACTATAGATATATTAAATAAATTACATCTCGTATTTCGGCTATCATATACCAATGATTATGTCTTTCTACAGTCTTTCAAAAGAAATTCAACGTTATTGAATACATTTTCAACATTCTCATATTCAATAATATTGAAATTTTTGGTCCCAAGTTTCTTCAACTTTTGCTTTTTAAGTAAACTAAGGATTTGTCTCTTGTGCACTATAATGTGAATCATCGACGCCGACGGCATGAAAATATTGGGGGAAAAATATACCTTTAACGAGCATTTTGTTTGAAATTGAAGGGGGGGGGGATATGAAACCCTAATGCCAACATTCGGGGGACGGGTTCCCCCTGTCTCCCCGCTAACGGCGCCCGTGATGTGAATGCGGCACTAGCAAAACGTTAAACGACTAATTGAAGCTCTAAGATTCTAATCCGAGCACATGTACATGGAGCACTCGGAAGTCATTTTCTTAACAAAAGGCTGAATTGAACCGATTTCACGCAAGTCCTCGATATCGAAAAGGTCTTGTTTCACGTCCCCAAAACCCCTTTCAAGGAATTCCGTGTTATTCATGAAAACCCTCTTAGTCTTGTAGTAACTATAGTCCGTCCGCGGAAAGATGACCGACGGTACTGTTAGAATTCACGGGAGCTGACGTCACAAACTGGCTAGTTCATTACAGCAGAGCGGATAACATCATTTCAGAAATGATTCTTACTGAACGTTTGCCTGCGCCAAAAACCAGTTCGGAAATGACGTCCTCCCCTCTGCTGTAATAAACTAGCCCGTTTGTGACTTCAGCTCCCGGGAATTCTAACAGTACCATCGGTCAACTTTCCGCGAACGAACTATACAGCCCCAACCATATCTTCAAAACGAAGTGACGAAACCAATTTTTCAAATAACCTTAAAGAAAACTGGTTCTTGAAAGCGGGAATCGTGTTTCGTTAAAACGATTATTTTGGCATTGTGAATCCGAGTTTGTGTTCGTTTCGATCATTTTGATTTTTATAAACGGCTGATTCTTAACCCGCGAGCAGGCGTGGGGTGTGTTTCACACCCCACAACTTACAATTTGTGAAAAAAAAACGCCCACCCTTGCTTTTGAAACTGGCCAAACTCTTTCCTGTTGCCTTCAAAGTCACAATCTTTTGGGGTAGGGTGACAAAGTGAAAATTCCAGTTATTGTTCCCTGTAAAATTGGACGTTTTTAATGAAATAATGCTATATAATCAGATGGGGTGCAAAGCACCCCGCGCGCGTTCCTCTAAACCGCGCGCGAGTTAAAACCGGTAATGTATTTATTAATGTGAATTAAACATGGGGATTTAAGCTGTATTTGTGCGGGTTCCATGATGTAAGAATTAAATAATATTTTAGCATCTCTTTCCCTTCGTTAATAAATTTACTCAATGCGGTTGAACCTCGATTTAACGATTTTCACGGAACCAGTGAAAATGATCGTTAAATGAAGAAATTTGCTAAATTGGGGGTACACATTAATCGGAACCAATGACCCACCTACGGGAGGGGACCACACATCCCTTGATCTCTCTCTCTCTTCGTTGGGCTGAAAATTTACGTGTAAAATACGTTAAAGGTAACAATTCTTACATTACAAAAAAAATAAGGAATTTTTACATTTTCGGGCATCTGGGGATACACTTCACAGGCTAACCAAAGTAGAATTTAGTCATTACAAAATAAATTCTTCAATATTATTAACCATAAATTACCACAACCAATGTCGATCCGTGAGGTTCCGCAAAGATTCAATTTATTAACTTTTAATCAACTTTTAAATTATAAAATTTTGTTATTAATGTTTAAAAAAATTAAAAATACTAATCTATTCCAGTTGATTTACAGCAACCTACACATAACTATCCAACAACAAGTAGACATAACTACAGACCTCAATTTTCTCGTCTGGAGCTGGGTTGCCACAGAGTGGGTTCTTCAGGTCCTAAATTGTGGAATCAGCTGCCTTCTAATATAAAAGAGATAAATTCCTATTCTAAGTTTAAGTCTTTAATCCGGATCCTCCTTACTAATTCTATTTAATCAATCGCATACTTAATTTAATTTTCGCTGATGTTTGCGCAGTGATATCCCATGGGGCTGCTTTGGCTATCTGGTATCTCCTGGGTGGTGCAGGCTTTGTCAGACTACGTCTTTACCTGCGCTACCCAGGCAGACATGGACAAAATTTTATTTCACAGTATATTAATTAATGTATTGATATTTTTTTTTTAATTAAATTTGATGTATTTATATTTTTGTAATTAATTTTATGCATCTATATTTTCGTATAATGTTAATGTAGATATGTCTTTGTTCTTATAATTAACTCAAACTAACATTGATTTGTAATCCCAATGTATATTTTTTTGTTGTTCATGTTGCTGCCTAAATAAAGTTGCTAAAAAAAAAAAATCATATGTGCGCTGCTGATCGAACTGGAATAAGAAATTATGGAGTGCTGAAAACCATAAAATGCTTAACAGTGTTTGTTTGGCTTTTTATGGCGCAAGAGCATCTGGACTATACTCGCGCCAGTTTAACAGCAGTTCTGAAGAAGACGTGTATTAATTTTAATAAGCTTAATACGTACGTACGTAATGATTACTTCGAAAAGAAATCTTTTATTGACATTTATTTTGGTTTTACTTGGGAGTTGTCATTTAACATTACATTTTCGATTTTTGCAAATGCGTCGATACGATCATCGTTGGTTGTCCAAACGCAGTAAATACTTTACATACTGTAAACCATCATCCTCTTCAATTTAGTACATTCAACCGAGGTCGATTTTCTGACGATAGTTGACTTTCTAACATAAATTCTACTTGCGGCTATAGGATACAGACGAAGGGCTATCGTTAAATCGATGAAAAAGACGTTAAATCGTGGAAAATATAACACAAGGCTCAATGTAATTCAATCCGGATCAACAAAAACAACAATAAATCGAAGTTAGACTGTTTGTTTGTTTGGATGTTTTATGGCGCAAGAGCATCTGGACTATACTGCGCCAAATTAGTTAATGCGCCAAATCAGTCAGACTGTATATGAATATTGTTGTATACTATATATTTAAATAGAATTTTACGTATTTTATCCACACTTTAATGTTATTATACGCGAGTCGTTGTTGCTATATCTGAGTCGACAATAAATTCTCATTACCATTATAATCCTATTTAGGATTGATCGCAATTGTATCTCAATGGCAATATCGTCAGAAGTAGAAATATCGGATATCATAACTTTTTCATGGTTAATGAAATGACACTCGAGTTTAAACTCTTTTAGGTATAGGAGAAAAAGAGCTAATAAGGATATTATAGGATAAAATGTTTGTTTGTTTGGCTTTTTTATGGCGCAAGAGCATCTGGGCTATACTGCGCCAAACATGGTAAAATCAAAGACTGTAGTAAAAGCCAGTACTTTTTAAAAATTTTAAAACGTGCGTATGGTCAGCATGGTCATTTAAAATGTCAGACAGTGATGAAGAGTTAAAAGTAAGAGTGCGGGCAAGTATATATAGGATAAAATAAAACATGGATAAAATAGGAGAAAAAGAGCTTTTTTTTTTAGGTATAAGAGAAAAAGAGACCCTGAGAAGGGTAATAATATTTGACATAACTATTTCATAAAACAAAAAATCGTTGTTTTTTTCCTTGTAAAAAGCGGGAAAGCCCATTTTCAGGCTGGACCTATTTAAATTAAAGAGGAAATTTTACTGAACTCTGTTGCGCGCTTATAAAAGGTTTTCGTCCTATATGTTAAGAATAGTCTGTATAACAGAAGCGTAGCCAGGGGTTGTGCACCCCATTGCAATGAAATTTTGTATATTTAACATAGGAATATATGAGTTGTAGCTCTGTAACCCCTCCCATTAAGCCTATAACCCTCCCCTTATGAACTTTCTGCCTACGCTGCTGCTGTGTAATCAATCAAATATTTTATTTCCGCTCGTTTTAACCGAGCTTAATAGTAATGATAGATAAATTGCAAATCATAAATGTGCTAAGATTCAGCTACCTTTCTCCTCCATAGATTTCTCTCTATTTTGTCATACAAAAGATTGTTCTAAACGGACTTGTTTTTAACATTGTTTTCCGATGCCTGCTATTACCATACCTGCCACAGTCCATTCGTCAGCTGTTCCGGCCGTTGGAAAACATAACCTACATTTTACAGAAACCTATATTTAAATGGCCTATTTTAATAAGCCCTTTTCTTATTTTTAATTTAACAATTTAACTTGCATGTAAGTTGATGTACAAACAGTACCTTCTCTGCTAGCCTAAATGACATAATTACACGAGTAAGGAAGTAATTATAGGTTACCGTTGAAACTTCCCTTGTAAGATACAAACTGTCGCCAGCAGGTTGAGACTTTCGTTTCTATTTTGTGAAAAGTCAATAAATTCGGCTTGGTAAAAAGTGGATCTGTCACCGAAACGTTTCCCGCCGAAAAAGAATCTACAGAACGTCTGAAACAGAAGAGAGCTTCAAGATTTACTTTCTCCATTTTTATTCTAACAATAGTTTTGTCTTTATAAGAAGGGAATGCCAAATTTTATGCCGCATTGGCGACTTGGTGGTGGAATATAACTGGAAGCAAGGGAAAACGGGCTGAAGTTGAGATTACGGTTCGGTTTTAAAAGGACGCCAAATCTCTCCAGCGGAAAGCCTTGCTTTCGCTTACCAAACTGTTGTATCAACAACTGTAAAAGCATGTGATAATATAGTGCTAAATTGCCAAGTGAGGAACACTAGATATGGGGTTGCTACCTTCTAAACGTGATGCCTTAAAATCTAATTGCCACTACTGCATAACCTTTAAAATAATTGGAGGAGTTGGTACGCTGGATTTTTATGACGCAAGGATAGGAAAGGTCATTCTGCGCCAAACAAAGTGAAATAATTGGAAGAAAAAAAGCAAAATTAATAGGGAATCAGCTAGCTAATGAGAATAGACATTTAGCCAATTATAATTGGTACAATAATTATTTGATAATTAGTTAATTAGTATAATAATTTCATAATTAGTTAATTTGTATAATTATTTGATGATTAGTTAGTTTGTATAATTATTTGATGATTAGTTAATTTGTATAATTATTTGATAATTGGTTATTCGGTGTAATAGTTATTGGTTAATAATTAATCTAATCAACACCACTGCATAACCTTAAAAATAATTGGAGGATTTGGTACGCTGGGTTTTTATGGCACAAGGGCAACAAAGACCATTCTGCTCCAAACGAAGTGAAGTAATTGGGGAATAAAAAAAAAAGGGAATCGGCTAGCTAATGGAAATAGACATTTGGCCAATTGTAATTGGTATAATAATTATTAGTTAATAATTAATTGGTATAATAATTATTAGTTAATAATTAATCGGTATAATAATTATTGGTTAATAATTTATTGGTATAATAATTATTAGTTAATTAATAATAGTATGGTTATTACTTAAATTACGTTTGCCAATAACTTATTTATATGTATATCATTAAAATGGGATTTTTTTTTTTTTCGAAGTTTATAGATTATGGATAGAAATAACTAGGTTATTCTAGATTTTTGCTTTTGTGTTTCTAGAAATCAACTTAAAAATAGTTGGTAATGTTCTTCAGAGACTATCATTCTTGATTTTTAGAAACTACTGTAAGTTTGTAGAAATTGTTTCAACCGAATTTATTGGATGTAGTTAACTCGTGCTTTTATGACGCAAAGACTGCTACAATCATGCTTTGGCTTGTGCTTTTATGGTGCAAGGGCTTATAATCGTAATTTGGCTTGTTTTATGGCGCAAGGACTGTTATAATCATTTATTTGTAAATGTATATTCGTCCTCGGTAAAACTACGATATTTACAAGATATAAGCCTCCTTTTCCATGTTCTGTCTTTTACTAATGACAGCTGAAGTTATGCTCGGGTAATGTGAATAGCTTCAACTTATTCATGGCAATCAAAATTTAACACCGCAACTCGTCAATAAATGCCTTTATCTTCTAAATTCAAAATGCAGTAGGACCTGCCTTTGGAACTGGCTCGTAACGGTCACCATAGACAGGTGGTCACTGTACACAACAGACTTTGATATAGGCATGACCAAGTCCCCACCAGTTTTCTCTTATAAAAAGTGGTCACTTTATTCAGGTGGTCGGTTTACTAGGTTCCACTGTATATATACGTCAAATCTAGGCTTTTTCTGCCCTATATCGAAATTTTTTAAATGAGGCCACAAGCCAATGTAAACAGTCCCCCACCCTCTCACCGTTTAATTAATACGGTGCTCTTTATAAATATGTAAAATAATACGAAATCAAATGCAAGTTCTTCTGCCTCCCTCTTTTACAACTTGAGAGGTCCAAAGTCCAACCTGTTTGGGGAAATTCCATACCACCTCTTATCAGATTTTTTGGCGTCCGAAGGAAAGTATCGTCCTATTTGAGTACAGGGTGAGAAAATGAGCTCATAGTTATGATTACTACCATTTGACGACATGCAAATATAATCCCTATTTCTATACTGTATACGTTTTCGTAAAAATGAAAATTTTCACAATTACATTTCGTCACTTTTATCCAGGCTTCGGACTAGCAGCTTATTTCTGGCGTGTTTAAAAGTATTTGTCTTCCTTTTTTTTTTTTTTTAAATATTTATATAGTTAATATTAAATTATATTTTAATTTTAAAAATTTGCATAGATGGTATATAGTTTATTATAGATTTATAAGGAAAAATTTGAAAATAAATTAAAGAACCAATTTTGTTAAAATTGTCAAAAGGAACATCGAATGTGTCAGAACTTTGCTAGAACTTACATGTACATTAGTAAAGTTAGGAAAGATTTTGCGTATTTTTAAATTGTAAAAGTTTAAAAAATTATCAAGAACTATTCTGAATCATAATTATGTCATGCAGCAGATCCCTTTGCTTTTGAATTGTGTTGAATAGGCATCCAAATAAACACTTGAAGATGCAGTTCACCAAGTAAAACAGGCGCTAAATCGCCAAACTCTGATTCTCTTGAAACAGATTTACTTCATCCCCATTGTGCTTTTCCTCTCCCCCCCCCCACCACATTGTACGCAAGTGGGACAGTTTTTGACTTGTACGCATCTGGGATGTCCGCATAATGGGCTCTGATCGAAGGAAACGGTAAAATGTGAAGAATTGAGTTACAACTGAGAAAATATTAAGGCATATAATATACATGGTGGTCCTAAACTGTACAAAGAGGGGTGGTAAAGGACGTCAAATAAGGCATATTTGGCGAAATGTCCATGGCCGCAAAAGAGCCAGTTTGTCTGTAGAGCGAAACTACTGTTTACGTGCATGTCGTTGCTACGTAGGAGATTACGGCAGTAAAACAAAATTTTAATGAAAAAATAAAGTGATCAGCCTAACAATATAGCAGAGACAAACAAATCAAGAATTCCCTTTTCTGATCCTGATCTGTGTTACGATTTAGTGAAAATAAGCAAAGCGGTGCCTTTTTTAACACACTAGAAAAGAGTTGGGAACTGCCAAGTATGTGCAACAGGTGAAGAACATCAAAATAAGCATGTTTTTATCAGTGAATTATTTTTTTTCCAAAAATTAGCCGTTCGGGCACTGCAGTGAATTTAGTATTTGCATCCACCACATTCAAGGTTTCCACAAACGGCTACAATGCACCATTTCAAGAATTTTTAAAATCATTTCATGTCAACGAACGTCGGCCTCTCTCTCTCGACTTTCTAAAATCTGTTAAATTCAGCAGAATTTTATGTACAGAATCCATGGTCGCAACTAAAGCGGCAAATCCTACACATACAATTCTTATGAATTTAATTAATTTTAGAAAGTCGCCAAATAAAGAGTGTCCGACGTCTGTTGACATTAAATAATTTTAAAAATTCTTGAAATGGCGCATTGTAGCCATTTGTAGAAACCTTAAATGCAGGATCCAAATACTAAATTCACTGTAGTGCCCGAACGGCTAATTTTAGACAAAAAGGCACTGAATAAAAATTGTTTATTTTGATGTCCTTCACCTGTTACTCATACTTTGGCGGTTCACAGAGCTTTTCCAGCGTGGTCCGAAAGTCAGTTTTATGCTTGTTTTCACTTCATGGAAACACAGATCGGAAAAGGGAATTCCGGATGTTTTTGTCTCTGCTGTATTATTAGGTGAATCACTTAATTTATGCATTTTTTTTTTTTCCGCAATCGCCTACGTAGCAACGACACGGACGTAAACAGTAGTTTCGCTCTATAGCCAAACTGGCTCGTGTGCAGACATGATTTCCCCAAATATAGCTTATTTGACTTTTTTTTACCTTTACCACCTCTTTTATTTTGCCGGTATAGTTCAGGACTACCCTGTAGAAAACAAATGTAATATGTACTATATACAAATAACTTCTGAACAGTGTCGGTTTAAACCTTTGCACTCCACAGGCTCCGCTGGAGCGACATTCAGTATATGGCTTTGAATTCCTTTGGCTAAATAGCCTGGAGTGCAAAGGGTTAAAATTGTTATGAGCCTACGCTGAAACTAAATAGCCTGGAGTGCAAAGGGTTAAAATTGTTATGGGCCTACGCTGAAAAAAGAGAATGGACCCCTAAAGAACGGGGCCCCTCATGATATTCATTCAATAAATCACTTTTTTTTTTAAGTTCGTTATCTTCAATATTCAGGTTTAGCAGTAATGAAAATTTCTCTGACATTCGTAAATTATTGTACTTAGTTAATTTAGAATAGTGTATCATTCCATCATACACTGAGCACATCTATTCACCTACATATAATATTGTTGTTTGTGGTTTTACGGCTCAAAGACTACAATGGTCATGCTGCGCCGGGACCTACTGTTTTCCGAGGAATCCGAACCTCTTAAGGCCTAGGGAACCAAACCCCGGACTACAGTGCGAGAAGTGCAATTTTGTCTTAACAGTGGTAATATACCAAACCAATGGGATTCTGCAACAGTAATTCTTTTGCATAAAAAAGGTGATAAAGAGGATTTAAAAAATTACCGACCAATTAGCTTGTTACCTGCTATTTATAAAATCTTCACAAAAGTGCTAACACATCGCCTGCAGAAAAAATTAGATGCAGCTCAACCAAGAGAACAAGCTGGATTTCGAAGTGGATTCAGTACAGTGGACCATATTCAAGTATTAAGAGAATTAATTGAAAGAACACATGAATATGAACTTCCATTGTGTGTGGCATTTATTGACTATGAGAAGGCTCTATTAAAACGTCATGTTAAAACGTCTATGTTAAAGCGTCAGCAGTCATCAACTCTTTAAAATCAACAGATGTCGAGGATGTGTA
>QLNU02015270.1:38362638-38372797 GCA_006491805.2 Dysdera silvatica
AAATAGCCTGGAGTGCAAAGGGTTAAAATTGTTATGGGCCTACGCTGAAAAAAGAGAATGGACCCCTAAAGAACGGGGCCCCTCATGATATTCATTCAATAAATCACTTTTTTTTTTAAGTTCGTTATCTTCAATATTCAGGTTTAGCAGTAATAAAAATTTCTCTGACATTCGTAAATTATTGCACTTAGTTAATTTAGAATAGTGTATGCTCATTCCATCATATACTGTGCACTTCTATTCATCTACATATAATATTGTTGTTTGTGGTTTTACGGCTCAAAGACTACAGTGGTCATGCTGCGCCGGGACCTACTGTTTTCCGAGGAATCCGAACCTCTTAAGGCCTAGGGAACCAAACCCCGGACTACAGTGAGCAGTGCGATCTTTATGAGATCTCTGAGTAAGCGTTCTTTGCACTGTTGGGAGTCGAACCCGGGTTAACGGCACATTAGGTGAAT
The DNA here is from genome assembly GCA_006491805.2 of Dysdera silvatica. Classification (NCBI taxonomy): domain Eukaryota; kingdom Metazoa; phylum Arthropoda; class Arachnida; order Araneae; family Dysderidae; genus Dysdera; species Dysdera silvatica. The sequence goes on from QLNU02015270.1 coordinate 38,363,100, forward strand.
GCGTTACCACACTGCGCCACCGCAGGGCTACATATAATATAGACAACCACATCTGCTATCCGCGAAACGTAATAGTACCTACTTACTATACACAAAAAAATTCAAATACATTCACTCTTTGCTATGCATTCAACATTAGAGGTTTGACAAAGAAAAAAAAATCAGTTCGTTTAACCGAACTATGTCTCCTATTTTTCCTTTTATTTGAACGGAACAGTGCGATTCCAGTGTTGTCTCGAACATACATGGTTCCGATTAATGGCTGTCAAGTCATGTCGTTATATCCGATACGGATTTCCCCACTTAGAATCTACGTGGACTACCAAATTTCTGTCGTTATAGCAGGTTTCATCATTATATACAATGTTGTTATAACCAATATATGTTTAGTACAAAGTAGAATAGCAAACCAAACTTCTTGTAAAAATTCCGTCGTTATATGCGGTTGGTCGTTATAAACGATTTCTACTGTATATTAATTGATATAAATTAAAAAATTCAGTCTTCATTAAATTGTATTGGACAGAGTAGAATGGGCGCTGATTAGTCAGTGCCGGAATCACGTTTCTATGGGCCCCTAGAATGAAGGGTTAAAATGAGTCCCTAAAGAAGGTGGCTTCTCTGACCGCAAGAGCGCCGGTGCCAAATTTAAACATAGAATTTTATATTTCTAGTGAAATTCCTAACTTTCAGTAGAGAGGTCTCTTATTTTAAATTGTCAGCAATTTAAAAGGAGAAAATTAATAGAAAACGAATGAGAAATGTTTTGTTATTTCTATAAACGTCTGTAAGGTTCCAAAGCGTATATGTGAGGAAATACTATCTATCGGGCTTCCTTAAACCCCATTTTCAAAATAGGGCACAACGAACGCTAACAATTCTCACGGAACTGTATTACCTGTCGACGAAAGGACTAAATAAAAAAATAGAGACTCAAACGCCGAAATCGCAACTTTTGTAGGACAAAGGACTTTGACCTGGCATAGTGATTGATAAGCAAACTAGAAATTCGGAAATATAGAAATGTATCAGAGTTTATGGCCCAAAATTAAGATTAAATTAACGCTTACAAAATTTAAATAACACCAGGTTCCCCTGCGTGGTACCAAAATCAAGGGGCCCTAAGCCTGGTCTCACTTGGCTGCCCTCTGTGTAAATACGGCACTGTGATAAGCGATGCCCTCTTAAAATTTCCATACATCGATAAATACAATTAAATTTTATCAAATTAACGTGAATTTTTTAACACACGTTGCATAACAAATACGCTAGCACACCCATCCCAAATGAAACCATTTTTTTTAGAGTACACAACACACTTTATAATCTTTACTCTAAATTCAAGAACTTTTTACTACTGTCAACAGACGGAGCGGCGATCTAACCTCATTGTATCAAAAAGCTTAACTTTGATGAACCAGTCTTAAAAGGAAATAGCGATCAAAGCAAACTTCAACGCCAACGACGACTTAACAAAGAGAACCCATAGTGAGTGACCCACCGATTTTGATGAAAGTAGAGCCAAAATAAGGAAATACGTTACTATATTCGTTATTATATACGTTACAAAATAAGGCATTAGTGCCAATGCGGCTTATTTTTGAAGATATGAATTTTTAAAGATTTTACATACTATATATTAGAACAATGCCTTCTGCAAATCAAATGGTAGCTTGGGCGGTATGTTGTCGGCTCTTCACGCCGTGTTTTTGTGTTCGATACTCAAGGAAATCGATCACTTTTATGTATCCTTTTTACATATTTATTTATGTATTTTTATTAGTAAAAATACTTCGCTTACAATCGGATTTTGTTCATAAACTTACTTTAATAAAATTCATATTTATGTAATTAAGTTAATTGTACGCTTATTGCCAGTGATAATTTCTACTCGAATTTTAATTGTTGATTATTAAAAAGCTGAAAAGTAGAAAAAGTTTTGGTGTAGCCATCCAGCCTGTTATGTAGTTAAGTAGATCCAGCACACTTTAATAATGTTTTTACAAATGACGACGGCACCTCTTCTTCTACTGTTGAAGTAATTCCACCTCATTGTACCCCATACTGTCAACCTCGTGATGTGTACTTCTTCCGTCAAGTAAAAAATTTCATTAAAAGGTTACAAAATTGTGTTGAAATCTTACAAGAAAATAGTCATTTAAACACGCGAGCAGATAGATGCTTTGAAGATCCATTCACTTATTCACAATCAACTTTCGGCGCCAACTTTTAAGAATACATTACAGTACTCTTGGTTTGTTGCAAAGTTAACAAACCAAGAACATGTTACAGTACTCTTGGTTTGTTGCAAACTTGACAAATGAAAGAAGCGTTTTTGAAAATGTAGATGGTATTTGTTTTCCAGATGATATTAGACAAAGAAAATCAGTTGTTCGAACAATTCATTTATAAAATGCTCACGTTGTAGAATTTTTTTATGTTTTTATTATTTTTATGATAATTATCATCCAAAACTGTGTACCAGTATACAATTCCGACACCTCCGATAGTGATACACAAAAAATATGTTCACGTCAGTCAGTTTTAAAATAAAATTGATTGCATTCTACAGTTTCTATATAAATAAAATGTTTATATGTTATAAAATAAAATGATGTTTATATGTTATAAAATAAAATATTACATACTAAAAATACATTTTTCAATAGATAAATATATTTTAAAAAAATATTAGGCATAATAGATGCTAATAGTGAATGACTGCAAAGGCTAATAATGATAAAATAAGACGAATTAACGCAGTTTTCATTTTTATTTAATGGAATTGTTAAACGTTTTCAGAAAAAATCTTTCAATCCTTAAATAAAACAAAACTGCGTTCACATAAAAACTTACAGCTAACTCCTAAACTTTTTGTACCTTTACAACTCTTCAATTAAATGTTAAAATTCGTGTAAAAATTATAACTGCGAAAAATAGTATCACAGAATTAAATATGTAAATATGAATTTTATTAAAGTAAGTTTATGAGCAAAATTCGATTGTAAGCAAAGTATTTTTACTAATAAAAATGGTTAAATAAATAAATAAAAAGGATACATATTAAAAAAGAGAGAGAGAGAGAGACCGATTGCCGCGGGAATCGAACACAAAAACACGGCGCGAAGAGCCGACAACTTACCGCCCAAGCTACCGATTGGCTTGCGGAGGATGTCGTGTTTTAAGCTCATATATCGGATGCAAAATCTTTAAAAATCCATGTCTCCGAAAATAAGCCGCATTGGCACGAATGCCGAGACACGTATTTCCTTATTTTGGCTCTACTTTCATCAAAATCGGCGGGGCACTCACTGTGGGTTCCCATTGTAAGTACACATGGGCTACATACAAGCTACAAATCATATTAACCTATTAACGAACTAGGCAAATAAGTGGGACATCAAAATAAATGCCTCCAAAACCACAGCAGTAATGTTCAACAACAAACGAAAGGGCCACTAAGACGTAAAACCATGTCCAAATCTCTGAAATGGGGAAACAATAACATCATATGGAGCCCCACAAAAAAAGTCTACGGTGTTACTCTCGACCTTAGATTATGCTGAAAACTGCACACCAAAAATGTTTAAAAAAAAAGCCAAAGCAGAAGAATACTCTCTCAAAACGCTATTACATAGAAACAGTAAACTGAGAATCAAAAACAAATTACTACAATATAAAACCTGCATTCGGCCAATCATTACCTATGCCGCGGGAACTTGGGGTACAAGAGCAAAAGTTAACATTCATAAACTTGCCACCATGAAAAGGAAATTACTATGAAAAATGATAAAATCCCCCGGTTTGCCAACAATAGGTAAAATTATACACATAGCAACCTAAAGCTCTTGGAAGCATTTACGAGAATGGGAGCGGGTTTAGAAACAAAAAACAGCTATTTTAGAGACTAAAATTACAAAAAATGAGACAAAAGGAGACTAGAATTTAAAAAAGAGACAAAAAAAAAGATTGATTGTTTTGACATGGACTTGCCTGAAAACTTCTTTTTTTTTTTTTTAAATTTAATGACCCTACCAAAAGGCTGGTTAAGTTCAGAACGAAATGCTAACTTATTAGATCTAGCAAAGTTAATTTCAAAATTCTTCCAGATACAATAAAAACCGTTATTTCGTTTTGAATATGAATGGGGCATGGCCAACATTTTCTTTATTTCAATACAAAATAAGATTTACAGAAAACAATAAAATTACAAATACATATATATACAAAACCTAGGTCCTCAACTGGTTTGAGGACTCAACAAGGACAGTCCCAAAAAACAAAATAATAAAATAAATACGTTAAACATTAAAACATAGATATCTATTAAAGAAAATGAGAGCAAATCCTTTTAAATATTAAAGAAATCCACATGTTCATTTAAACATTCCTTGAAGGAGTCTAAATTTTTAAAATTAACTACTAAATCTTTTTGCTATTCTTAAATCTTGATTTTAAATTGTTACAAAACCACAAAAAAACTGAAATAAAAAACTATTCTGTCTTAAACTTTTTATGATAAAAGTTGGTAATTAGCATGGTTTTAATTTTTTCAACATCAGTTTGGAGCTCTTGAACTGTTTTGTATTATTTCTTTTCATAGTTTTTCATCAATCGAAAACCCTCTAGTATTTCTTTGACTACTTGAATCTGTACAAGGTCACTTTTCTCCAAACCTTTTTTCAGCTTTTCTGTAGCATTATCAAAGAAACATCTGCTGATTCTCTGGCGATTTCAAGGTTCTTCTTGTTTTTAAGAGTACAGTACAAGTCTTGAATATTTTTTCTTGGAAATCTCTGTCTCCTTCAGTTTTTGTTCCTCTTCCTTCCCTTGTTTTTCTTTTTCTATATTCAACTGCTCTTCTTTTTCTTTCAGTCGCCTTTGCTCCCCCAAATATGCTTGGTAATGCTTATTGTCATTATGTGCCAAAGATATCGATTTCTTGATAATTGGTAAAAAAAAAGTTTATTTTTATATTGCTTCATTCCATCTTTGATGACCAGAATTGAATTCAATGTTCTGAGAGACATTTGTGGACTAACATCAAGAATTAACTTTGAAACTGAAAATCGTCTTTCAATATCAGCATTTCCATGTGAAAGGCATAATGCTGCTTTCACCACCTTGGAAAGGTTGGGATACTTGGGAGATCCATCAGTGGTTTTTAGAGCATAACAAGTGGCTCCAATACTTTTTTGACTTTAATCGCATCTGATTCTTCACTTTCCACTTGAAAACGTTTCCGCTTACCTAGGAGACTATCTTCACCAATATCCAAGGGAAGAACTCTTGCAACTAAACCATCGCAATCTATCGACAGCTTCTCTCTGTTTTTCTTTCTAATTTTTGTAAACACCCAAGAGCTTTTTTAAGCCTCAATGAAGGTATGAGAGCTTTCTTGATAAGGTGCATACAACCAGCAATATAATGTGATTGGACACATCTGAAAAGTCATTTTACCTTTTTGATCTAGCAAAGAAACTTCTTTCTCAACTTCTCCAGACATATTAATAGATGAGAGTTATGCCAAATTTTTCTGCTGAAGTAAGTTCTCATTTTCCCAGTCAAACATACGTAAATTTTTCAGAGCAGATGATCGACAAATGCAACCTGCAGAGCTTCTGAACTACTGAGAGCAGTTGCGAAAACGGAATATGAACCAGTGGACGATTACTTTGAAAAGTTTTAATGAAGGCCTGAAATAGCTCAGCAGGTAAAACGGTGAAGTGGAGCTCCATCAATATCCCAGATTTATTTAATATTTTTCGGTTATTAAACATTCTGCTACCTTTCCTACTTTCTTCTTTACTAAAGTAAAATTAATTTTAAAGAAAAACACACAACACTCTGATTCCCACGATTGAACTAGGAACTATATTTAGCAGCCAAAGTAGACTCTTGAACTTCGACAATTCTTCGGTTGTTTTTCCGTTATTATACTTTCTGTTCTCATTTCATAGAACATGGCTTCATTTGTGGGGACAAAACTGCTTTGATTAACAAAGGGAAAAAAGTGGATATGTTCATGTCCCCGGGATCGAAGTCAGGACCCCTTATAGCAAACACAATCACACAGTTAAAAAAAAATACATTCTATTACAAATAACAACATACAAAATAAATATTAAGCCGCTTGGTTTATAGAAGCTCTTGAAGAAGAATCTTGCAGCTCTTGAAGAATGGATATATAATCTTCCAGCTCAGACCCTTAAAAAAGAAATTTAAAATAAGTATTAAAAATTATATATGTAACAAACATAAGAATTGACAATGCCTCCTTTTCTTTGTAAAAAAAATAAGAAAAAATAAAAACATAATTGCATTGACCTGTCAGGTCGAAGTCATCCAGCCTAAAATTTTGCAAATGACCAGATTCACGTTCCAAAGACGAGGAAGTTGATTTTATTACTTTTAAATAGGACATGAGCTGTAAAAATAAACCGATTAAAGAGACTGATAAAAATAGATAAAAGTTTAGTAATTAATTTACATATCACCAATTTTCAAATGAAATAAGAATTACCAAAACAAGTTTAATAATTCGAAAGATTAGTAATAGAAAGTAATTGGAAATTAGCATGAGGGTGATCAAAGAGTAGTATGTAATCAAAAATCAGCGTGCAATCTGAGATTAGTAAAAAAAAACAGTAATCAAAATTATACTTTCATGTTTACGAAAATTACAACACCAGGAAGGAATTCTTTGATTCAGCTGAAATTTATGGACAGTGCAAAGCAGGATATGACATGCAAATGATCAGAAATTAAGCATGAATGTGCAAGCCTGGACTCAGCAGTGTCCTCTGAATGGTCATGCAAGGAGTAGAAACGAAGTGCTGTGGAAGAGCCAGACAACTATTGCATCATTGTCAGAGAGCTGCAAACTGTTCTATTGGATTCATTATACATTGTCAGTATCTGAGAGTGCCACATGAACAAACAATAGATTTCTAATTGGGACACATCATCGGCTTGCAGGAAGGAGGATTTTTGAACTAGAATATTGCTGCTCGCATGGAGCTTAATGCCATAACGAAAACGCAAATGTAGAAGCAGTGAAACAAGGAATACTGAACGAGTCGAAAATATGGCAGTGAACCATGAAATGTGATGTAAACATGAGATGATTGGCATCTCATCTGCATGGCAGTAATGAACTATACAGCTTCTTCTTGAGTGTCATGACACTGGAATATTGCTACAGGTGCAGGGTTGTCTGTTTGTATGCTTTCAAGGCAGCTGTTGTGCAGTGGACTATGTGCATGCATTGCTTTGTGGAGGATACTTTTTAGTCTGAACCATTGATACCTTTGGTTACAATAGACGGATGAATATAGACAATGGAATGTAGATTGGCACCAGATCATGTTTTCAGATGAGTCCCGCACAATCTGGAGTAAAATGATGGCCACTTACACATTAGATGGGATTAGTGAACATCAGACACATGCTAGAAGATGGTGAACATCTTCTGGCATGCGTTTTAGAGTGCCATACTGCACAAACGGTTAGTATGGTGCTATGGGGCGCTATTAGCTATTGTATGTGATCCTTACTGCTAGGAATTATGGGAACTCTCAGAAGCAACTGGTACTTCAGGGATGTTTTAGAAGTCGAAGTTATACCCCTTCTTCAACACACTCCTGACATTAGATTCCGATATAACAACACCCGACAGCATGTTGCCCGGAATGTCCATGACCTCTTCACAGTACAGGAGATACCGCTATTTCCTTTGCCTGCTTGTTCACTAGGCACATCACCGATTCAACATGTGTGGAAGATAGTGACTTGTCGACTGGGCCAATACTGTTCTCCAGCAATCACTAGCAATGAACTGTGGGCTTTTATCGAAGCCTGGCAAGCAATACCCCAAGAACACATCCAAACTCTATTTAATTCTATGCCTAGATGTTTAGAGGCTCTTATTATTGCTCAGGACGACTTCACCAAATGCCAGTTTTCTGCCTTTAATGTTGTTGCATTTGTCTATAAAGTTATATCTATCACATCTATCTATATCTATCATATCTTTGTAATGTCTTTCTTCATATGTAGGATAAATTCCACTTCAATCTGACCATTTATTATTGGTGTTGGAATTTTCATAAACGTGAGTGTATATTTAAAAAAATAACCCAATTACTCTATTAATTATCTATAGGTATTTAAAAAAGTTAATTTATAAGAATCGCATATTTTTATCTACCATTTTCCAGCCTTTCTACCATTAATGCTCTAGCGCCCAATATCAGTTTGACATTAAAGATGGGAATTTTTCTCATCATAGAGGATGATGTGGTAATATTATATGATAAATTGTTTTTTATATATTAGATACTATTACCCTTCACAGGGTTTGTACAATTGCCAAATGGTCGGAACACAGGTCCACCGGGACATGTTTTTTGCAAATTGCGAACAATTTACAGTATACAGGGTGTCCATAAAGTCCCTTTATAATTTCAAAAATTTATTACAAAGACAAAAAGGCAAATGAAGAGATATCTTCATCAGATTTGTTCTATGTACTCAGTGATTATCAATGTTTTAATCAGATTGCATTGGTATATTTCAGGTATCTTGTTAATAAATAAGATATTGTTAAATGAATTCCTTACAAAATGGCTACTACTCGAGAGAAGGCACAATGTTTATCATGGTTTATTGAAATCAAATCCGATCTGAAGACTCAGCGAAACTTTAGAACTAAGTATGGAAGAGATCCACCGTCACATGCATCAATTCTTGCATGGCACAAAAAATTTATGGAGACAGGGACAGTGTTGGATAAAGGGAGGAGTGGACGACTAAGAACATCTGAGGAAAACATCGACTGCGTAAGAGAAGCCTTTAATCGTTTGCCTGGAATGTTTATCAGTACCACTGCCAGACAGTTAAAGCTACTAGTTACAAGCTACTTAGTTCATGGGATCCTAAATGGAATATTTCCAGACCGGTGGATTGGAAGGGGTGGCCCAATTCCTTGATGACCTGTTCACCAGTTATCGCGCTATTCAACTTCTATGGGTTATGTTAAAGATATCATATATCAAACAAATGTACAGGACACCACTAATCTAAAGCAGAGGACCACTGATGTCATTGCCACCTTTCATGAGGTTATGCTACAGTGAACATGGCAAGTAATCAAGTATCGTCTTAATGTGCTTCTTTCAACTAATGGTGTCCATATAGAGATGTATTAAATGAGGCAAAAAAAACTTAAATATATACGTCTCATTTTGTTATAATTTTCACTTACCTGTCTTTTCATTTGCCTTTCTAATAAATTTTTGAAATTGTAAAGAGACTTTATGGATACCCTATATATATATGCTACACACATTACAATAACATTACATAGTTCTGCAGTTTCTTGGCTAGTTTAGTAATATTCCATAATAGCTGCAACTGCTTTTCAAGCATCACCCAGACATGTTTGGCTGATGATAGGTTTGGAGAACTAACTAACTATGAGAGGGAGAACTACAAAAGGATTGTTGAGAATCAGTGTGTGTAATCTGGCATTATCCTGCTGGTAAAGAACTCCCGGAAGGAATAGCATAGGTAACACAATTGATTGCAGGATATCATGAATGTATGCTATCAAAACACTTGTGTTGCAAAGTATTTTAATAGCACAGGAGGAAAGGCTGCCATAGGAAATGACCTGTCACATCAGGTGTGATGTGGAA
>QLNU02015270.1:38372897-38394247 GCA_006491805.2 Dysdera silvatica
TGGCAAAACAAATTCCTTGATTAATTTCATTGGCTTCTCTCTGTGGATTCAACTGAACATTGGATGCAGAGAAAATGGCTTCACATTTGTGGAAATTTCATTATTTGACACAGAGTTTAGGGAAGTTTCCCTCAATTTTCCAGGCTTGACCGGAAACTCCTGTTTTTCCCTGACCATTTCCAGACTTTCATGGACGCTTTTAAATTCCCTGAGAATTCCATGTCCTCTACGCATGCGGGAACTCTGCTCAACATTATAAAGCAGCACTACCAGACAAATCTGTCTATTGATGCAAATACTGCTCCCTATATGAGCTACAAAATGACCTGTTCTCATAGCAGATAAGTTCTGTGGACTCATTGGTGCTGAAAATTAATAATTTACGTATCTCCATGAAAAGCATAGGCATGCTGAATTTCGAGACAGTCACTCCATGTTTTATGTACCTAAGATTTAGATTCTTTTAAACATAGTATATTACTTTACATATTGTGTATTACTTTACATATTTTTAAACAACTTTACATAATTTTAAAAGACTTTACATGCACATTACTAGCAAGATACTACAAACAATAAGAGCTCCATTGAAAAACGATGTAAAGTTATTATATATAAAGTTATAATCAATAATAATAATTATACTAATCTATAAAGAAGGTAAGAAGGTATAAAAAACCCCACATATCTTAACAAACGTTTCGTGATATAATTTTAAAAAGCTTTACATGCACATTATTAGCAAGATACTACAAACAATAAGAGCTCCATTGAAAAACGATGTAAAGAATGCAATGTCTTTACATTAATTTTACGTAATCTCTTGTAATGGTGTAAATACAGCATAACCTACTTTTGAAAAGAATTCCATTTGGGGTTGAGCTTCTTCAAACCTGGTGCCCACATCGCTGAAACTTTTACCAGATGAGCCCAAGACAGGCTTCAATTCCTTATAAACATCCCGAAATTCCTTTTCCACAACTTGGAACTCAGTGATAACATCTGTTTTCGAACAATCTATAGACTTTAATTCCTTGCTCAGTAAAGTGGGGCTCTAGCGGAGATAAATATTTGAAAGCAAGTGCTTCAGTAATTGCACAACAATCAAATTTAATTTATCGATAATTACGTAAACCGTGTTTTCCCTTTTCTAATAATTATCAATAGAATGATCATATGCAACAAAACAATAATGATTACTAGTAGCTGTAATGATTACAGTAATGATTACAACGTTGTAGTTGTTAACTATAAATTTTATAAAAAATTGATGAACACTGGAAACCCTGCAAATTACTGGAGGTTGAGAATCCATAACCAGAAATCATTCAATCTCTGTAACTTAGCTCTCATGATAGGCAGTTTATATATATATATACAGGGTGGTCCAAAAAGAGCTACACCTACTCACAGGACTCTAGTGAGTGCAGTTTTTGATGCACTTAGATGAAATTCATTATTCATACTTTAACAAGTATGAACGTTATATGTTAAGTATCATAAGGTTGCGGATTGGGGCCACGGGTACGGAAATTTTCGTTGGCGGCATTAACCGCGTCTGATGTGGCATGTGCAAGAGCCCTTGACATTACCTTTTGAGATGAAAAATGACTTAGAAATAGGACTTGTTCGTTTCCATTGAAAAATCAATATATATATAGGAATAGTTTTTCAGTAACAAATGGAAACCTCAAATCATGGGGTTCATCAAAATTCCAATATATAAAGAAGCTTGACAGGTGAAATTTCTATTGTATATATCAGTGGTAGAGCAAAATTTCAAAAGTAGGCCATCTCCAACTATTCAGACCCCCCACCTTTTCTACAATAATTGGTTGGTTTCTAGAATTAAAAAAAAATTAAAAAAATCCATAGACACATCATCAAATCAAACTTTATTCAGACGGATTCAAAATTATTTTTTACATAATGTGATAATTATTTACAATTTTTCAGCTAGATTAATCCGTCTTGACAGCAAAGGGTAAAGACTTTAGGGTCTGACAAAGCCCCCGCTGCCCAGGATTGGATATAATAAGCGGAAGTCATAAATACAATATACAAACTAAACATACAATAAATAAACTAAATACAATAAGATAAAAGACTTGGTTGTTTAGCAAAAGTATGGAAGGTATAAATAGAGAAAGATGTAGTGATATTATAATTCTCTATCCAATAGATGTCTGCGGATGAGTTTTTTATATTGAGCAAAGGAATAAATAGATTTAAGTGAGTTAGGAAGAAGATCCCACACCCTAGGGCCAAAGCAACAGATGAGCGAGAGTCCAAGTTTCGTTTGTGAATTCTCTGGTATCAGATCGTTAAGATTTTTTGTAAAGTGGGTATTATCAGGAAAGTGCAGTCAAATGATATTAGAATGAGTGCCATTTCATATTGTGTTAAACATGAAGATGGAAGTTTTGTACGTAAATAATTTACAATTAATAATATCTGATGATCATAAGCCATTTCAGTAGTTCTTGAAGACAATGGTAGATAATTTAGGAGGCGGTGGAATCTTTTTTGCAGTCTGGTAAGTCTAATGAGATTAGACATGGAAGTGTTTACCCATATCAGAAGGCAATAGTAAAGAAAAGAAAAAATCATGGAATAATAAAGTTTGAAAAGAATCGAGACGGGTAAGCAGTAGCTGATGTTTCAAATCACTCCAATATTTCTACTAATTTTGTTATAGGTATTATTAACGTGAATATCCCATTTATGGTTGGATAGAAGAGTTCCACCGAAGTTTATATTTTGTGAGAATGGGATTATTGTATAATTTATACTGAGATTAAAATGTTTAGGGTTTATATTTTTTTGTTGGTAAAAAGAAGGCGTTTAGTCTTTGAGGTATTGAATGCTAGATAGTTACTTTCAAAGAAGTTAGTAAAATTCTTGATATTATTATTAGCTAAAGAGATTAGCATGTTGATTTCGGTGCTTTTAATGAAGAGGCTAGTATCGTAAGCAAAACAGATAGGTTTGTGAGGAGTTGGTAGGTAGAATATATCATTAATGTAGAAATTGAACAGTAGAGGCCCCAAGATCGATACCTGTGGAACACCACAGAATGTATGACGTAATGCAGAACGGTAGCCACATATATGCACTAATTGTTCTCTGTTTGTCAAGTAGTTTCTGAGAAGAGTGTTAGGAAGGCCATGGACACTGGCCAGTTCAAGTTTAAAGAGAAGTCTGTTGTGATTGATAGTATCGAAAGCTCTTGACAAATCGAAGAATACGCCAACAGCAGATTATTTCGAATCTATATCTGAATAAATAAAATTAGTGGCTGCAAGTAGAGCCTGTTCAGTGGATTTGCCTTTAATGAATCCAAACAGATTTTGATGAATCATTTTATGGGATGAGAAGTAAGCATGAAGTCTACTAAAAAGTAATTTTTCGAAAATTTTTGCAACAATTGTCAGTACTGAAATTGGCCTATGGTTGGGAATGTCAGTTCTAGAACCCTTTTTATATATGGGAATAACGTCAGCAATTTTAAAATCACGCGGTAGGATTCCTGTACAGAAAATAAGATTATAAATATGAAGGACAGGAAGTTCGATGATATCTAAAATGTATTTTACAACAACGAGGTGAATCTGGTCATGACCTGGGCCTTTTTTGGGATTAGTTTCTTTGAGTATCACCGACAGTTCATGGATTGTGATTGCTGATAAAAAATAATGAGTCTTTTACATTGTAATTAAAGCAATCTTTCTTTATAAGTTACATATCACTTTCATTCTTAATTAGATTGAAGGGAAAGTCAATAAAATAATTATTAAATGCTGTGAGCATTTGTTTCTGATTAGTGATGGTTTGTGATAAATATGTGAATACTATGGTGATATGTGAATTGTGACTTCTTTATTCAAAAGGTGGGGGAATAGTGAAAAATTAGAGATGGCCTACTTTTGACATCACGCTACATCACTGATATACAGAGTAACATATGTACTATAATATGTTAACACGTTTCTACATTGTTAACTATTTACAATAGCCATTGTTAACAATTTGAATTAGACATTGTTAACCATTTTGAATTACGGAGAGAAGAGACAGTTTGAGGAGTCAAATATTCAACCAAATATGGCTGTCAATTGTCACCAATTGAAACTTTTGTTTTATAAAAAGGTTACAATACATGTTTTGTAAAGCTGAGGTCATAGCCACATACAACTTAATATAGACATGCTAAAACATAACTTTTAAACGTACCAGATCATCCGAAGATACCAAAGGGCCTGTAAAACATGTGGAGTTTTCACCAGTGATAGTCTCTGCATTTTTCAGGTTTGGAAGTCTAAAAATGAAAAGAAAACATCATTGAGAAAACGTTGGCATGTATTTGATAATGCAGGGACAGCAAAGGTCATGTTGAATCTAGACCTACAGTTTTTCCAAAGAACACCAACATCTTAAGACGGTAGTTCACAACCTGGGGGTCGCGAAAGGATTTCTGAGGGGGTCACTGCAACTATTTTTAGTTGCAATTATTTTTGTAAGGAATTTCATACCAAATGTTTCCAACGCTTTTATATTTCAACATGGCTACACACATTGCAATATTCTACTAATGGTTGTTAATATAATATAATGTTCATAATAATTATAATAAACATAATATAATAAACACATATATAATTAATATGATATAGTTTTATATTGAATCTGTTTTCTTTACGTGTTAAAAATGCTTTTACTATGCAGATGTGGCAGCGGACAAAGGGGGTGATCACAAATCTTTTGGTTACTATAAAAGGGATTAGTGGATTACTTGACTACTTGCGGTCGCGGATTTAAAAGTGGTTGAGAACCACTGTCTTATGACCTAGGAAACCAACCCCCAGAATACAGTGAGTGGTTTGTCGGTGGGCATTTCCTTCTTCTTTTTGCACTGTTAGCAGTAAAATTCGGGTTAACGGCACACTAAACAAACATATAATCACTGTACCATCGCAATACCAACTGTGTTTCGTCCCCGTGGCCTAATATATTGAAGACACTACCATAAGCTTCCTCCTAGACGAGTGGACATAGAATATTACACACATGATTATAATTACTTAGTGTTTGGCACTACGTACAAACACCATACTTCAGCCCTTTATTTACTGGCGGGAGTTTGAAGTCTCAGCTGATTTATCGGTACACTTGCCTGACCTTTAATGAACATGAGTTACTCTCTATTTACATATGACATGTAAAGAACATCGTGTTAGTGAGGTAGTGTAACTGTTATCCAATTACATGATTCAAAGGTCTAACAAAATGCTTAAAACTTCTAAGATACAACGGAACCTGGTAAAGTGACGACCTTGGTAAATTGACCACCTGAATAAAGTGACCACTTTTTGTAAGAGAGGACTAGTGGAGACGTACTCATGCCTATATCAAAGTTTGCTGAGTATAGTGACCACCTGTCTGTGATGACTATTGCAGTCCAGTCCCAAAAGTGGTCACTTTAGACAGGTTCTACTGTACTCATAAATAGTATTGTTCGTTTGAGTTAAATGGCAGGAGGACAGTAAAGGTCATGCTGCACCGTGACCTACACTTTTCAAAGGAATCCAAACCTCTTAAGGCCTAGGAAAGCAACCCCCGAACTATGGTGTGCCGTTAGTTCTTTTTTTTTCCCGCAATTGGGAGACAAACCTGAGATAACTGCATGCTAGGTGCATGCATTATCACAGTAGGACCAATATAAAGGTCTCTGTCTGCTCAGCAATAAACTTTTAAAATTACTTTAGTATTTATCATTAAATTGTTTTATTAAATATTTATTAGTCATGTGTATATATGAATTATATATAATATTGTGTATATGATTAATAATCATGTAATAAATTTTAATTACATGTGTATATTGCACCCTTGCAACGAAAGTGTTATAACAAGATGCAGTGAAAATGAGTTAATGTTACAACCAGATGTAGAAAACAGTGCTGCATTTTGCCATGCAAAATGTTAGGTCATAAGTTATTTGGGTTTCTGCTAGTTGGCACATGTCATTAGATGAACACAACGTCCCTCAATTCAACCAGAAACAGGTTTGTTTTTTTTTGTTTTTTTTTCATTTTCTGAAAATTGGGATTTTTTGAGTTGTAACACTTTCGTCGCTAGAGTGCAATATTAATTACATATGCGATTAAATACACCGAGTATTGCTTCGTTTGAGTGGGGGTTAGATTGCTGAAAATCCCAACGTAAAATGAAGTAAAAATATAATGGAGAATACGTGTAAATACTTTAGATTCCGTTTTAAAAGTTTTTGTAACCAACGTAAAATACGATCATTTGTCGCATGTCCAAAATTTTCATGCAAGCTATGGAAATGAAGGGTCTATGCCTCCAAATTTTCATACAAAAATATAAACTTCAACATTAAACAAAAACAAAAAAAGCACTCTGTTGATAATTATGTAGAAGCAAGGGTGTGTACTTCTCAACTTCTCCTGCATTTGTTGATAAAATGTGGTCAACGTCCTTTTCAACGTCAGGGGGAAAGAAGGACATCTTCTCCACAAACAGATCACTCATGTTCACATTTGACGCAATATTTGTAAGCATCGAAGTGCATTTTAGATATTCAGCTTCCAAGCATCTGTTAAGGAGCAAGGTAAGGTATGTAATGTAAAAACCAGAAGAAACATATGTTACTCTAACATCATTGCTATGAAAGAAGGCAAAATTAAGTATCATAATCAAGTAGACCATGTAAAAATCTTAACAATTATAAAATTCATATTAAAATCATTGTATGTTGCCAGATGCACTGCCCACCTCTTTCCAAACAGGCAAATAGATATCTTGCATAGGGATCTACTATTCGAAGTCAAACACACTCTCAGTCTCTTAAAAAGTTTTTATCGGTTCCTCCGTGACTTATTTTTAGATTTCATTTCCTTAACTTTACATAAGTGGCTCCATAGTAACTAATACAATACTAATTCAATCTAACTAATACAAATATACTAATCGCACTTCTCATGAAAATAACAAACTTCATATAAAACCATGACAATTTTTTAAACATAGAAAATTAATAACATTTAGGAATTAATATTAGGAAATAATGTATACAGTAGAACTTTATGTGTGTGTGTGTATGTATATATATAGGGAGTAAAATGTGGTTCTATACTAAAACTTTGATATATAAAAACGATTTTTTTTGTACATATGTATTGTATAGTGTAGCACATTTAGATGCATATTTTCTAATTAATACACTCTTCTTTCCAAATAAGTGGATATGAATTACATTACACATAAGTTATGTTCATATAGATACCGGCAAGTCAGCAAATGAAATAGTAAGCTTTCGGACTTGTAAACAGCAGTCCCTCAACAGGAGTGAAAGACCATTGCTGATAAGTCTTAAATATCATTTGTTAATTTACCAGTGTTTAATATATAAATTTCTTCCCTGGTACTTTATATCTTATTTCAATTCAGATAGTTAATTAAAAACAAGAATTAACTGACAAAAATTAACTAACAAAAAGAAAATGTACTGAACATGCCTTGGGAAAAATACCACATTTATATAGTACTTGTATGTGCATTGAGATTTGAGTAGTAAATGCTATAATGTCTTACTGCCTAATAAATTTTGAAAACTATTCATCATAACAGCGTTTGCACTTATTAAGTTTGAGAAATACGTAATCTAGAACATTTCCGGTGAATTGAAAACCACGATGTTTTAAAAAACCCAAGTTTAATGAACAAAAAAACACTGATTTGTCTTAAAAAACCAAGGGATTCACAAAAACTTTCATATATATATATAAGATGATCTTTGATGTACAGGAGTTCTATATATTTAAGTTGTGCTTTATTTAGACAATTAGATATGGAAATGACCAAAATAATCCAGCCAACGTATTTGTCAAACACTTCTGCTGTAAGCAATTTACCTGCAGCATTTAGCCAAAGTATTCAAAAACAACATATTTTCAGTAAAAAAAAAAGTTATTGTAAAACCTCTATATAATGAAATCGACGGTTCCATGAAAAAATTCGTTATATAGGAAATTCGCTATGTGGAAACGATGTGTATTCATGAACCAGGGCAGGTCAATATGATACCACAATTAAATCCCATTTTTCAGTAAACGACTGTTTCTCATAAATAACATTCAACCATTTAAAAATGGACGTTTTTAAATGTGAAATATATATGCATATAAAAAAAAAAAATTCTTACCTTAAAATGAAAACGTATTTAATGCTTCTTTCATACACATTCATGCTTTTGTGCAAAAAAATTCTAATATCCTGCTGCACAACAAATGGCGGTGTTGATTCATCATACAAGTGTTAGCACCCCTGTGGGAAATTTGCAAGGTCTGGATTTCTGGTAATCAACCGAGCAAAAAAAGGGCAACAAGTACTACTATTCAGACAATATGGTGTATTCAAGGACAATTAGGGCCTGCTTCTAGTCTAACAGCTTTGCACTGTATGGGGCAACCAGACACAGGTGTTTGTGCTTAGGAAAACTCTTTAGGGAAACTTTTTAGGGAAAAAAGAAAATAGGGATTTTAAAATCCCTTAGGCATACCTCATTCTGTTTCATTTGCCACTTACCTTAAAATCGCACTGTATTCCCACAGTATTAGGAAGCCCGATGTCACTGACGTGGCCACTTGATTTTCTGTTTTGGTCGTTAAAAATTTCATTATATAGAAACACTTTCATATGTAATGACCATGGGGATTTTCAAAAACTTCACTATATAGAGAATTTCGCTATACGGAAGTACGTTATATGGAGGTTCTACTGTATTTCCGTGAATGAATTAGGGTGTTCTTGTACCCAGGCAGAATATCTACTTCAACCCTAAAATAACTTCTCGATTCAAAAGTCAAGTGCACTGCCCTATTTGTACTTCAGCTAACACTAGTCCTCCCAACATATATATAACAGGGGTGGGCATGCATGGGGTCAACGAGAGCCACATTCCAATTTATCATATATTATAAAGAGCCATGCCATAGTTACATAGTATTAAATACACAAATTTAATTAATATGGTTACATATTGTACCAAAGTCTTAAGTGCTGTATAAAATATACATGTAAGAAAATATAATTAAGAGAAAGAAAATACAAAGTAATTATTTCAAAGTTTAATAATAACTCCAAGAATGACCTATCGATGCAACCGAAGATCTTACGTACTACTTCAACTCTTCATTAACTCTGATTCATTTTCTTAGTTGATCAATTTAACAAGATTTGTAAAAAAGGGGGTTTAATTTTCGACGGGAGCAGCATTTAACTCAATAAAGAGCTGCATTTGCCTGCCTCTGATATAACAAAATAAAAAATAATAATTTCAAAGTAAATGATCAAATATTGAATCTTTAAGAAACTATATGGAAGAAAAACAATACCTTTTAGATGGTTCCTGTATGGAGGAGCTTTGGTTATCCTGAACACAGCCTTCTTCCTGTGATGCATTTTCGGGCTGTTGCTCACCAATTTGGCGTCCATCAGCTTGAAGTGAATGACTGTGGTTGCCAACTTGGCTTTCTGTTGAGCTAGATTCATAGGCACGATCATCACAGTTGCACAAATCGGAGCTCAAATGCATTTTCATATGCAATAGATCGAACAGTCTCTTCCAAAACTTCAACTGCTTCGGTTTGGATGCACTTCCCTTAACGTGAGAGACAACAAAATCATGAGACATATAAGGAAAATCAGCAATTTACAGTCAAATTTTAATTATCTGAACTAATTGTAGTCAAGCAGATCTAAGCAATCAGTATGGTTTCAACTCAAACTGGAGGAAGAAAAAAAATCCTTGACTCTTCCTGCAAAATTTCCTGACCAGGGGCTAGTGACTTACCTCTGCGAATTCAACTGAACTTCAGTTACAGGGGAAGCGACTTCCCATTCGAACGATTTCCCTATTAGAAATGGACAGATGGACGGACAGACGGAGGGAGGGAGGGGTTTTGCTGACTTTTAGAGGAAATTTCAAGTTCCCTTACCATTCCAAGTGCGTGGGAAATATGATTAGAAATCTAAATAATCTGAGGTGATGATGAAGTGAAGGATAATCAGACAATCACATCACAAGGCCAAATGCCTGTCACACGAAGGATCGACAGCCAATGAGTTCAATGATCTGACTAATTAAAATCCAGATAATTGGAATTCTGCCTCATTTATAAATTACAAAATCTGATCTTCGGCTGAAAGGGAAGAATCTGAAAATTAACCTTCAGAAAAATGTAGTTCGTAATTTCTACATTGGCAAGGAAATTAGCTGACCTAGGATCTCTAATTAACTCATACTTTTCAAGGATTTTTTTTCTAGGATTTCTAATTAACTTGTTATAGCTACAATTAACACTACAAAAAAATGTGTTATATGACCTACAGATGCACTTCAAATGGGTAAAACCACGTACTGACCAAAATGAATTCGTGGCATAAACAAATATGGTTCTGGTAAACCACTTCCATATTTACTGTGAATTCATTCCTGTTGATTCCCAAGGAACAGCTCCATCTACCTGAAGAGTATGAACATGCTTCTGCTTAACCACTTAACAGCTTTGCCCGTACACCATACGTGCATCGCTTTTGGCCATTTCTTGATTTTTCCGTATGCGATATGGACGCATTCAATTTGCTGTTTCCTTTCCATTTTTTCCGTATTACTTTTATTTGATATAATTTAAAAAATTTCAAAGAAATGGCGCTGTCAATAGGGTAAATGTTGGATCAAAAAATCTGTTTTTAGTTCTAAGCGGATGTTATTTGTTTAAAAAAAGTACATTTAATTTCAATCATCTGTGTTGCTGGCAAGCTGCTTTGTTCTATCTATAAAAGTATGGCTGATTTAGTGCATATGCTAATTATTGACGATGATTCAGACTTGGAAATGATGAGAGAATCTGAAATATCTGTAAATGATTCTGGAAGCTGTAAAAGATTTATAGATAATTTCGAATCCAGTGACGATGAAATTTGTCTAGATGATTTGAGCCAAGCACAAAATTTTTACGAAATTGATTGCAATAATCCCCCCCCTCCCCCCACTCTACCCAGATTTTCATTTACTAGTAAACCAGAAGTTCATTTGAATATCCACATGAGTGCTTGGAAATTACAATTATATGAAGCTTTCATTAATGATCATTTATTCGACATAATTATTTCAGAAACAAATCGTTATGTCGAACAACAAACTCAAAGTAGTGGTCTTCGTAAGCATTCCAGAAGCAGAAAGATGAAATGCATTGTTTTTTTGCTTCAATTATTATTCGAGGCATTGTAAAAAAGCCAACAGTTGAACAACATTGCAGCAAGAGACATTCTACATTTACATTATTTTCTGTCGTATCGTCCTTTCCTGCTGATCTACCATTATCTGCACTTTTCAGACAATAACAAATTTTATGCTAAAACTCACAAATGCCCGAAGTTGGCAAAAATCCGGCCAGTACTAAAGGATTTGACTATCCGTTTTCAAGGAGTCATCACTCCTGAAGAGATATAACTATAGACGACAGTCTTATGTTATACAAAGGAAGACTAGATTGGAAACAATATATATACCTCTGAAACATTCTCTATTTGGAATAAAAATCTATATGCTTTGTGAATCAAAATCTGAATGTTTGGTCATCGACCATGTATATTCTGGAAAAGGCACTCATTTTGATGATAATTACAAACATTTATGCATGTCCTGGCAAGTTGTAGTTACGCTTATGGAACCACTTTTACATAAAGGATATTGTCTCACCACTGAGACAGTATCCTTTATGTAAAGGATACTGTCTCACTACTGATAAGTTTTAACTATCTCCTGAGTCAGCAGATAAGTTGCTCCACAAATACGTACGGAACTCTGAAGAAAGGATATCCCAAAAGAACTGCTGTTAAAGACAATACAAAAAAGAGAGATACTTGCTTGAGAGCAAAAATCTGCACCATGAAGTGGATGGACAAAAATGGAAGTTTCCCTTATATCATCAGTGCACAGCCCTGAGATCGTTCAAGCACCCACATACAAAGATGAAATAAGAATGAAACCGAAAATGATTATGGAATACAACAAACAATACCATGGGTGGTGTAGATCAAATGGATCAACATGTGTTAATTACAAAAAAACAAAAATCTGTTAAACACATTACCCCGTGATAAAGAAAAGAAGAAGAAAGTTTAATGGTAATTTTACACTATGTGAAAATTAAGAATCCAACTGAGCATTCTGAGATGTACCCATCGAGAATGTAAATAGAATTACTTAGTTTTGTATGTTTCATAACAAATGTGACATTATGCAGATGTACATAGTCGCTGTTAATAGTACGTTGTTGGCAATCGGCAATAGGATGAGCAGGTAATGGCTCTGGGTTAGTTTTTAGTCGTTGGCTCATTGCCGGCATGCATGGGACGGGCATGTAGCTGCGAGTACCAGAATGAGTATCAGAGTATGCACCTGCATGTACCAAGGGTGATTTTTTCAGACCTAGGACAGCCAATGTATCGCAGGACTATCAGTGCTTCTGAGTTGCGTTAACCATGCGTAATTGCCATGTAATGTTGGAGTACATCAGTCACATGCCGGAAAATTATTTTGCTCAGCAAAGTGAAATTGTTCAAGAAGCTGTTATAATGAATAATTTCTTCTGCATACGATGTGAGAAATCCTGCTGAATAATCATCTTCCTTGTTTAGCTGATTTGAGTGGAAACTGACCATTATTCGTCACGGTTTTCTGACTACATGAGTTTGATGGATGTTTACCAGCTGACCTTCCTTACGTGCTGAAGTAATAAAGGTTCGGAAGTAATGACACAATTCTCACAACGATATGTACTTTTCTTTTTAAACCTTAGTACTAAGGACTTGAACGTTATATTTAGTGAGGAAATTTAATGGTTTTCCTAGAGTAATGCATTTTGGTATCTAAAGTTGAATTAACTAACAGAAAAGAGAAATTGTACTCATAATAATATAAATAGGAAATAGAAATTTATTTTAGAAATTGTATTAACTAACCATGTGTTATATTAGTGTTATATCGAGGTCATAATGTATTAAGTGAATAAGGGTTTTTAGATCCATGTAACTCTTCTCACACACGTGTAGTTGCACATAGTGGTTGAGTGAAGCGATAATTAGACTTGGTGGATGGGATCTACTGCTCGAAGTGACCTCCTCGTACTCCCCAGATATGCTATGGGCAGTGGAGCCCAGGTTAGGAAATCGGATTAACTTTAAATTAATTGTTATTATCTGTTCAGTTATTGTCACTACTTTATAGAACTAAAAGCATTTTACAATTCTTTCAGCAACTATACTGGTTGGGAATGCTCCGCTCCTTGACCAACTGAAGTCGCCAATTGGAGAGAACCCTATTAGAGATTAATTTATTTTGGATGGAAAATCTAAAGTTGTACTAAGTGAATTCACTTGAATAAAAATAAATAATATTTCCAACAGGTTTGATTGCCGTTTTGTGTCTGATCATCTAGCCCGTAAATTGATAATATTTATGTAATGTTTTATGGCTTAGTAGAATTCTAAGTCGAGTTACAAAAGTGTTTCAGAAAGATGTTCTTTCATCTAATAGACATTTGTTTGTGGAATGTGTACGTTTCGTAACAAAAACATGGAAGGTGGGAAGAGACATACACTTGAAGTTTAGGTTAGACATTGTTGATCAATTGAAAGCGAGACATTCAACAGCAGCAGGAAGAAAGGGTCATACCTGCCTCCGACCCAATCCATTAAGATTCATGGAAGGACACTTTTTGGAAGTAATTTCACAAACGGATAAAAAACTAAGACCTGAAATGCAGTGCTACATATGCTCTTTGAAAACAAATGACAATGGAAAAAGGATAAGAAAAGATATTTTTGCTCAGATTGTGACGTTGGTCTCTCACCGTGTTTCAAATTATATCATACTAAAGCTAATGTTTAAAATAGGAAGAAGAAATATGTAAGTAAAAAAATTCAACGGTGACTTTTTTAGTTGTATCAAAACTGTAAAGAGAGCTTTTCCTTGCAAGAAACATCGGTTTGAAAAAAAAGCCAACTTTCTGGGGAATGTTTTTATTTTATTCGATATAAAATAAAAATATGCTTGCTCTAAATACTTAAATTTTAGAGTTGTCCAATTTTAAGTGCAAACTCACTTATACAAATGTAAAATAAATAATAAATTACGATAACAAAGTGTGACATTTTTTTAAAAAATTTGTGAAAAAAAGGAACTGTTAAGTGGTTAATATCCAAAACTACTCACACGCCATAATGCTATTATTGGCGTAATTAAAACGTTGCCAATTTATATATATTTAACTAAGTCGTTGAATGCAAAAGTGGTGCAAGTCAAAAATCATAATTTGGGGAGAAGGAGGCTTAAAAAAATTTGTGAATGCTATTCGGTTGCCTTCTTTTTGACAATAGTGGCATCAAGCGAAAAACTGATGAAGCTATACTTACACTTCTTAGGCACAAAACATGAAGGTGGTACAGTTTTCAGTTGATGATAGTAGATTAAATTTTTTAAAAAAATTAAAAAAAAATTGTGTCACTTTCTCTTTTGATAGCTTAATTATAAATAACAATTTTGGCACCTATATTTTAGCTCGAAATAAAGCTTTTTTCCATAAAGAAGAAAAAACACCATTCCAGCCCAGAATCAAACTAGGGACCCTCTGCATGACCCGGAGTGTCCTTTACCCATTCAGCAACAGAGATACAAGAAAAATGCTCTTTTTTTCTTCCTACATAAAGATTGCCAACTATTATTACCTTCCTAAGAGTTAACACAATTGAAAGAAGGTCAACACATGGGGTCACTAGGATACTGTTTTATGATTTTTTTTCTTAAGATGGATTAAGATAGGTAACATTTTTGACACCCACGTTTTGCCGAAATTGGAAATTTTTCCGTAAGGAAGAAAATGGGTCACCACCCAAAGCTCAATTATAGCATTAATGATTTATGATAATAGCATCAATGTGTAATCGTATCACCAGCAAGTTCTACTTAAGATTAAATAATTCAAAGCTGTTTTACCTCAACCAAACTTGCATCAGATTTTCCACATAAGCCCATTGCGCACAAAATTTGAAGACAATCTGAAAAATAAAGGTATTGTTACTCTATTAGTTTTAGTAAATCATCCATTTCTCTTTAATGTTTTTTTCAAGTTTCTTGATTTCTCTTACATGGTTTACTTTCACCTTCAAATTTGTTCCTTAAAGTTCCCCTCCATGTGTGTTTCATGATATGTCTCCCTTTTTTTAACGATTCCAAACTAGCACTCATCAACAAATAGTGTTCAGTTTTATCTCAAGTGTATATGCTTATCAGCTAAATTGTTTCTGACACATGTTTATAGAGATAAATATTCCAAAATTCTATATGTTATCCCTTTGTCCGCACAGTGTATGAGGTTACACGACTATATATATTATCCCATACATGATTACTATATACAAGGCCTATTAGAGGGGGGAGGGGCAAGAGGTGCTGTTACCCCAAGCCTTGCAATATTAGGAGCCCTCAACTTGGTAACGATATATGTTAGACATGTATGCCAATTTTGAAGGGCCTCTAAAATATTAGTTGCCCCCGGGCCTCATATTTTCTCTGAAGGGTACTGACTATATAGGACAAGTAATTTAAATTGCTATATAAGATAATCAATTAAGAGATATGGTTAAATTTTGCTCTTCTTGTACATTTTCCAAAAATTTTGAAGATCGATATAAGGCTCCATATTTTGTGATCAAACATGTTACTTAAATGAAACAAAAAAATATGTACCTTTTTCTACTTTAGATTGACTGTTGAGTTCAGCTTCTACATCGAACCCAAACCTAAAAGTAAAAATGGTGCCAAAATGGAAAAAATGATTAAAAGCCACAAAACAAAAATTTTTTAATCGAACTTGACTTGCAGCATAAAAATTGGGGTCACCGATTTTCACATGGAGAATGTTAGTCGAAACTCAGAGGCTCTAGCAATTAAGCATTTACCAATCTGTAGAAAAAAGGCATATTTGGTTCACGTTAATTCAAAACCAAAACCCCAATGTTTGACTACTTTTTTCTGCAAGATCTTATGAGGTTAAATGAAAACCGAATCCATATTCAAATTTTTTTTTAAAAAAAAGTTGTAGAAACTACCGATAACTTGATTTTTTAACACATGTGTATTAGACTCAAACCTCCTAGTATGTAAAAACGGAATAACATCGAATTTTTTTTTAATAAAAAAAATTAGACTTTTACGAAACTAATTTTTAATGACATGTATGCAGGTTCTGCATCCTTTATCTGAACTGCTTATGACCAACGATGTTTCGATTCATTTGCATATGTATAACGAGATACCTTGGGGATGGGATCCAAACCTAGCCATGAAATTCATTTATGCACTATATACATCACCTGAAGGTATTTTTGTAGAATAGCCTATTGCTTTGAATAATTTTGTATGTAGGACAAATGCTGATGTACAGTAAATCAGGAGATAATAAAAGCCATTTAGTTGATTGACTGATTGAAGTTTTATGTCCTGAGAAGGGTAGTAATATCACAACCTTACATATGGAGAAACAGAGCGTCATTCCTGTCCTCGGTAGCCTAATGGTTAAGGCACCCCAGATCTAATGGAGGGATCTTAGTTTGACTCTAGGTTGGGGACAGCATCTCATTTTCTCCTATACTTTAAAAGCTCAAGTTTAAGCTCAAGCGTGGGTGTTGAGAACCCACTTTGTTACCTCATTGTTACCTATGACTTTTCTGTTACCTATGAATTGTTGCCTATGACTTTTCTGCTATCTATGAATTGTTGCCTAACCTTGTTACCTATGAATTGTTACCTAACCTCATTGTTACCTATGAATTTTCGTAGTGTAAGGAGAGAAGAGGTCATTGTCCCCAAAAAGGTGAAGTTGAATACACCATTTTTTTTTTATGGAAGATGAAGACAATTTTATACAAAAATAAAGAAGTGTATCAAACCGTGGTGTACACACAAATTCTACTTCACACCACCCTCACTTTTCTGGCTTTTTCAAACCAAATCTTAATTGATTTCCAGTCTCTGATTGCATAAAGGTCCCAACTCTTTTTCCAAAGCAAAAAATTTCTAAGGACCAACTGAGGTATGTCAAAAAATCATTTTGTATCTTCACCGCATCACTGTCGACTAAGTCAGTGATCCTCAAACTCTTTACTCTCCTGCCCCCCTCCCCCCCTTATACCTACATGTGGATGTTATGCCCCCCTTACATGCAGATGTCACATGCCCCCTTCCAATTCAACCCAGTATATGAATAAAAATATTTTGTTTACCGAGTACATGTACTTTTGCACATGCATATATACATATTTTAATCATAAGAAATGAATACATCTTTTATTTATATAAATCGAACACTACGCAGATTAAATCAAACAACAATATTAATCAAATGAATATATCGTTCAAAAATTTAAAATTTTATTCAAATAAATTGAATATCTAATTCAACACAAAATACTTTAGCTTTTAAACACATCAGTATTTTCTTTTTATTAAAAAACACAACTCGTTCTCCTTGTGTTCTACAGAGAGTCATTATTATTTATATCCTAACTATACTAGAGAACAATCTATATTAAATAATATTTTATTAGATCTAAATTTTAACTTAGTTACCATAATTATTTTAAGCATTATGCTAAAATTGTTATCCTCACCAATAGCAAAATATTGCTGTGTTGTCTTCAAACGTGGCTCTTAAAAATTGCAATGTGATGATTAAGCTTGCTTCATGAAGCTGAGTACTTTGCGAGTATTTTTTTCTTGTAAAAGCCACCTCACATGTGCAAATGCAATTGCTCACATTGCAAGTGCAAGAGTAATATAGTATGGAGGCTGTCCATCTCTTCACATGAAGATTGAAACAATCTGCAGTACTTTGAATTTGCCTAAATAAAATTAACGACTTTCACAGATGGGTTGAGAACTTCCTTTAATGAATGCATTCCTCGTTTCGCGAGTAGTCTATTGGAGTTTCACGTAAGTCTCCCTTTATAAAACAAAACTCTATAATTTTGTTTTCAGGTTCACCCCATATTTTTTTTGTATTTTCCGCCATCATCAATATTATTTTCATGTACCCCCAATCTGTCCACAGTGCACCCCCAGAGGTACATATACCCTAGGTTCGGAACCACTGTCCTAGACTTTTGTGTGACAATAGTCTTTTGCCTTTATATGTTTTAGATTATTTTAACTTGCCAGAGTGTGATACGTCTGTGTATGAATATACAACATTGCATGTCATGGAAAACATGGTAGACTTAAACATGTATGTATGAGAGAAAAAGAGAGATGCACACACATACTCATACACATGATGTACATCTTTATGGGTATAATCTTAAAATAATAAATAATTATTAAGCATTTTTACTTAGAGAAAATCCAGTCAAATAGTTGTAAGCGATGAACACCTGGTAAAAGGAATAATTCGTTAATCCACCAGTCTTCTCCGTCATTTAGAAGAGGACAACTCAATTGCTGGAACAAATAGTCCATTGATATAATTTATCTTTAAAATCACGATTTCACGATAACACAAACATTTTATTATTACCAGAAAATACCAATTTTTTGTAAAAGCTTTATTCTAGTTCATTTACATGTACCATCAAAACGAGCACATTTTTAAGTAATAAAGAATTAAGGAGGTTGTCTTGTAATAAAATGGCACTTTGGGACAGTAGTTCTCAATCTTTTTGGAGTGGTGTGAAGTACTTATAACTAATGCTTTAAGAGGAACGAACACGATTACTGGTGAGGTTCAGGAAATAGATCTGCATTACAGAATTAAAGGTACTTGACTGTTTTTTATTTTTGAAATTCTAAACAATTAAATACATGATTGTTCTGTTGCCAATTATAATAATCACAATAATATCACAATAAAATGAATCAGTATGAAAAATGTATCCCATTAACAGAAAAGGCAACAGTTCATAAAGCCCACAACATGAATAAAGTCACTACGGATAGTTTTAAGTTATATTGCATTTTGCGAAGCCCAAAAATGGTGTAACTGTACTGTAACTGGCTACAATGTGAATAATTTGGGTTTGAACCCAAGCAGGTACCGGTGCTTTCTGATTTTTTCTACAGACCTGCACAGAGCAATGGCGGCTCGGGCATAGGAACTGTGGAACTGCAGCACCCCCATTTCCATTTGATATTATCGATAATGTTTAATATAATGAATCCTTTTTTTCTTTAATTCTTTCTTTATACTTGTACAATATATAATCCTTAAGCTTAATGTCAGTAGCCATCTCCCAGTTTATGAAAAAGATACAAAAATCTTTGTATGGAACTGTGAAAACTTCACAGTTCCAGCAGCGTGGTGTTTAACTGTTGTGTGCATGCGCACATAGGAAGCTGCACGCGAGGCTGTGAGGGGGAGAGAGAGTACTGTCACTTCCGCAGTGCCGACCCTGGCATGCTAGTGGAAGGCAGGTTTTTTACTCCACGTGCATTGTGATTAAAAACTGTGTACCATATTCTTGAATGTAATAAAGTGTAGAATTAGATTATTATCCTGTTTCCAACTATTCCATTTGATTCATTTTTTGAGATTCTTTTATTTAACAGAAAATGAACAGAAAACTCAACAGAAAAGAGAGGATTTAACAGAAAACTATGGCCTTGCATCCCCAAGAGATAAGTTCTGTGACTGTAAATGAACTACAACAGCTTAAGTTTTCACAGCTGTCTCTCCATGAGAAAGTTATAGTTAAGAAACGAGGTAGTTCGACACCTGATATATGTATATAATATGTATGTTTATATATTTGTAGTGACTTACCCATGTAAATAAAAGAATTTCTATAACAGCATGTACATATAGATTAAATATTATGAGTGTGATTTCACTATGTCTAAAAAACTCTCTAGAGCGCAAAGACGCAAATTAGCACAAGATGAGGAAGCATCGAATGCAGCATTATTAAAAAAAGTGCCGAAGCTGACAACCTACTTTTCTCCTGCAACTTGTTCCTCAACTGTTGTTTCTAAAGTCGTGAGTCATCCAAATGAAATAAGCTTATTTAAAACATAATATGAAAACAAGGAAGCCAAAAAGTTGGACTTTAAAGAAATTTTAAAATCTTTTGCAAGTGCCAAGGCCAGAAAGATTCCTTTAGATGTTTAACATATTGCATTTGGCTGTGAAGTCAAATAACATTACATATTGTTAGTTTTTTCCATACCTTAATTCTTCGTTCAGCACTATATTAATATACCATATTTTTTGAAATGCATTGATTTTCTTTAAAACTACAAATCATATTGAGATTTTTTTTTTTTTTACTTCTACCCCAACTCTTTAACTCCCTAATTTTACTTAGGGCTATTTTCTGTTCAATGGCTATATGACTACTAAAAGTAAGCATTTGAAAGTGCCTATTGGAAAGTGAAAAATTTTCAATGTTGAGTCGATAATTAAAAGCTTAGTTGGAAGATTTGGGAGAGGGGGAGGGGGATATATGTGTGTGAGGGTGCGCCGTGAGTAATCTCGCCCCAGGCACCTGCAACCCTCGGGGCTGTCCTAATTGGAAGTCATAACACATGATATCGTATCTGCCATTATATTATATTTTATTGTTAGGACTATTGCAACACTAACTAAAAAATTTACCATGACATACCAGAAGAATTATTCTCTAATATGTAGCAAGTCCTATTGCAAAGCTCATGCTAACATTTCTGTGAAGAACAACGTAGGGCTTCTTTCGAGCTGCCTGATGCAGTACTCGGGGCCACATTATCGCTTTAGAGTTTTCTAAAATATTTTCTACGATAAAATTTTCACTTGACTGTAGCACAAAATCATTGACGTGCCCCAATGCTACAATCAAATTATTACTTCAACGTTTAGCCCTTAAAATTAGGGATGACCATCGATAGTCAATGTTTTCACAACATCTATGTTTTGAAACCATTGATGGTGAATGACCGATGTTCTGAAATCATCGATATTTTTACTGCAGTTACTTCTTTTTAGTAATACAAGAGATTTGTAATTCAAAAAATAATGACCAAACTGTTATTTTTTCTGAAATAAATTAATATGACATGTAACGCCGTTCAAAAATTTTTGTTTTTTCTAAGGAGTGCAGTGATATTTTTCGGCGTAGTGTATTTAGTGCGAAATAAAAACATACACTTTGTCATTTATTTGATGTAATTATACCTTTTGTTGAAAGAGGGAGAGAGAGAGAAAGAAAGAAAGTGTATATTATATAGCTCCCTT
>QLNU02015270.1:38394347-38425162 GCA_006491805.2 Dysdera silvatica
AGATGTACTCATCCAAGAAAAACAGTAACAAAGGTAAGTACTTCCTAAGAAACATTGGTTAAATAAAAAACAAACATAAGGTGGGTTCCTTGCCACCCCCTTGATAAGTAAAAGAGGTGACACTTTATGGTTCATCACAAGGCTTCTTTCTCCTAATTTTTTTGCGGTGTTGCCAAAACCGATTGGCAACAGGCTAAATCAGCTTCCGCCATGTTGGAAATGTTGTTGGTGGTGTTTTTTGGGTTAGTATTTACTTTTTTACAAAATTTATACTTGAAAACAAAGGGTGGGGGGGGGGAAGAGGCCTTATAAGCTCTGCGGTTGTTTTCAATCTAAAACAATAAAAAAAACCTCATGAATGTCTGAATATCAGTGTCATGTGTAAGTAACCGAAAGGGTACAGGATACCGCTACACGATACATCAAAGGGTGGGGGGGGGAACACCTCGCCAGCTCTGTTATTGTTTTTAATTAAAAACAATAAAAAAACTCATTAATGTCTCGGTATTATGTCTAATTAAGTAATCGAAAGGTATAATAGAAATAGGTAGTTGGTTTGTAAACAATCATGGCGATCGGAAATAAAGCAACCAGCAAAACGACAAATCATGATGTAATTGAATCACTAAAAACCTGCAACTTCTTAATTAAAAATAAGACTAGAAATGAATTACAAAATTATTTTCGACATAATTTCGCTGCAATGAAAAAACGAAAGTTTTGAGAAACGTGAAAATGGCGTTAAAAACTCAAACGGGAAGCGCAAGTATGACGTTAGAGAGAGAGTATGACGATAATGCCAACATCCAGAAGAGGGGATCTTGGGGACCGGTCGTCCCCGAAACTAAATTTTTAATGGGACTTGGCTACGGCTTTGCATGCTGTGATTGTATCAACACATGCTGTAAAAATTTGGCCATAGTACAGAACATGTACCCTAGTGCTTTTTAGCGGAAAGTGTTTCCAACACACATGCCAACAGTGACTCACTTGCCGCCATGTTGTTTACATCACCTTAACTGCATGGACATCTAAATTCAGCGTAGTTCAGAAAAGAAGAGGTACTTACCATTATTGCGCTTCTTTGTCAGATGTGTATGGTTTTACTGCATTTTTAAACATGGGAAACAAATTTTCTAGTTTATTTGGGTGCTGACGTCGCCATTAAAATTCCGCGAAGTAGGTGTTGAACAGTTCCTCTTTCACCACTACGGTTTTTCCCTACTTCCTTTTTTCCCCTTCCTTCACCCTCCATGCCCCATCCCCCCCCCTACCTCGCCTTCTTGTCTGTTTCTTCTCCCTCACTCTCTTCCTGGCATCCATGTCCCTTTCCTCCTCCACCTCCCTCCTCACCTATCATGCTTTCTGGGATCAGCACTGGAAAGCGTCATTCAAACGAGGCCTAGCCCACGACCTCTTCTCACACTTATGTCAGGAAGAAGCTAATACTACTTTCATAACCGACTACAGCATATTTCTTTTCTGCCTCAACAGAAATTTTACACAAAAATACGTCAACCGTTCACACATGCAATTTCCTGCAACGAACACAGCCAAAACACGTCAAAATGCCCTATGTGTGACGTCACACAGTCCGTGACGTCATAAGCCCATACCCAATTACTGTTGACCCTTTTCAAGAGGAAAAAAGCACTAAGGTACGTTGTACTGTCACCAATTTTTTTAACCCCAGAAATTAAATCCTGGGTAGGGCCTTGATGATAATAGCATAGGAGAGAGAGGCCTAAGAATGACGTCACAAGCTGATCTACTTCAAATTTCGAAAAATTTTAAGAGGATAGAGAAGCCGTGTGACGAACCCTGCAGTGTGGCCATAAAAGCAATCCCCTGAACGCTATTCCGTCACGGCAAAACCGGAGAAGGAAGATGTGGACCGATTGGCAGTAGAGGCAAAGAAGTAATATGCAATGTGACCAAAAAAAAAGTAGATACAGTAAAACCTCCTAATAGAAGATACTTCGAACTTTGAGTGCATGCTATTCACAAATGCTCGCCTTTCGGGACGGTTAGGAGATAACAAGCATTGAGACTGTGCGTTAAACACAAGCGTCCACTATTCGTGAGTGTTCCTTACAGAGATTTTACTGCAATTTTCTCACCTGTGAAACAGTTGATATATTCATTAAAATTGGATCTAACTTTATTTTCTCAGAAGCCATGCTTTCCCGCTTTAAATGGAAAGGATTGTTTATTTTGACAGAAAAACTGATGCCATACTGCAAATATAAAATTTGAACAAAACGGTTTTAACTTTCAGGACTACAATCAAAGTTATGAGCACGAAAATTTTTCCTTATTATAGACTTACTTATAGAAATTGTAATGTTCCTCATTGCTATGGATTCATTATTATGGATTCGTTCTTACAGCTTGTTTCTTGCGCACGTTATGTGCAAATAACCAGCTGCAAAAGACCACTTAACCACGGATACATGAATTACACTCGGATAGCCGAGGAAAACACATACAGAACGATGGAAAATCATCTTTTTGCCACTCAGCCGGTTTCCCATCCGCAATTTTACTAGCGGAGGAAATAGCATAAAAGCATGGTAAAACTAGCCAAACTGTTTGTAAGAGACCATTTTTTGGCGATATTGATTGTCATTATAAAAATTAATACTGGTACAGTTACATAAAGATGTCAGTAGATAGAAAATACTCTTTATTTAAAAAAAAAGTACAATAACAGAAATAATACGTTCGACATATAATAAATAGCTAACCTCGTCATAAATAGCTAGCGTCCCTCTGAACGCGCAATATCCTTCATTTGATTTTTATTGTCCGAGTTTGATCTCAGCGTATTATATTCTTATGGCGCAAAATATGCGCATCTAGGAAAACGCGAATTGAATCTGAATTATCAAAAACTCGCAAATTAACTTTTTTAATAGAGATATTATCATTTTTCACAGCTGATACGATATCAACGTTTTAACTTTTTCGCCAAACTAAGCATTTTTAAGTAAAATTCAATTAACAATAATGCTTGCAACAAAATTCTGCAACCCTTTGCACTGTGCTGTAAATAAAATTAATTACATATAACTTTGGTATTACGTTGTAAATCGACAGTAAATCAGATAGACGTAAGGTTAGGGTTTTGATTTCAGCATTGGTAAATTGAGAATAATTGGAAGGTCAGGCTCCGCCCTATTAGGCACACTCAAACGAAAACCGACCTCACTTCTTGTTTGTTGTGCTGTCTCCTGCTGCTTATACTTCTATGTTTTGAACCGCATTTCAATTTTCAATTACTCGGGAAAGAAGGATTTTTGTATAGCACTGTGGTTCGTTGACGTATTTATTTGTTCTGTAAACTTCGTTTAGTTTGTCGCAATGGAAGTTTTTGAAGATTCAGAGAAGTGCATTTTGGGCAAGCGTCCTCGAAAATTTATAGACGTCGACCAACCGGTGGGAGAAATACTTCTGGGCGCAATTCCATCCAATGCAATGGAATACCTGCAGCAAGTGCAGATTGAACGTAATTATTGTCCAGCTACTGTAACTGCTGATATCGACCCTCAACAATTTGAGCATAACCGATCGGCCATGTATGTGGCGGGAAACGGGAAAGCAGAGACCCCAGAAGATTTTATTCCTTCTTCCGAATTTCGGAAATCCAATGTACGTAAGTTTTCCAATGCAAGGAATAAACTTTTTCGTGAAAAAGATTATTACAAGCAATATTACAAGGGCAGTAGGAAATATCTCCCTAGAATAAACAATCCATTGGCTTGGTGTGCTTTTTGCCTTGGCAATGAAGTTATGCTTACCATCAAAGCAAATGCTTCTCCAGCAGAAATCATGCAATATGAAAAGCCTGAAAAGTTTAAGCTACATCCTGAGTCTTATGAGCCATACCTTCACTTTATTGTGTATCTTGTAGCACCTGAGATTGTGAAGCTTCTGTCCTATCAAACTGATTGGTTGAAACAAATAGAGTTTTCCGATCAACTCTGCAAATGGATCTATTGTTTGTTAGCTTGCCTGGACACTCCCCTAAGTCCAAATGGGACAGCTGTTCTCCGTAACCTTGCGAGAGTTTGTTCACAGCTCCGTTCTACGTTGAGAAGCAAGGAAGAAGACGCTTTGGTTCCGTTGAATCTAATCATCTGTTTAATTGCAGAATACTTTGAGCAAAAAGACTTGGCTGATTCATAATTTTCTTATGGAAACTATTTCATTTTTATTAGAACTTTTTATAACTTTATCCATACATATGACCTTTTTTATTTTAAATGAATGGGAAATATTCAATTTGTTTTATTTTTATTAAACGATATGTCAAAACTGCCTCTTCATGTTAAAGATCTCTGAATACCACATTGCATTAATAGTTCAGTTTATAACCATCTTTCATTTTCTGAAGGTTTCTTGGCATAATCCCCTTTTCGCCAAAGATGCCAATTTCTTTTCTAGATACTGACAGTGCTAACAGACCAACAGTATGCACTACTCGATTAAAAACTTTCAATTCTAGTCTGTTAGACAAAAGCATTCAAACGTTTGTTCATATTTTAGTGTTACAGCTAACGACAGGAAGCATAGCGGAAAAACAAAATGGTTCAAGGGACTCTACGATGAACTGATGTGCAGGTGACCCACACCAAAAAAAAAAGTGCTCTTTTACAATACGGTAACCACTTTCGTTTTGATGAGTGTTTCTTTTCTAAGTGAAAAAAAAAAATCTGATTTTAAATTTGGAAAACAAAATGAAGTTCTATTTAATTTTTTTAAAGAAACAAAGTTGTATTTAAATTAGGAAAAAAAAACATTGAAAAAGAGGAGAAAACTAGAATCAGAGGATGCAGTGCGCCACTAAAATTTCTTTAATTAACACTACAGAATTAGAGAAAAACAATGATAGAAAGGTAAGAGAACTAAAGGACATAGGGGGCCGTTACAAGTTTCTTGGTCTGTCAATGAGGAATGGTCTCTCGCTAGTGCTTGAGAGTTCTGTTATTTTTTTTTTTAAATCAAAACTGGAATTGGAGGAAAAAAAAAAATAATATTTAAAAAAGTGAAAGGAAGCAAGAATCAAAATAAAAAAAATGCATATTAACAAAAGAGCATCAAAAAAAAATCTCCGACCAAATTTAATCATATAGTTTGAGTTTTGGTGATGTTTAAAGAAGCTTAGTAATTGGATTAATATATATATATTTTTACCTTCATGTTTTCTTATCAGCTACCTTCTGTGCATTGCTTTTTATGTAATTCTAATTGCACTAGTGCAGAATGTGATGCACACCCTAAGAACGTACCTTTCAATGGTTTTTCTCTTGTATACGTTCATAAGGTATTGCTCTGAAATATTTTAACATTGTCACAGCATAAAATGTGTTTATCTGGGAAACATCTGCCTTTCGTAATTTTGTATCCTGTGGTTGTATAGTCGTGGTTTTTAAATTCACTAAACTGGGAGCAATGGTCTAGGAAAGGATGAGAGGGGCTCAAGCCCTCTCCCCATCTCCCCTATGAGTTTTGAATTGCTACATTACTGACTGGGATGAATTATATTTTTATATTAATCTGTGTTAATTGATGCATCAGGATCTTATCTGCCCTTGGAACTTAAAATACAAACTTCGTTAAGTATATGTCATGAGCTAAATCACAAGGCTTGATCCATATCATAGTCGTGATATAAAAAAAGTGAAATATATTAATTAATGAAAGTGGGTAACCTAATGATTGGTAGTTTCTTGTCTGGGATGTTTCAAATTCCACTTCGTGTAATCCATCCATTTGTCTTCGTATGAACAAAGGGGTTGTTTTTTTTTGTCATTCCTCTATTTCTATTTTTAATTATATAATTCTATGCTAGTTGCATATTCCTGATGCGATCTTGACAATTGATATATTAAATTAAACATATTATCACAGTTAAAATAAATACGATGGTTTATAGCTATTTCGGAAGCGCGTTTAGGCTTCCTTCTTCAGAACCCTAGTTACACTAATGTGACACACGTGCTAGAAAAACTATCGATGCCAAATTGCTAGTCCAAAATTAGTTCGGGTAAACCAGTTGTGGGTCCGTAGCCGCGTCTTTTGCTATGGGACGAATGAAGTTTCTCCAAATAGAGGACATGGAATTGAACGGAAGCTGATCGTTAACAGTAGAAGAGGAATGCGAAAGAATATGGAAGGCTTCAAAGAAATTGAGGTCGGCTGGTGAACTGGTGGTTTCTTTGAAGCCTTCTAAATTCATTCACATTCCTCTTCTACTGTTAACGATCAGCTTCCGTTCAATTCCATGTCCTCCATTTGGAGAACTTCATTCGTCACATGGCAAGAAACGCGGCTACGGACCCACAACTGGTTTACCCGAACTAATTTTCAACTAGAAATTTGGCATCGACAGTCTTTCTAGCACGTGTGCCACATTAGTGTAACCAGAGTTCTGAAGAAGGAAGCCTAAACGCGCTTCCGAAATAGCTATAAACCATCGCATTTATTTAAACTGTGTTAATGTGTTTTATTTTATTTAATATTTTGCGCAGTGTGTCGTTTCATCTTTACTACAATTGATATATTGCAAGAGTCGAAATTAACTTTTTAAATCTTGTGCACAAGTAACTAACATAATAGAACGTAAACCTCAACATTAAAAACAGGTAAAATGTAAGTGTAGCAACTATATTTAAGCATGTAAACTACAACAAAATGCAACTTTTCAAAATAATTGAACATTCGTATGTAATAAAAAAATTCGAAGCAAATGCAGATACATTGAGAAAATTATATAAAATTAGTCCATAGGTCACCGTTCTTGAAAAATAAATGCAAGTAGCCATGGTTTTGAATAGTTAGGTGCACTGCATGCACCCAAATTAAAAATTTACGTGCATATGTAAAATTTCATGTGCACAGTGCACCCGCTAATTTCGAACCTTGGTATATTGTGTATTCATT
This sequence comes from Dysdera silvatica, assembly GCA_006491805.2. Taxonomy (NCBI): domain Eukaryota; kingdom Metazoa; phylum Arthropoda; class Arachnida; order Araneae; family Dysderidae; genus Dysdera; species Dysdera silvatica. The sequence goes on from QLNU02015270.1 coordinate 38,401,293, forward strand.
TTTCTGTACCTTTTTGAGGCCCTGCTGTGGTAACACGTTTGCCTAATGTGCCATTAACCCAGCTTTGACTCCCATAGGTATCGAAAATTGAACTCTTGCCAACTGACCGCTCATTGTAATCCAGGTATTGATTCCCTAGGCCTTAAAGGATTTGAATTCCTTGAGAAAACTATAAATCCTGGTGCAGTTCACTGGCAGATTCAAGGAGGAGATGGGGCGATGGCAGGACCCTTGAGCCAGGGTTATATATCATGGAAAATGAAATGAAAATACCGGATACTCAGTGGCGGCTGGTGGTTGCCAGAGGTCTCCAATATCAAAGGGGTCTCAAGCTCGAGAGATTCCTAGTTAAAAACTGCAAAAATGATTGATGAATTTTCTAAAGAGGAATTGAGATGCAAATTCATATAGAAAACAGTTTTCAAGCACTCAGGTAACTTAGTTACTGTTAAATTTTTTAAAATAATTTCCGATTTTTCTTGAAACGTTGAGTTTATTATTAGCTATATCAAAGGTGGATCCAGCAAAGAGAGGAGCGGGCGATCGCACCCCACTTCCCGTCAGGGTTAAATAAGAAGAAATAAAGGCAATGAAAAATATTTTATGTATTGTTTGTTACGACTGTAATAAATAAAAGTCTTACACAGGCGTCCAAAGTCTCTAAGTCTTGGAGAAATGCGATCAAGACGTTTTTCCACGAATCTACAAGCTTCTTGCCTTTCAAACTACGTTTTCAGTAAGTATTGCTTCAGCAGAATGTACTTTTATATCGTTGAAGCCAGGGGTGGACCGAGTCCTCTCAAAGGGCACATACCTTAGAGAGGTATGTGCCCTTTGATTATTAACCTTAGATTATCGGAGAGTTTGAGTCCTATACTGCATGAGGACACACCGGCGGCCCAGTCTGCCTCTGGTTGAAGCGCCTTCAAACTTAGCTTTGAACGTCGATGACAGAAAAGAGACTCTTAATACACACCCACAGACATACCACACAAATAAGACCACACATATTGATGTAAATAAAGTGGTTGATAAATTTTCAAAGAAACTAAGATGGCTTGACTTTGCGCTATAAACTTAGTTTTTTAAAAGTCACTTGTTATGTAAAAAAACGTAAAATAATTACGTTTTTGTAGTTTAAATTTAAACTTGTTCTATTAATTGCATTGTAAATTATTGTTTTCGTTATTGTATATGTCTCTTTTACTATCGTATATTTCTGTCATACTTAACTGTAATCCACTTTAAGCTATATACTTTAAGAAAAGCCCAGCTTTAATTCATTGTCGTATTCATTGATTTATATTCACCAAATTAAATATTTTGGTGAGTATAAATCAGTGGTAAGCAAACTCATTAGTCAAAAGAGCCAAATTTCTAAACAAAAAACCACGTTTTCAGAAGTTGGTTAAAAGTAACTACACTGATTAAAACTAGATATCATACTTTAACATAATCTTATTTATAGATAAAAATTACTGTTTGTGATTAAAATTAAAACATTGTCTTGTTTAATGGGAAGAATGGCCTTGCATTTCCTTGGAAAGTTTGGCTAAGCCAGATTTGTATGTTGTTGTTTTTAATTTCAGGTATGATTCCAGATTCTCATAAACAAGATGATTTCTCAATGTACTTTTGAAAAGGTTCATGTTTGCAAAAGATTGTTCGTATGAATATGCTGAGCCGAATAAAAAAAGAACAGGAAATACTAGCTTTTTTAACTGATCATGAGACTCAGAAATATCATTCCAAGTCTCAAAAATCATCGTATCTTCATTCCCCAGTTCTTTTAAAGCAGACCTTTATGTTGTGAACTCAGATCACATTTGGTTTTCTCCAATTTTTCCATATCAGCATTAAGGCGTTCAAATTTGGAGCTCCATAAATTTTTGATTTTTAAATCCAGCAATTGCATTTCAAAAGTATCAATATTAAAGGGAGAAAATTACAAAAAGGGCGGCAATTTTTCATTTTAAAGGCATGTAGGGTGGGATTTTTGCTTTCACGGGCGAGCAGGGCGTAGCGCCTTTCGAAAAACGCCTAGGATGAACACTGATGCAGACATACTATTGATGTTATAAACATTTGCAGGTGAAAAAACAAAATAATCTTCCTTTATATTACTGTTACCTGATATTCTTTTCAGGGTAGTCTTTAATGCCTGATGGGAAACGTATATAGGGAATATCCCTAAAAGAAGTTTAATGTAGAAAACTGTCGCTGATATTTACGACAAATATATATACTTTTTGTGCTAATGCCATTTATAGTCTAAACAAGCAGCTTACACTTTTGTTTGTTAATGCCTTTCATTGTCAGGTTATAAAGAATTATAGCAAATTGCTTTGAAGGCCATGGTCTACATTGTTGGTTGGGTAACATTTCTTTGTTGGCTGCTATTTATCGCATTTGGGGAAAATTGAGACAGTGGCCTGCCAACCAAGTGGGGTTATAATTTTCACCAGATGCTAATAAATGAAGTCATAGATGAAAAAGACATGGACATGCCTTTTGACATACAAAAAATATTACCCAATCAACAATGCAGACCAATAATTTCAGTTGTGTATAAAATATCAATTATGGAAAACAGTATTTAACACTTCCTCCTAGTATTTTGCTTTATGGTTTTAGTGTTTGTCTAAACCCCTTTAGATAATCAAACGAGTTACCAGTGGTATAACTAGTACCATTGCACCGGATGTCAAACCAAGTGGGGGCACCATGAAAGGTATTATTTTGAAAATAATATTTAGCGGAGAGGGGTGCGACATGACTTAAATCGGTCTCTGATCTAAACCAATGAGTTCTCTTTTTCTCTAACAGTTAATGTTCTACTGCATCTAGGCTGCTCTGAGGATCATGAGTGTTGTCTAAGGTGTCATGATGTTAACAGGAAAAACAAAGGTAATGCCTGTGGAACAGGAACCCTTAGATTTCCACAACTGCAGAGCAAGAATTTATTGATATATTATCCACATTAAAACCGAAGTTTGCATCTCCTTGCCTATCAGAATGTTATGCATCTGTGAAGCTCATGTGTATCCTATAATAACTAGCAAGCTTTTACGAATACGCTTATTGATTCCTTTACTTCATTATATTTATGCGAAACAGGATTCTCTGCAATGGCAGTTATCAAAACCCAGTACAGATCCAGAACTGACTTTTAAGAGGAGAGGAAAATTGCAATTTCCAGGCTTGTCAGAGGTGGATTAGGCATGTTGGGGCCCCTGGCGGTAAAAATTTTAAGGCCCTGAGATCCATGTCCCAAAACAAAAAATATGTGTAAGGAACTGAGGACTTTTTCGGGAAGATTTCAGTATTAAATTTTTAGTGAGTTCCTTAAACCGGCAATATGTAGCTAATAATAAACTCAACGTTTCAAGAAAAATCAGATATTTATTCAAAAAATTTAATAGTAATAAATTACCTTAGTGCTTAAAAATGTTTTGTATATAAATTTGTGTCTTGATTCATCTTTGGCTAATTCATCAATTATTTTTGCAGTGTCTAGTTATGATATGGCCATGTTGTTCAATCTGTCTTCTCCTATCGTACTCCTTAAATAGTTTTTAAATCATTTTAAAACTAAAAAAGATCTTTCACCTGTTGCATTTGATATTGGCATTGTTAAAAATATTTTCGAAATAATATCTACATTAGGAAAAGTTCCACTCTCTTTGTACACTTCGAACTATTATTCAATAGTATTTCTGGCTACTTATTTATCAACACTTCTGATTATTTATTTATAAGTTTCTTACACTTATTATTTCTCCTTTATTAGCAATATATATGTTGATATTTAACAACATATATATTAATATTTTTTGCAAACTTCCTTTATCATTTATAACTTTTTAATATCATTTGATATCAGCAAAAAATGTCTGCCTTCTACACCTTTGTCTTCCAGGCTCTACAGTTCTGTTCCGCAATGGACTCTTTTATCTCATGAAATCTCCTTGCTTAAGACCATCGCTCGCATCCGTGGGTACTGTCCCAGCATTATCGATGCTGCCGTTTTCAAATTCTCAAAACGTTCTTACAGTACATCTCTTAGTCGAATATCTTCAAATAATTACATTGGCTTCGTAACACTCCCTTACGTGCCCAAACTTAGCTCCGCCATTGCCAAAGTCCTTCGGCAAGCCAAATTCAAAGTTACCTTCTCGCCTATTAACAAGATTTTGCCCTCTAGACTCAAAGATAACATTTCCACACTCCAACGCTGGGGCGTGTATCAAATTTTTTGCCAGTTCGGACTTTCCTACATCGGACGGACAAAACGTGCCCTCATGCATCGGTTGAAAGAACATCGCCGATACGTTGAGAAAGGTGAGGTGCACAAATCATCCATTGCTGTTCACAGCCACGAACACAACCATCGCTTTAACTTTTTTGACGCTCGTATCATCCACCAACCTCATTCACCACTTGAACTGGACTTCGCCGAAGCTTTCTTCATTAACATGTTTCGTGATTCCATTGTGAATGACCACAGCTCAACTCCTTCCTTCAGCTTGGCGAAATGTACTCCACCTAACTCCTTCTGATATTAGTCCATAGTCCCGCCATAATTGCCACCTCTGCTGATATACAGCCAATTTTTCCACAATTTGGTAATTCTGGGAGGAGTGGCCGCACCACAAAAACCACGTATTACATCATTTTCTATTTTTGGTAGTCAACATTTCACTTAATAACTCAACTCTAGTTACATCCGCGAATCAACCTCGTTTGTTGACGATATTCCACGTGTTCACTCCCGAAGAAGGGCGAACATCTATCGCCCGAAACGCGTAGCTCGAACTCAATCTTGACATAAATACACTTTTAAAACGTTTTTTGTCTCTCGTTTAATTTGCACATGTGTAGTTTTATACACATCATATGATACATGTAGGCTATCATATGGATCCAATGTTGTGATGAAAATTGCGTTTTGTGAGTATGCATTGAGGAAAAGAACTAAATGAAAAGGGCTTCAGAAAAATATGTTTGTTGCATGGCAAGGGAAAGTCAATAAAAGGAAAAGCCCATAAAATAGGGCAAAGTGCTGTCCAAAATGTCATCAAAAACGGTGATTATACAGTGAATGCCATAAGTATTCGTACACCTGCAGTGTGTTCTATTTAAGGAACTGCTGTATAATAATTATTATATGTAGAGATATGGGACGAATGTCACCACAATTAATATAAATTTTTGTATTTACTTCATAAAAAAGAAAAAAATACACATGCACTGCAAATAACAATAAAAAATGAACAAACTTACGCATAGCTCATGTGTCAAAAATATTCGTACACTAATTGTTTTTTGGTCAGAAAATTCATTAATAAAATAATAATTCATTCTTAATATTTCGTTGGGTTCCCTTTGGCTTTAATCACAGCTTTCATGCGTTTTGGCAACGAATCCACTAAATTTTTGGTGACATCCGTTGAAATGGATGCCCATTCCTCGAGAAGGGCAATTTTTATATCATTTTTATTTGATATGCGTCGTTTTCTCATCCGCGAGTCCAGAATGCTCCATAGATGTTCTATAGCGTTAATGTCAGGTGATTGTGGAGGGGTATTTAGCTGTTTTGGAGTAGTGTAAAGGAGCCACAGCTTTGTATTATACGCAGTATGTTTCGGGTCGTTATTTTGCTGAAAGATAAAGTTATTTTGAAGACCCATTTGAGCAGCACTAGGACCCAAATTTTCCTTCAGAATGTTAATATACATTCTGTGGTCCATGATTCCGTCGATAATGTGCAATTTTCCCACTCCCTCTGCACTCATACAGCCCCAAACTTGCACACCTCCACCTCCGTGTTTGATTGTTGGACACAAGTTCGCCGGTTGAAACTCGGTGTTATTTTTACGCCATACCATTTGCCTGCCATCTGATCCAAATATATTAAATTTGCTCTCATCCGAGAATGTAACTCTATTCCAAAAGTCAGGACCTTTATCAACATGTTTTTTTGCGAATTGCAAAAGCTTCTTTCTGTTTACCTTTGACACGAAAAACTTTTTACGAGCTACACGTCCATTGTACCCTGCATTTTTGAAAACGCGGCGCACCGTGCTTTCTTAGAGTGATACACCTTGATTCAGCAGCTCTTTTCTTATCTTTGGAGCACTTAATTTTGGATTTTTCTTAATTAATCTAACAATTAAACGTTTGTGCTTTTCAGTCAATTTTTGTGGACGTCCGCTTCCCGGCATATTTTGATCGTATTTCTTTGACAATGCCGGTCAGTTATGGAATGGACTGTAGAACGAGGTCTGCCGACGAGCTATGCAATCTCTCGTAAAGATTTACACTGGTTATGGAGCCTCATTACAAGCTTTCATTCCGCCACACTTGTTTATTTCTACGACTCATTTTCGCATACTTTCTGCAGAAATGATAGTAAACGGGTTTATTGTTCATTGGCTTTTAAATGAAATCGGTGCAGTCCCGCAGGCCCCTTCGGGTGCGCAAACAGCATCTCAGTTCTATCATTTTAGGACAGACTTTTGCATGTACGAATACTTTTGACACGTGAACTGTGAATAATTTTGATGCTAATTTATTGTAATTTGCAGTATTATATACATAGTTTTAAGTTTTTTAGTTGAAAATAAATTATATTTTCATGGCAATCATGATGGCGTTTGTCCTGTCTCTACGTACATCTAATAGTTATTATACAGCAGTTTCTTAAATAGAACACACTGCAGGTGTACGAATACTTATGGCATTCACTGTAGAACCAAACAAAAGATCAGGTAGGCCACCAAAACTGATACCCCGGGGCCACAGGCATGTTCAAGCTCTTGCTGCGGATGAGCAAGTGTCCACTTGTGAAATTACTTGTGAACGGGTACTATCAACACCTGTATCCCACCAAACTGTATGGAAAAGCTTAAATGTAATTCGAAAGTGAAACTTACTACCAGTTGTAAGTTAAATTGGCTCTATTGGTGTAAAAAAAAAAACTAAAATGGTGTCATGATTGAAATGAAATAAGTGTTTACTGGTGAAAAACATTTCTCTCTGGATGGCCCTGATGGATATTCATCATACTGGTATGATCTACATACTCAGTCAGAGATAAGGCTGAGTAGACAGCAAGGAAACGTCAGAGTGATGCTATGGGCAGCATTCAGAGCAGGAGGCACAGCAGACATCATATTCCTTCAGTATTCTCCCTTTTTGTAAAATAGAAGCAATTTTTGCCGAAATCGAAGGAACAAAATTCGTAAGCTTCTATTTTACGTAGATTTAATTTCTGGGTTGTGTTCCGCCCGATTAACAAGATTGGGGTCTCACAACTCAAAGATCCCGTTCCTGACCGTTTTAACTGTGGAATTTATAACATCCAATGTGAGTGTGGAAGAATGTATATCGGACAGACGCATAAGGCTTTACAATTTAGGGTAAAGGAACACCAGAAACATGTTCAAAACCAAGAACTTCATAAATCTGCCATAGCACAACATAGTTAGAATACTGGGCACAAATTTGCGTTTTCCGATGCAAAAATCATCGGTAAAGTGGTTTCGCCTTCGGGTCTGAACTTTTTCGAAGCCTACCACATTTCTATCAATAGTGACTTTGTGGTTAATGACCCTTGTGTCAATAAATTTTTGCCTAATGGGCATAAAAAGCTGTTCACCTCCATTTCTAATGTTCTCCGTAAATATAGATGGCAGCACGGGTTCATGTGCGTAAAAAAGTCTCTTCACCTCCATTCCATAGGTTCTCTATAAATAAATATGGCAACACGTATTTATACGCCTAGTGCGGTAAAGTTTACCTTCACTTTTGTAACTGGATTCGACAAAGGCAGTCATTCACTGCCGAAACGATCGTCATCCACCTAATTAAATAATTTTAACTGTGGTAGTCGTGTTTAAATAGTTTATTATAGTTATAGCACAGTGTTTCACTTTACTAATTAATGTTTATTATGTCGACTGTAGCTATATCTGAAAGCTGCGCCAAAAAATATTTTTGAGGAAGTTTTCTTTGTAAAATCTATGGAACCCAACTAACTTTTCATAAACTGTGTGATAGTTGCACGTCTGAAAGCCACTCGTTTTTATTTAGCTGAGGTCCAACTTCGTCGTTTAAAATTTTAAAAAATGCTCCTTCGAATTGCAATATTGTCGACAAATGCGAAAATTCCGACGAAAGGCTCTCCTTCGGCTGCAGGTTACGACTTATATAGTGCTTATCACTACGATGTTCTGCCAATAGGAAAAGTACTTATGAAAACAGATATCCAAATCCATTTGCCTTCTGGACATTATAAGCCCGTTACTCCTCGCTCTGGACTGGCAGTAAAACACTTCATTGATGTTGGAGCCGGTGTGATCGACAAAGACTACATGGGAAACTTAGGTGTTGTGTTGTTTAATTTTGGAAAGGAGTCATTTAAAGTGTGTAAAGGTGATAGCATTGCACAGTTGATCTGCGAGAGAATATCATATCCTGAGGTAGTTGAAGTTGAGAAATTAGATGATATGGAGAAGGAGGATTTGGATGAACAGAAAAGACTGCATTTTCAAAGATGTAAAAGATTCTGTAAGCTCAGTAACATTTTTTGTATTTGCAATTATTTTGATTAAATGTTTATGATTCACTACATATTCTTGCATTTCACATAATTCTTATAACTTTGTGTTTCCAAGATATAAAGTTTCAACCAGAGTTTTAAAAACACGTTGCTAGTCAGTGATAGATAGTCATCTATAAGCCGCTCATAGTGATAATATTTTAAATTTCGACGAAACATTTTGTCTTCGATATTTTATGATGTCAAGCTATGAGGAGGAAACAGTTTCATAGCCTATGTGATAGCTAACAGACGGGTCGTATAATTTTTGCGCTCTTTGCAGCTGAAAATTATTTTCTGCGTGGGTATCTAAGTTTTCAACCAGGATCATGGCAAATGATAAAGGAAATATCGGAGATATTTCCAAATATGACATTTTTTTTTAATCATAGTTGGCCCACCCCACATGTGTCGAGGTGAAATGGATTATCACGGTGACAGGCCTGAAACACTTTCTACGTATTTTCTGAATCGGGATGTCCCAGCCCACAAATTTCTGGAAACTCACAAGCTTAGTTTCAACGAGAGATCTCAACCAAAATTCAACAGCTAACCTAAACAAATTAGTTCTCCTCTAGATATCAAAGCCGTGATTGGTTGCTGACCAATCAGGCAGGTTGTTTCCTGAGAATAAAAAGGCGCGTCATGATTTCCTTCTCGCGGTAAGATGGTTCTGTTTCAAGGAGATATATTATTTGATGAGCATGATCAAGTATACTTATAGCAAAGTCGTAAAGTTAGTTATGGCGATCCCAGGTACGGCTGATGGACTACCATAAACTTACCCGATCGTATGCATATTTTCGCAGTGAGATGTCTGCAATTGTATGTTCTCATTGTTCACTACCTGAGTACGACTTTTGGAATCTTTGATTTAGAAACTTGCCAAGTATAATGGATTGGCATATTCGATGAAGTCTGCAAGGCATGTTTAGATGAAATAAATCGCGTTTGCATCACGCGAATGGAAGGAACTTTTGCTTTCCTTTCTATCTACGATTCAGAGACATGGACGGACATTGATTTGAACTATTTGGATCACAGACTTGACTACACTTTTTGCATATTTCAAAATGAACTATATATATATATATGGGACTTGATTATCGATTTAAGAACCTCCTAGATACATTTGTCCTTGGCAAATGACAAGCTATCACTTTTTTGCCATCGAAAAAATTTACTGCTATTTGGATACGTCCTCTCTTTAGACTTCCCAAAATCTTGTATGTGTTTGACATGGAAACGAACATCTAGAAGACGTTTGGACCCGTGTACTCTTACTTGAAGGCGTTTGGCTTTTCGTCGGAAAAGCTCTGTCATCCTGCTCAATGCCTCGATTGACTTTTAATTTACAAGTGCCTTGCCTCAAAGACTGCATGGCAGAGGCGGTATGTAAATGGGGCCCAGTGAAACTGGAAGATGTAGGAGTCTTGTACAATTTTGTAACTGGTTTGTAAATACTGTTTTTTCCATATAAAAAGATAGAGAGCAATCTATTAGAATGGCGCATTATTTGTAACTCTTGTTTGGTTATGCTGACTGTCGGATGGCTATAAGGGGTACCCCGCTGTGTTACCTGAACTTGCAATTTAAAATATGATGTGTAATAGGCCACAGGCAGTTTTAGCCAAGAAATTAGCAATGAAGAGGTAACGTATTTCGTGCATTGACTTTTTAGAGGATGTGGGAACATACATATTTTTATCACCAATATACAGCTCCTGCTATTATATGGTTTTGCGCAAGCGGGTGATGAAGTGGAAATTTTTTGCACAAGTGGGTAATAGTAATATGTATCGGCCAGCTTCTTCCGTACTCTTCGCCATGCTTTTTTTGGCAACAACCCTTCCCTTAAAATTTTGATTTTTTTTTTAATCTTGTCTCAGCTTTCCACTTGGGGCTTTCATTGACCGATTAACTCCTGTATCGGCCAGCTTCTTCCATACTCTTTGCGGTGCTTTTTCGGCAACAACCCTTCCCATAAAATTTTTGATTTGTTTTAAAAATCTTGTCTCAGTTTTTCCCTCGATGCTTTCATTGACCAGTTAGCTCCTGTATCGGTCCACTCTCTTCCCAGCAGAAAGCTAAAATGTTTTCGGTAACAACCCTTTTTGTAAAATTTATGCCTGCATGCAAGAGTTTTGTATTAAAATGTTCATTTTAAATATTATGTAAATGATCGTGTGATCTACAGAATTTCAATAAAGCAGTAACTTCAGTGCTTTCCTACCATACTTTTTTCATCTAGGATTCGTATACTAACAAAATGATGGATTATAAAGAATTCTATGATCTTTGTCCGATGTCACTGGATATGAAATTCAAAGTTAATAGACTTAAAAGTTTTGGGTTTAGGTGGCCTCTTTCTTTCATTAACCCCAGAAATTGAGCAGTAGCTAGACTTATCTTGGAAAAAGTGATAAGGCGAAATGTGTATTTTGTACCGGGATTATCATCAATTGGGAAGAGGATGACAAGCCCCTTATAGAACACGTGAAATACTTCCCTTTGTGTACGTATTTGCTGAATTGGGATGTTGGCAATGACCCGATAGCGGGAAGAAATGGTGCGCAGTCCTGGCAAATCAACAACGCGAAATGTTCTCAACCTATTATGCATGAAAACTGAGACAAGGTCAACCTACATATAGAACCATTTTTAACTAAATTTGCTTAGGTCATACTTGAACGGCTGCTGTTTAGAAACCTAAGGAACTACCCAATATTTTTTAAAAATTTGCCAGTGCAACAAGAGTAAAGCTATTCTGCAACCTGGGTAAATAGGACTGCAAAAATCTACCACAAAGTATATATTTGGATATAGTGGCATTTTTTTTTATAAAACGTCATACCATACTGAAATACATTAACATGATATTTTTCAAACTTCCCGTTCTGTGGATATTTCTAAAAGATACCATTAGCTTGACAGAATTCTAACGTTAATATATCCTCACATTATTATTTTCCTATGGCCTGATATAACAAAAACGCATTATTTGTAAAGCTAGTTTGGAAGCAACCAATTGATTTTTTTATATTAATTTGTTGGGTTTAATATTATGGACTCTTTAGGCGCTGGTAATGCCGAAACACGCTATAAAATAACTAGATCGACTAGCATATAGCCGTTAGATAGCGGGAGAAACGGAGCTCTTTCTGCGCTTATACGTTGGCTAGTCGAGCGGAAACGTTAGGTATAGGTATATTTGAGACCCGTTCTTTTGAACTAGTTACACATAATGAATAAAAATTATTAAATTAGATAGGAGTTATTTAAGGTAACTATTAAAAATCACCTATTACCGACTGATCACTGTTCCAGGAACAGTATGCTCCTCTGAAACCCCTGTTCTCAAATAACAGCTGTTATTTTAGATCACCGGTGATTAGGGTTAGGAGTTACTTGAAGTATAACAGTTAAAAATGACTGGTGACCGAGAAAACACTGTTCTAGGAACATATTCCTCCGTTTCCATCACACAGGAAACGCGCTGAGATAACAAGCTATAACAATCCGGCTTAGTTTGTCTAGCTGAAGCACAAGACTCGGGCGCTAATTCCCCGTTTAACATCTCATATTACATTATTATTATATTGTTATAGTTAACCAAATATTGTTTTAATTGATTTATTTTTATTTAATTTACTTAAAGTTTAAATTCAGTTAATATGTGATTATATAGGTATTCCTACTTCAATAGTAACTAGGGAAATCAATCGCTATCTAGACGATAATTAAAATATATATATATAAGTTGCCGCGGAATCAAGACCCTTTGTCGTGGTGCGTCCTATTCTCTAATCTCCCCAAATTTATCCAAGTTGAGTTAGCGAAAAGGAAATTCAACTTTATGGCAACATGAGTGCCTTGCGAAAGAATTTTCTTAAAGGCTGGTAACATTTTAACCGATGGGAGAAATCGGTTGGAGCCTCTTCACGCCGAACGATTATTGTTCCTAAATGCCAATTCATATTTAATGGAATAGATTTTTTATCCATGTATATTAATTAGTACAAGTATTAATATTTTTACATTACTGAGCTTTACACATGAAAAATTCTGAATACATACATGTGTATAACTACATCAGCTGAGAATACACATTTTGTATCATTATTCTATTTAATTAGTTCGATATTCTAACCTTTCAGTATGTTTTACCAATTAATTTACAGCAGTGTCAATATTTTTTGCTGTATTTCATTACGTAGAATTAGTTTTTTAAACTTTCTTTGAGTTTTAAAATCGTGTATTTTTTAAAATATCTAAAATTCAGTATTTTAAAACCTTATTTTCCCCTTTTACTTTTATATTTCGTTTGTGTGCATTTTATTTTCCAAAGGATTTATTAATTTTATGGAGTTGGCAGGATGTTTTGTTACGGATTGAAACATTGCTATGTAATCATTAAGTTCCTCAATTCCCAAATCCTGTGAAGTAACGCATACGTTCCAGTCACCAGTGATTGGATCCTGTTATCTTGTTGGAACAGGTTATTCAAAAATAACAGTTTGGTCCATCACTAATAACAAATATTGTACATGAATGTTTAGTTTCGAACTGATTTTTGTGTATTATTAAACTCATGGATGGTGCCACGAACTTGGACATTGCGCCGCCGTTGGTGGCGTAAATTTCTAAATCTTGTTACTTTAATTCATTAACCTGAATTCTTATTCGAAGTCTGTGTACTGCATTGAATCAAAAATCATAATTTTTCTATGAATACTTCGTTATTGTGACTTTTATTCGTGCAAATTAAACCCCATTTTTATTTACAAATGCTACTTCGAATTTAGTGTGTTGGTTCGATATTGGATACTCAATCTGGTCTGTATTTTCTATCAATTTACGGATAATGAATAACTTCACCAAATGCAAGGTATGTACAATTTAATTAAAATATAATACAGTCTATTTTTTGAAACTTGACTCAAATAAAATCACTTTAAGAGCCTACGATGTGTAATGCAATATTTTTAACTTTTTTTTTTCGTAATTCCTATATAGCATTGGGTTGGTTAAAATTTTTATTTGAGTTGACGATTTTTCTGAAAGGTGGCAAACTTACTTTGGTAAATTTTATAACTCTCTGAAACGGATAGCAACCTCATAATAGGTAGGAAAACACATTAAACGAAAGCAATGAATACTAATCTTCGAATTTGTACACACAATTTATTCTCTTCTGGGAAATAACTTGTTCTAGAAAAAATTCTTCCACTTTTGCCAATTTTTTCTGTAAGGTGGCATATTTAAAAACAGAACGCACTTTTGCTGGAACCCAATATAATATATGTAGTAGTACAGAGTCTAGAAAATATTCTAGTCTCTGTAGTAGTAATAGTATAGACACTTGTTTGTGCAATTTTTGTAAATCCCGTTTTTAAACAAACAAACTCACTCTAATGAATTGAATTAAACATAAATAAGTTTTATGTAATACTTAAAGCTTAATTCTTACTCACAATAACATAGAAGTTCTGTGTTCATTTTCTGAGATTATGATTATGATATTTCGTGTTCAGAGATTGTACGCAAGGACCCTTAAAATGTTGCATGTCAGGGCCGTATTGGGAGTCTCAGAGCTTCCATAATTTTTCTAGACTGCCATTGGAGCTACAAGTATGATATTCCGTATTTAGAGGGCGTACGCGAGGGCACTTGAAATATTTCATGTCAGAGCCGTATCGGGAGGGCCGGAGGACGTGTAATCGTAATCTAAAATTTGAAGCTTATGTAATCGTAACTTCACTTTGAGTAACCGTAATCATATAAAATGATTACAATCATTCGAAGTATGCTTTTGACCTCCTCTTTCGATACGGCCCTGACATGAAACATTTCAAGATCCCTCGAATACACTCTCTGAATATCGAATATCGTAGTCGTAGCTCAAATAGCATCCTAGAAAAAGTATGGGGATCCGGGACCCTCCGATACGGCCCTGACATGCAACGTTTCCAGTGTCCCCGGGTACACTCTCTGAATACGGAATATTGTAGTCGTAGCTCAAATAGCAGCATAGAAAACTGATGGGGTTCCGGGACCCTCCTATATGACCCTGACGAGACATTTCAAGTGCCCTCGCATACTCTCTGAATATGGATATTGTAGCTCAAATAACAGATTAGAAAAAAAGATGGGGCTGCAAACCCCTGCAACGATACGTCCTCGACTGCTTGGTGGTGACTTCGAACTAAGACCACGATCTGTGAACGACGATGATCGCGAACTAAGACCACGACCTACGAACGAAGAACGGTGACCGCGTACGAACAAAATCACGAACGACGATTGCGAACGGCGGGGGACAGATCGCGAAATGCGAACGACGGATTGAGATCGCGAAATGCGAACGACGAACTAAGATCGCGGTCTGCGAACGATGAACTTGGTTGCGAACTGAAAACGATGACCACGAACGAACTATGACGAAGAACGGTAGTTCACAAAGAAAAAAAAGGGGAAAAAAAAAAAATATGAACGAACGGGTCATTTTTGTGAATAGTTCAAAAAGACCCGTTCGGTCACGAACGATCCATCTCTAGAAAACGTATTAATAACAATAACAATGGCTGAAAATTGTTTCAAGAAACCGGTGGAGTCTGAAATCCAACTCGACTTCAGCGAAACTCCTGTCAGTGTTTGTCAGTTTTCAAGCGAAAACGTGATAGTAATGAAGGTAAATTTCAGCAGGGAACCTGAGAAAGTTAGTCTAAGCTGCAAATCATGTGAGAAAACGTTTTCAAATTATTCTAATTTGAGACGTCATGTTAAAAACGTGCATCCATCGGAGTCTGAAACTCGTGAATGTACTACTGCAAAATAAAAGTTTTGAATGACATTGTTGTAACGCCTGTGTTTCGAACGACAACCTCTCCGTTCATTTTCAAGAAGAGCATGAAACACGTATAGAGACTGAAAATGTTAAGTTTGCTACGTTTGAAGATTTTAAGTCCTGGAAAGAAGCCATTGAAAAAGAAACAAAATGTAAATATGTGAAGGTATCAGGGGCAACAATGACGAGTGCAGGCAAAACCCATTATTTTAGATGTCATCGATCTGGGTCATCGAACATTAAAATGCAGGGGACTAACAAAATTAGGAAGTTCTGCCCAGCCTATATGAGAGTCTTTGAAGAAGAAAATGGAAAATGTTCGATTACCTTTACAAAAACACATGTAGATCACTCATCAGAGTCTTAAACCCATGAATGTACTGCTGCAAATAAAATTTTTGAATGTCCTTGTTGTAACGTCTGTATTTTGAAAGACAACCTCTCTGTTCATTTTCAAGAAGAGCATGAAATATCTATAGAAACTGAAAATGTCAAGCTTGCTACGTTTGAAGATTTTAAGTCGTGGAAAGAAGCTATTGAAAAAGAAACAAAATGTAAGTATGTGAAGGTATCCGGAGCAACGATGAAGAGTACAGGCAAAACCCATTATTTTAGATGTCATCGATCTGGATCATCGAATATTAAAATGCAGGGGACTAATAAAATTAGGAAATTCTGTCCAGCCTATATGAAGGTCTTTGAAGAAGAAAATGGAAAATGTTCAATTGCCTTTACAAAAACACACGTTGGGCATTCATCGGAACCTGAAACCCGTGAATGTACTGCTGCAAATAAAATTTTTGAATGCCCTTGTTGTAATGCCTGCGTTGCGAAAGACAACCTCTCTGTTCATTTTCAAGAAGAGCATGAAATACGTATAGAGACTGAAAACCTTGAGCTTGCTACGTTTGAAGATTTTAAGTCATGGAAAGAAGCTATTGAAAAAGAAACAAAATGTAAATACGTGAAGGTATCCGGAGCAACGATGAAGAGTACAGGCAAAACCCATTATTTTAGATGTCATCGATCTGGATCATCGAATATCAAAATGCAGGAGACTAATAAAATTAGGAAGTTCTGCCCAGCCTATATGAGAGTCTTCGAAGAAGAAAAGGGAAAATGTTCAATTACCTTTACAAAAACACATGTAGGGCATTCATCGGAAACTGAAGCCTGTGAATATACTGCTGCAAATAAAATTTTTGAATGTCCTTGTTGTAACGTCTATGTTTCGAAAGACAACCTCTCTGTTCATTTTCAAGAAGAACATGAAATATGTATAGAGACTGAAAATGTTGAGCTTGCTACGTTTGAAGATTTTATGTCATGGAAAGAATCTATTGAAAAAGAAACAAAATGTAAGTATGTGAAGGTATCCGGAGCAACAGTGAAGAGTACGGGCAAAACCCATTATTTTAGATGTCATCGATCTGGAAATTTCAAACCTACAGGTAATGGATTAAGAAAGATTAAAAAGCAGGGGACTAACAAAATTGGGAAATTTTGCCCAGCCTATATGAGAGTCTTGGAAGAAAAAGGTGGGAAATGTTCAATTACCTTTGCAAAAACATACATAGGGCATCAGAATGAGCTTGGACATTTATCCCTCACTAAATCTGAATGAGAAATTTTGGCTGCAAAAATTGCAGCGAAGGTGCCATTCAACATAATTTTAGATAATGTGAGAAGCTCTGTTTCGGAAACTTCCGGATTGAAAAGGCTACATCTGATAACAAGAAAAGATTTATACAACATAAAAAACTCATTTCGTTTAAATTCAAGTGTTGATGATTCATCTATTTGTATGGAGGATGGGGAAAATACTCTGTTGGTGGAATATTTACAAGAAACTTCCAGTGTGATGGTGTCGTCAGTAGTCGATATATATAAGGAAAGAGAACGTTTAAGACAAAATAGTTCAAAAGTTTTGGACTCGCTAAATACTGCCGAAGAATTTTCTGTGTATGACAAACAATTGATGGCAGTGAAACCGATAGTGACTGCAATGCGCTCTGGTTTGGGGAAAAGAAACATTCCTGAAACTTTCAACAACGCACCTATCAACAAAAACAAGCCACAGCGAGGGTTACATTCGGCAAAAAAAATGCGAAAAAGCACAAAAAACCCTATCACTAAACTAACTGTCACAGAAGAAATGAACATTGCTCTATCACAAATTTTAAATGATGACACCTGACAGGTGAAAATATATTACAGGTATATTTTTAATAACAATCATATGTGCAAATAATGTTTTATATAATAAATTTTATAAATTCCTTAATGTTTTCAACAAAAAAAGGTGCTGTTAAAGAAGTCTTATTTTGTTTAATAGATATCTTTTATGACACTTTGAATATAAATGTGAACTATTTTGTTTATATTAAATGTTATTTTATTACAATTTGACTAATTAATATAAAAAATTGCAATTTGTCTCCACAGTATATTGAAGTTTGGCGCTACTGCATGAGACGTTACCGCCCTAATTCTAGTCTGTGTTTCCAAAAATCCCAAAACTAGCAATTGGCTCAAGTTGATCAGCCACCATTTTTATGGATATTTCGTCTTCCATTACATCCTCTGAATCAGAAAAAGAGTTGCTTATAGCATTTTTTGGAATTTTTGTCTTCCCCTTCCTCTTTTTTCTCATTTTAACTTCCAAAAAAAATTTTAAGTGGATTTTTCGTTCGCTGACTAGCCGTCATTTTGTTTACAGTTTTATGGAATTTTTGTCCTCCTCCTCCTCACTTTAATTACCAAAAAAGTTTTTAAGTAGATTTTTCGTTCTTTCCTCTTAACTTTAAAACAGAAAAAAAAAAAAAAGAGTAACGGGTGCTTACCTATTCTGCGGGGTCAGATGTTTGTGGAGGATAAATATTTTTTACTGTGGCTAGGAAACAGGGAAATAGTTTCCCTGGTTTATCTTCCTTATGCCGCCGCCTCCACATGTACTCCGCAAAGTATGGATTAAAAATAATTTCGTTGGCAACATGGCAGTGGTGTTCATGCCTAAATTCCGGTTTAATGTTGCTCCAATCTCTCTTGACTGTGCGTGTGTTTCCCTGTCTTGGGATCCTTGAAGTGAATGCTATGATTTACTGAATAGTGTAGGTAACCTGCTTTTGGCAGGCCCCCATATAACTTCCAGCAGTCGAACACTATTGTGGTCCCTGGCAAAAATGCTCAGCAATTTCTTACATTAACACATCCGCACTTCTGTCCTCAACCACAACAAAAAAACACTCGAGTTTCTCTCCACTCCTCCAAAAACCAATTCTCCTTTCATCCATCTTCTTCTATTATATATTTTCTCTTCCCAAACATACTTTTATCTACCGCCACAGTCATTTCTTTACCTCCTAGTATCTCTTTTTCCAACACATACGTCTCTGCAAAAATGCCTCCAATCAACCAAAGTGTGATCACTCTTTATATTCAGTTCCCTTCGAATAAGATCAGATGTTGCCTTGTATACCCACAAATATGTAATACACAGTATTTCATCCATACTTGACTTGCTCTCCGTAAACCGAGAACCCTTTTGAACAGACCTGCCACAATCATGTTTATCCAAACCATGTTTCCTACAACGCCACTGATATCTTCCACACCAGGTCTCGCACACAAATTCATTGGCTTCTTGCATTTCAGACACTCGTACTCAGAAGCAATTAAACCCTCTTTCATACTTTTTATACCTTTCTTTCGTAAGTCATAAAAAAAAGCTAGATTCAAATACTCAGACACTTTTGCTGCAACGACAACAACCGATACTAGAGAGCAGCGTGAAGTAATCCCAAAATGGCACCTCAAACCAGTTTTTACTGCATTACATGTATGTAACGCTACACTCTTCTGCATCAGAAATCCATCTAGTACAATTTTTAGTTGAAAGTAGTTTACGTCAAAAATCCATCTAGTGCAATTTTTAGCGATTTCTAGTGGAAAGTGAGGCAAGTGGGTGACGTCTCGTGCAGTGTTCCCTGAAGTTTTTGGTAATGATTGCAGGAACTGTGCTTATTGTGATATTGTATTTGATTTGTTAATCATTATTGGCCATAGTACAGAACATGTACCCTAGTGCTTTTTAGCGGAAAGTGTTTCCAACACACATGGCAACAGTGACTCACTTGCCGCCATGTTGTTTACGTCACCTTAACAACATGGATGTCTCGATTCAGCGAAGTTGAAAAAAGGAGGTACAAACCTTTATTGCTCTTCTTAGTTGGATATGTGTAGTCTTTATAGTTTTTAAAAACGCGTATAAAACGGTATATTTTTGTGCCAATGTCGTCATACAAATTCTGCAAAGTAGGAGTTGAACATTTCCTCATACATGATTATGGTTTTTCCGTACTTCCATCTCTCCCCCCAACCTCCTCTGCCTTTTTCGCCTCCTCATCCTATTCCTCCCTTCATCACCACTACATTCCTATCTACAACCCCTCTTCCTACCCTCATTCATCCCGTTCCTCCTCCTCCTCCTCACCTATCAGACATACTGGTATTGGCACTGGAAAGCGTCAAATGAGGCCTAGCCAAAGATCACTTTTCACACTCATATCTGGGCAAAAATAATCCTCCTTTCATACCCTACTCTAGCACATATCTTTCCTCCTTCAATCGTAATTCCACAAAAAAAAAGTCAACCGTTTCCACATAATACAATTTCTTGCAACGAACACAGGCAAATCAGCGACGAAATGCGTGAAAATGCCTTTGCAGGTCCAGATGCCTGTATGTGTGATGTCACAGTCTGTAACATCATAAGCCCATTTCCAACTACATTTGACTCGTTTCAAGAGAAAAAAAAGCTAGGGTACATGTTCTGTACTGTCACCTAATTATATTAAATTTACTTTTTCGGTAATCATGATAACAATTGGAAATTAGTTTGATTTAAGCAGTGTCAGCTTATGGTTCCAGAAGTAAGGTGTCACACACACATTTTTTTCCCGTAAAAATATAAGTTGCGAGTGTTTTTTATTTTTGTGATGGGGGGGGGAGTTATCCAGACATTATTAAAAGCAACTTACTGTGGCAACATGTCTGTATAGTTACAATTACCGCTGTCGAAAATTTCAAATTACTTAAAAATTAATGCAATTAATAGAAATGAACTTTATTATTAGCAACCAATTCTAATAAAATAATTGCAATGAAAGTATTAACGTTTCTTTGCAATGAATAGTGGTTGCTGCACAACACTGTAGCTTGACCCCCAGCCGCCACTGGTTTTAAGTATAAAAAATTTTGATACTTCTCTGTTATATATTGTCTTGGTGAGAAAGGAAAATCGGCATATTTCTGAATTGGTTATTTTTCTCTTTTTAAAGTATGTAAAAAATGTTCTCTTCAAAAATATAACAGTTTTCCGCTGTTAAATATTTAGTACGTTAACTATTTTATATCTGCCATCAAATGATAGAGATGTTATAGCTTTTTTTCAACAGATATGTATTTTACTCTCTGAAAGAATTTATGCAAATTGCCGTAATGTACAATCACATCTGCCATGATGATTTGTTTGACACATTATTAGTGACAAATGCTGACCTGTAGCCACTAGAAAGTGCCTGTTAAAAATGAATTGGTATTTTTACAGCTTTATATATTATTTATTTTAAATAAATTACATAACCAAATAGCTATTTAATAAAATATTAAATACAAAGTATCATTAAATTGCTTCAGTGTGTGGATGTTAAATAAGTCGTAAGTGTAGATATTGAATGAATTGCTTGCATGAATCGGAAACAGTTTTTTGCCAAGTCCACTATAAAAAGGCAATACCACATTTTATGTAGGTGGTCAGGCTATTTTCAGTTACTTGCAGGGCTTTCCATAACATCGATTTAGAACGGGATTGTCCAGCTTTTTTGAGCAGCGGACCGCTTAAAAAACATTTCACAGATCTTGAGGGCCAGCAGTTTCGTAAAAAAAAAAACTTCCTTCAGAATTTGTTTCAGCTACTTGTTTTTTTACTTGTGATATAGGAATTGGTCACTCATGCTGTCCCAGTGCTTTTCTTTATTTCTTGAAAAAAAAAATTAAATACCTGTTTTACATTTATTTTAAACAGTTGTCGGACTGAATTGTGACCTCCGGGCTCAGGGGTGTCTGCCCGTGGCCCCATTTGGATTAGGGCAACAAACTGGTCAAGTACAAATTTTTCTTAATTGATCCAACGGTAGAAAATCTCTCTAAAAAGGGACAAGTTTAGAGACATTTTAGAGAAATTCTTTCAGAGACTTTTGGCCGCTTTTATATGTTACATGGCTCACTGTGCATCTGTGAAAATCTCCTGTTTTCGGCGGAGGTGGGAAGCACCAAAGAGCAATCCGTTCCAGGCCACCCGGGTTCAAAATCAACCTCAAGCCGCTGCTGCACGAGCTATATGTTGGACAGCACTGATTTAGAACAACACTTACATTTTCGATATATGAAAGGGTTACTCCACATTATATTCTACTTTATATCAGTCATCAACATGAAAATTGGCATCGTATTTAAATGATTTTGCAGCAGCACTTATAAATCTCTAACATTACTTGAAACTAATTTCATGTGTTGAAATTTTATATATAATTCCTATCAGAGGTGTAGAAACTTAGAATGCTATATTTAAATTTAGCTTCTTATTTATTGAATAGATGTGGTCAGTTGTAAAATATGTATAATGTAAGAAATATTAAATGTAGCTTCGTAGAATCGGAGTTACAATTAATAACGAATTTTCCCTTGGAAATTTGAGGTTTGTACTATCTACCAAACTTGCCTTTTTATGATACAACCTATTCTATCAACAGAAGCTATCCCATTTGAAGGGACAAAATAATTCTTTATAATTATAACACCATATATATATATTCATGGTACTACAACAACACGCAGAAAAGACACTTTTCGGAAAACTTAGCTGGAGGTACAATTCTTCTTCTCTTTGTTGCGGGCCAAGTGCTCTAACCATTAAGCTACATACGCTTCTCCCATCAACGTCTTTTAAAGGGAGAAAATGCCCCGATGTGTGCCACATGTGGTGAACCATTAAATGATTTACACATTTTAACCATTTGTATAAATTTTAACCAGGAACGTTCATAAGATTTTAACCAAAATAATTTTACTCTTCATGACATTTTATGCAATTCTTTTAATCATGAAATCGTTATTTTTTTTTCTTCTGATATTAGCTTTTTAAATTTCATCTGATATTGTTGCATCGTTTTGCTCCATTGTATATTTAATGCATTTTTACCTTTGTATCTGTTTTTCCTTGAAATTGTAAAAATTGCAAAAGTGTTTTTTACAATTGGTAGGATTTACAATTCGGTCTCACCTTGTCTGGTTCAGAATGACCCATGTTGTCCTTGCACCATAAAAATACAACTATCCAAACATCTAACTATTCTACTACAGGTAACCAACTTATCATTCCTCTCTCCGCAAATGCATTTAAAACCATTTTCACTGTGAACTGGTTATTCTCAGGAAATGGACAGTTCATTGACTGGGATTTAAACATCAGCCAAGACCACTTTTTTTATAAGCCACAGTTAGAAGCTCGGCATTCAAGGTAATGGAAACAATTTTTTTAATTTCATTATTAACTGTGTCTATTCTAGGCTTATTTCGCAGAGTGGAGCGTCCTGCCCACCATTTTATGAAAATACGTAGTACCCTGCCTGCCCGCCCTCGTTAAAAAAAATTGCACACCGGCATGTTCCTCATAATTAGCATTTGCGCCCTACTGGAAATATGCCCTTTTCCATAAAAGCACCACCAAAAATATATCTTTTGTTCTGTAAATCTTGCCTACTTATAACTAACCTCTGTATATAATGATTCTTTTGATCCTGTCCAAATTTGGAAACGTGTGGCAGATGTTCATCTTCTTTAATGTTTGAAGTTGTTGCCTGGGATCTGAGGTATCTGATAAAGGAACTTTGAACTGTATGAGTCCATATGGAAATCCTTCATTGGTATCATCATGATAGGCACTCTGAAATACTTTGACTTCACTATGCATATTGTCCATGTTCTCATCATTTTCTGACATACAAGAAACCAAATGTTTTATTCACATTCTCTTAAATTTTTCTGTTGTGTGATCCCCTTATGCAACAGTTACATATCACATAGTGTAATTGAAACCAAGTCTTCTATCAGTTAAAAATGCTTCATATGCAGCTGGCTCATTTAGCATCCAACTCTTAGTACTACATCTTTTACGGGAACTTGTATAAAAAAGTATTACCAACAAGATTATGTGCTTTAGTTTCATATATATCAAAATTCTCTCTCTCTAATGTTCTGAATAAATTCCAACATTGAGTTATATAGGGAAATAATGAATGTAAATCATTAATACTGGTTTGTAATATTTTACTATCGTGTTTATTTTTTGCTAAATGTCAT
>QLNU02015270.1:38425262-38437502 GCA_006491805.2 Dysdera silvatica
ATCATTTGAATGTTGCAGATTTCCACAAACTCGATTGTTGGGTTATATGAATTTTAGCTCTGGCTCCTCGATTATTGTTTCAGCATAAGTTCTGAATGTATACCTACATATACAGTCGAATTCGGCCAGGGCCGTGCTTAGGGGGGTGTGAGCTGGGAGACCGCCCAAGGCCGCTAAAAATACAGTGCAAACGTCAAGAAATAAGTTTTTAGCGGCCTTTATATACCTTCCCAGAGTATTTCATCAATTGACCTTTTGTGTGTGACGTTATATTTTCCATAATACACAAGAAGATACTAAACGGTGGTCAAAATAAATATACACGCTAATTGTTAAATGCGTTAACATCAGTAGACTATGTATTTTATAATGTTTATTGTGGTGGTCCTATAACTGTTACACAGAGACCCCCCGGTTTCTGAAAAAAGGAACTACCGCAAAGTTCTGAAAGGAGGAAAATTTAAAATTCCATTGCACTGTTTTGTCTTTGCGTTTACAATGCGGTAGTAGATCTAAATAAAGCCCTTGTAATTTTCCACAGCATTGACGTTAAGCAGGAAATGTCAAGTAATTGATGTATCCCTAGTTAAGATGCATGTGTCAGACAATATAGAAGAAATTAATTAAATTATAGTTTAAAAGATATTGTTGTCATAAAATCTAAATTTACTGTTTTTCTAAGGATTTGTTGCAACAATGCGACATTGATTTGTAAGTAAAACATAAGGACATACTAATAATAAAAAAAAATAATTTCAGAGAAAATAGTTGATTTTTAGTCTAACAAGCTTAATAGAGATTAACGGTCTTCAGTATAATAGATACTTAGTTATCCTCTTCCTTAATTCTGCAACAATGCAAGATATTATTACCCTTCACAGGGATAACACAATTGCCAAATAATGGTCAACACACAAAGCCACCGGGGCGAATTTTTGCGAGTTTTTTAGTGGGGGAATAAGGATAGGGGGAATTATAGAGAATTATACTAAAATTTGTATGTTTTTAATGAAAATTTACGTTATTAACATTAAATATATTAGTCTACTTATATATTTAGTGTTATTAAATATATATTAATAAAATACATAAAAACATTTACGAATTTTAAGTCTCTTCTGTAGCTTTCGGAGCCCCCCCTCCCCTGTAACAAGCTGCTAGCTACGGACCTGGTTATATCGAGTATAGACTGTATGTGCAAATTCACTTCCATTTCTCACATTTTGTTATATAATTGCCGTTTAGATAAAGTACCCTCCTCTTTTTAGAACTACTATGGTGCGGCGAAGCTTATATTGTCTGATAACCCAGTTGGCCTCTCTTGCGGAATGGTGTGTCCGACGAGCGATTTATGCGTTGGTGGTTGCAATCTTTACGCTTCAGAAGAAGGTCCTATTAATATTGGAGGTTTGCAACAATTTGCTGTAGAGGTAAGTAAAAATACATACGGGTCGGTACATAACAGTGTGATCTTTCTTTTGCTGTAAGTGCTGTTGAAATAATACAAAAATATTGTTAAAATTATACACAAACACTACTGAAATAATACGTAAATACAATTGGAACAGTACATGGATATTGTTCTAACGAAGAATACCACGACTTACTATAACTAGCAAAATTTAGGCGTTGGTCCAAGGTAGAAGAAAAGATTCTTCCATGTTTCGAGAAGTAATGTTCCCTTTGTCAAGTGAAGTGTCGAGAAAGTAAGAACATCCTGAATTTATACCCTCGGTTCTGGATTTTTCCAGAGTAGTCTCACACCCAGATTTTCTCCGAACTCTTATGCCGTTTTCCTCATCTTCTTACACAAGGCTTTTATGATTCAGGCAGGGGTTTTGCGGTGTTAATGGCCCAAGTTCATAGTCGACGGGTCACCCAAGTCTCAAAAAAAAAGAAGTAGGCAATTTCTTATTAAATTTTTTTTCTTGTTCTAATGTTTTCACTAGTATCTAAAACTGATTCAATGCTTTGTAAATGTATGTGGAACGTGCAGTTCTAATCGAGATAATGATGATAATAATAATAACGTTGTATACATTTTCGTGAGGTACATACCATCAGCGCTTTGAGAAAAAACATAGAAGAAATCTTTTACATTTTATGTTTATGATTTGGGTTAGAATTGGAAGAGAATATAAAGCCGAAGCTTGTTACGGGATTCTCTTCCGTAAAATTCTAATCGTAAAATTGGTTTTACGATTCTATTGAAATTTTTTATTTTTTGAATATGTGTGTGTGTGTGTGTGAGAGAGAGAGAGAGAGAGAGAGAGTGAGTGAGTGAGTGAGTGAGAGATTGATTTCATCGCAGTGGGGGGTTACAACTGCCATCAACAGCCCTGCATACGCCAATGCTTATAAAGCTGAAGACTTAGACTGGACACTGACAGTTTTTGTTTTAATCGATAATTGGAAGTACGCTGAATTTCAGAATTAACTGATTAACTTATTCAGAATCGGGGCCTTAAGTACAGTGTGCTCGCTCATCACAAAAATGGCCAAACTCAGTTCAACAATGAAGTAGAAATATAATAAAAAAAAAATTAAATATATTTTATAATATGTATTGCGCGAACAATGAGCAAGTGGATGAGTTGTGTGAAAACCAAGACACCACATATTTAGTCAGAGAATATCTAAATGTTGTCGTTTAAATCTTGTATAGTATGTGTTTTTGATATAAATGGTATTAACAGGTTATAAGATGCAGACCTTTTCCCTCTATAAGCGTCTTTTTCTATTATCAAAATCATTGCAATTTATTTGAAATATATTCTTTTGTGTTATTTAGATGTTTAAACAAATGCAGCTTTCGCAAATTCGTTCTCCCGAACTTCCCCTTCTTCACGAAACGCCAGCGGAATTTAAATCTAAGATTGCTCTCATTGGTTGCGGCCCTGCGAGTATAAGTTGCTCAACATTTTTGGCTCGTTTAGGATATTCCGATATTACCATTTTTGAAAAAGAAGAGTTCGCTGGGGGCCTCAGGTAATTTTCTGTACTGTAATTTATCTGTTTCAGATTGGTTTATATCTGTATAAAAATATTTGTTTTTAAAAGGTGCTTATGCTTATAAATCCACGCTTATCCCAAAAATTCAATTCTGTGTCCCCCTGTATAGCTTTTTTAAAATAGTCATGGACATTCGGAGGTAAATTATCATTTTCCAATGCACATAGCATTAAAAAAATCAACTCAGCACTTCATCTTGGCTTTTTTGAGGCATTTCATATTTCACCAAATATCAACGTTACAGTTGATGACCAACTCCCGAGTAACCCTATATCTCGCCCGTTTGGAATAATCTTTGTGTCTCACGGCTAGAGACGACACCACCAATACAATTAATTCGTCATCAACCCAATCAAGTTTCCAACCGACGTGATGGCAACACCGACCAACAGCACGGACATAAACAGAAACCACCATGCTCTGATGATAACAGCCACCCGCGTGCTATCAAAATAGTTAGGAGCAACGTTTTTAGTAGAACGTTTTACGATTTAACTGAACCAATGCAATTGGTATAATTTTTGCTTCTATTGGATTAGTGCACTGTGCCGCTATTAAACCGGTTATCGGTACAGTTCAACTCCATTCAGAGATCTAAGAACTGTACAAATATCTTCCTAAAATGTGTAATGGGCCTAGCAATGAAGTTTTTCGCCGATATGCTGTTCCAATTTTTGTAATCTCCAATTTCTCCCACTATTTCTTTGAATTTGCTGTAAGGACCCAAGTACATCGACAAATAGGTTACAGTCGCAGGTTCTGAGATTGGATCAATTTCAGAGCTCTTTTCACGCCAACTTTTAAATTTCTAACTTCTTATAAAAAGAATAATATGATATATGATAAAGCAAAGTTTACTAATTAGGAACCTCCGTTGGTTTGTTTGTTTGGCTTTTTTATGGCGCAAGAGCATCTGGGCTATACTGCGCCGAACCTCCGTTGGTTCATCCGTTAAGGCGACGCTGATTGTAACTACTGTTATTTGTTTTTTTTTGGATCAGTCACAATATTTTGAAATCTTTTCTTCTCAATGAAATTGTTAATAAACCTTTTTAAAGTTTCTATGTTTTTGTTTTTCATATCATGCGTTTACTTTTTCCCTTAACAGTTCATCGGAAATTCCCCAATATCGTTTACCGTATGATGTAGTTAGTTTCGAAGTTAAACTTGTAAAAGACTTGTCTGTAAAGGTAAGTTGTAAGTTTTTAATAGATAATTATACTTATGATTATTATTAGAGATATTTATATTCGTGATTATTATTAGAGATATTTGTATTTAGTATTATTCCTCCATATATATTCATATTTAGGATCCTTCTTGCAGATAATGCATGTATAATTATTTTTGCAGACGTTTATATCTACGATAAATTTCCCAGATGTTCATTTATGATTATTGTCGCAGGTGTTTGCATCTTTTATATACATTCATATCTTTATGATTTATTTTATAGACGTTCATGTCTTTATGATTCATTTCTACGTTCATATTTTTATGGTTTATTTTGCAGACGGTTATGTCTTTATGATTAATTTTATAGATGTTTATACCCTTTATGGTTCATTTTCGGTATCGTAAACCGTTATTCACGATATGATATTAAAGTGGAAATTAATACAGGAATAAAATTTATATTAAAGGAATCTTGGAGAAAAATGACCGTTGGAGGTTGGAAGATGAATTAGGCTTGAGTATAGGGAATAGGATGGTGGTGAAGGTCAGCTTGCGGTCCAGACAGAAGTTATTTCAAAAAAGGTGCCAGGGAAAAAAGTTATAGAACAATAACAAGCTATATAAATGTCGAAAGTGCGCCGAAGCCATATATACCGTTAGGCCGTAAAAATCGAAGAAGAAATTTAAGGCAGGCGGGACGAAGAAGGAGGCTCCGTAAGGTCGAACGTGCAAATGAAACCGCAGATCGAGTGGTCGGTGAGATAGGAGGAAAGGACGTGATTGGAAGGGAGAATTGATCAAAGCTGAGATTGGCTAGAAATAGTTTGATGGACGTGAGTGTCGTTTTATGAATGAGGAGAGTGATGTGAGATTTTTTGAAAGACAGCGGGTCTGATCTCTGGAGAAATAAGGTCAGAGAGGATTCCGGATCGGATCTTCTAGGTGAGAAATCGAAGGATCGAGAAAAAAAATCGTCGATGAGAGAGAGTTGGTAGAGTACGATTAAGGTTGTGTAAACGAGCGCGAGCCTTAAAGTCGCCGGTAGAAGTTGGAAAACATTTTTCCAGACCCAGAGTACGAAGTTTCGTGCCTATCTATTCTTAGCTGCGATAGCATTAATGCAGTAGCACCCGAGTTGTTATTTTTTCGGCGCATAGGAGGGAGCAGACGATTTCCTGGAGTCACCTTTGCCGGACCAGTTTCACAAGACGATTTTCCTTGAGCCACATTTGCCAGACCAGTTCAAGAGACGATTTTCCTGGAGCCACATTTTTGCCGGACGAGTTTACGAGACAATTTCCTGAGCCACATTTGCCGGAGCAGTTCACGAGACTATTCCTGGAGCCACATTTTTCGGACCAGTTCACGAGACGATTTTCTGGAGCCACTTTTGCCGGACCCGTCACCAGAGAGATTTCACTGCGCGTAAGACGGACGTAGATGGATGGTGGAGGAGACCTGTGTAACGTGAGTTTTATATCTCTTTTACGTTTGATATGAGGTATATCGCAGTTCGGTAGTAAAGGGATAGTTTGTAGAGTCAGGCCTCGAGTAAGATAGGCGTGGAACCAGGGAAGATAAGGTTAAGGTTTTTAGGCAGTGCGGTAAACAATTTTTGTTGTATAACTATTTGCATTGCATTTAAATATTACAATATTGCATGCGTACATTAAGTGAAATGAGTGTTTTTCAGTATGTGTTTAAATTAATTGTATCGGTTTTTAAGGAAGTAATCACGGGCTTAGCCCATAAGCACTGTGCTGTCGTGCAATGAAGGTGAAAACCTTAGTATATTGCCATTATAGCTTCCTGCTACATTGAATATATCAGACTCAGTTTCTTATTGCCGTCCCAACGTTTATTTGTATACTATACCGATCATGATGGTTTTCATTAAATCTTGGGAATACATTAAAGAATTGTTATTGTTTTCAAGTAGCCTTATGTCTATCTTAGCGCCTGGCTATTCACTAGCTATTTACAGGTAAAACCCCAGCTAAATAGGTATAACCCTATCTTGTTTATTGATATTGATCACACTTAATCCGTAACCGTCTGATTAATACTACTTAATATTTAGCATATTAGTAATAGCCAAATTAAGCATTCTCTATATTAGTATATCATTTTATACTATAGTCGTTCAATGACTGGTGGGAACTGCCATTCGCGATAATAGATTTATTTATCTTTGATTCTTTTATAGATATTTATGACTTAATGATTCATTTTATGGACTTTTACATCTATGATTATTCTTATAGGCATTATTATTAATAATAATAATATAAGCTATATAAGAGACGTTTATATTTTCATACGCGCATATAACATATGAAACATTTGCGTATAGTGTTCAGTTCCTAATAGTGAATTACGAAACGTGTTCAATTAAATGTCTTCTAGAGATACAGTATTCGTTCGCGGAAAGTAGACCGATGGTACTGTTAGAATTCACGGGAGCTGACGTCACAAACGGGCTAGTTTATTACAGCAGAGGGGAGGACGTCATTTCCGAACTGATTTTTGGCGCAGACAAACGTTCGGTAAGAATCATTTCTGAAATGACACCCTTCCCTCTGCTGTAATGAACTAGCCAGTTTGTGACGTCAGCTCCCGTGAATTCTAACAGTACCCTCTGTCAACTTTCTGCGAACGAACGAACTGTATCTCACTCACACCATTTTAATCGTAATAGAAAGGGCAAAAGAGCGAGGGAGAGAATTTGAGGTTATAAGTATTAATGGAGAATATATATAGAAATTAATATTAGAGATAAAAGCAGCGCCCTAGCTAGGCCAGGGCTGGAGAAAGCCCCCTATGGAAATGTAGTTTGTTTCAAAATAAGTCCTTTTAAAATTTTATTTGAAATTTTTTGTTTTGTATATAATTGTACAGGACAATGTAAATTTGACATTAAAAATATATTCAAAATAGATTTCAACTGAAAATCTATGTACATAGTGTCTTTTGACAGAGGTTTGAATCTTCATTTATAATAAGGATAATGTGGAATCTCTATAATAAGGATAAGGGAAATTACAAATTTTAGTATACCTCTCTTTTCTATCAAAAATTTGCGTTTAGAAAAGTATTTATTAATGTTAAATATACTAAACGACGATATTGATTATTAAATATATTAAAATATACATCAAAACCTTAACAAATTTTAAGTCCCCTGCAGATTTCTGAGTCCCTCCCCCCCACACTGTAATATGCGTCTGGCTAAAGGCCTAGATAAAGAGCGATGTTGAAAAATTGTTGATCTTGATTTAAAAAAAAAAATATACGTTTTCTCATTCTGGTATTGAAGTTGAATATGAGTGTGAAAAATAAATAGCGACGATAAAAAATGTTCTTTAATATTTAGAAATGAAAAATAGACCTTGTGGACAGGTTTCATGTAAAAACTTGAAAATAATTTACATACTTTTTTTTGTCTAGATCGAACATGGAAAAATGCTTGGGCGAGATTTCACCCTCTCAAGTCTGAAAGACTCAGGATTTGACGTTGTGTTTGTTGGCATAGGTAAATAATTCATTTGGTACATGATATTTTGAATAAAGTATATATCGTTACGTATTTCCTATATTCCTGTTGGATATATTGTATTTGGCAGTAAACTAATAAATGTGAAATTTCCATTACCTGTTACTAAATTTTCTCAGAAACTTACCACCTTATATGCTCAATGCAATTTAAATTTTTGTTTAAATTTTTAATTTTATGATTATTTATTTATTTATAATAAAATATTTTGATTACTTTAGTATTATCGACTCAGTTCAATGTTCCTTATTACGTTCGAACGTATATATGTGTGTGTGTGTGTGTGTGTGTGTGTGTGTGTTCGTGCTATGGGCGTAGTAAAAGGGGGCCTTGGGGGGCTCAAGCCTCAAATTGGACAGTAAGACGCGTTGTTTTGTTTAGTGCCATATGATATGAATGGACACAAAGCTAATTGATTCCCTCAATAATTTTTTAATTACTACGCATCTGGGGTGTGCTTACGTGATAATTATCATCCAAATAATATACAAATAAAAGGTCAAACGCTGGTGAAATAACAAATGAAAAGAGACTACCCAAGCTTTCGGACCCGTCGGCAGCAGTCCTTCATCATGGGTAATGGCGATGCTGTGTTCTTTCCTTTTTTTATATTTGGAACTTCTTATTACAGCGGGTTGGATTAGATTCCCCATAAGCTTCATTGTCTGTGGATTTGGTCATGGTTTGGTGATCACTTAAAGGTGTCTGTCCTACCCCAGTTAACACTTTACCTACCGGAAGCTTATTAATAGGCTATATATATATAGATACAAGCGGTAGGTAAAGTGTTAAGCTTTCGGGTCAGTTTGAAACGTAGAGATTAGAGGTGAGACGGGCTGAGCTCGGGCCCGAAACGAGCTCGGGCTTTATGATTCGTTCTAGTTTTCGGGCTCGGGTGCATCAGATGGACGCAACTGAAGCTGAAAACCGACTTTTTTATATCGAAATTCTTCCAGGAATACAGCGATGTCATTCGCCTTTGAAGATCGTAGAAATACGTATATTTGGAAATTCGAAGGAAATCAAATAGTGTGGTTTAGCAAATCTTTTTTAATTTAAATCGTATGTCAAGGGGTTAAAGTTCTATTTGAAACTTAGGGTTCGTTCGGACTTATATTTTTTTAATGTATTTCGGTCTGGCTCAAATTGCAAATATTCGGGATCGGGAATCAAAAAATGAACCCGAACTCAATTCTAGTAAACATCCAAGTAAAAGAAAAAACAAATTTAACATTTCAAATTCTCAGGATCATATAATTATAGCCGAATGATTGCATAGACAAATATTTAGGGCCCGCTTACTTATCCTTGAGGAGTCCGGCGATGTGAGGTCTCAATACTACTTCAAAATCGTTGCCCATGAGACCTTATCACTAGAAAAGTAATTTTATCGCGGCACGTATTTCTGTGACGTTTTCCTCGGATTTTAGAGTTTTTTTGGAGCCCTGAGGTGGCGCAGTGTGGTAACGCGTTCGCCTAGTGCGCCGTTAACTCGGGTTCGACTCTCAACGGTGTAAAGAATGCTTACTCAGAGATCTCGTGAAGTTCGCACTTACTTACTATAGTCCCGGGTTTGGTTCCCTAGGCGTTAAGAGTTTCGGATTCCTCGGAAAATTGTGGGTCCAGAGGTTCGGGTTCCTAGGAAAAATAGTAGATCCCGGCACAGCATGGCCATTGCAGTCCTTGGGCCTTAAAACCACAAACAGGAGTTTTTTAGACGTATGTTGCATGTAAATATGTTACCTGTATGGACTTTATTTTCAAAATTTCAATTCTAGAACGGATATTGCGAGCATTTTCGTTGGTCACAAGGCCCTCGTTATATACGGGCCCTACTGTAATTACATAGGTTAATCGCTATTGGCGACTAGACTTTTTCAGTTGGAGAATAGAATTTTTTTCCTACTAAGTTTTGTAATGATCCTCTGTATTGTTTGTTTGTTGTTTTTGGTTTTACGGCTCAAAGACTACAGTGGTCATGCTGCGCCGGGACCTACTGTTTTCCGAGGAATCCGAACCTCTTAAGGCCTAGGGAACCAAACCCCGGACTACAGTGAGCAGTGCGATCTTTATGAGATCTCTGAGTAAGCGTTCTTTGCACTGCTGGGAGTCGAACCCGGATTAGCGGCGCACTAGGAGAACGCGTTACCACACTGCGCCACCGCAGGGCGATCCTCTGTAGAACGCAGATCATTGCATGTTAAAGTAATACAAAAACAGATATAAAACAATAAGATAAGATGACAACGGATTTACAATTAAAACACATTTATTCTAGATCTAGCACATAGTTACTAGTATTTCCTAATTTAACCTTGACTCTCGCTGCTAAACCTTCTCCCCAGCTTACTTCCTTCCGAGAAATTACCCTAACTTAACATGGCATTTCGATCTGATTATATATTAGTATCTAGTTTTGCATGACAAATGACGGAAGACAATCAAAGGGACTTACGGCTTGCGGAAATGTGTGTCGTCCAGGCTAGTCCGAAACATACCACCAGACTGTCGGCGTAGGGAGGATGATTGTAGAAGAAGGCTGACGTTCGTAGTCAGATGCAGACACTCTTACAACAAATAATAGTTATAATTAGAATGATAATTATAGCATTAAAACTTATGTCGACGGATTATGAGAAGACAGCGGATGCCACGGATCCAAATCTGCGATCGGATCATCCTCATCCGTGAAAAAAACCTGCTAGCTTCTTTCTCACAAGACACTCAGAGGTCGACCGCTCTCGCTCACGGCGAAGTTCCAACTCTCGCTCAACCAGAGTCAGCACCTCTCCCAGCTCTTGCAATGTACCGATTCTCTCTTTATCTTCAAGAAAGTTCTGGAGAAAGCTTTGTTTTCCCCTACCATCTCCAGAACCATCTAATGGCCCGTTTTGGGTGGTTGCTCGTTATGTATTCAGCTGCGAAATCCTCTCTCCTTTCTTATGGCCGGACGCAGATTTTCAGCATCTTTTGTGTCATGATCGTTCCGTTTCGAGGCAAAATCTTGGATGTGTATTCCCCACGGGTTACGTATGGCCGATACCGCCGTTAGCGTGTCACCGAGGTCAAATCTCTTCGTGGGAAGCCAAAATGGTACTTCGTCTTTGTCTACATATTTCCATCGAAAAATCTAGAAATGATAATGTTATGGAACCGTAGTTCGCGGTGATCATAACAGTTTCTTAGTCCTCCTTCTCTTAAAGTGAGCGACTAAGGTTTGCCGCCATTCGTCGAGTCTGGTTATTACCACCCGTTAATGTTTTAAACCAACACGTATTCAGACTTGCATCCATCTTTTTCTTGGATATCCCCTATCTCGTTTTTGATTTGCTCATTATTATACACGGAATACGAACTAATGCTCAGTATAAAAACAGTGGAAAAGTTGCGATGATCGTCATCATAGCCAATCATTGTCTCTTCACTGCTTTTTTTTAAGGTTTCTCATGGTTCACATTACGTGATGATGCTATTCTCGGAAATTCTTTTCCATTATGTCTCGCCCGGTTTTCTTATTTCATTCAAAGTTGTAGTAGCGTAATGAATGTTTGGGGCAGTTTTAATTTACGTGGTAAAATCTTCTTAACAGGCATTGTTAAATAGCAGACACCTAAATTAATTGAAACTGTATGTTAGGTCCCACCTTGACTGGTGAAGAATGGCCGCTGTTGTCCTTGCTCTATAAAAATACAACCAACCAACCTAAATTAATTAACGGGCACTTTTCCAAGTCTCAGTGCTTGTTAACCCTTGACAATCCCTGATAACGGACACTCCCGAAGGGCAGTCAGATACTCAAGTTTCCAGGTTTCCGCTTTCCAGAGATTTTACTGGCAAAAATATCATATTTCATTTTAAAGAATTTATATTTTAGGAAGCTGTAAGTTTTATAAATATTTAAATTATGTTTCTAGGACTGCCAGAACCAAAAATCGACTCTATTTTAGAGGGATTAAGCGCCAAAAATGGCTTTTACTCTTCAAAGGACTTTTTACCGAGTGTATCGAAAGCTAGTAAAGCAGGTATGAAATTTAAAATTTCAGTTAAGTAGTTTTGAAATTAAAAAAATAGATGTTTTTGCTTTGTTTTGAATGCCCGTTAATTTGGCCTAGCACTACAAAAATTAGGTTTATGTAGAAATCAACGTAATTAATTAATTAACGCATACAATGTTGATTTCTACATAAACTTAATTTTTTGTAGTGCTAGGCTAAATTTACGGGCATTCAAAACAAAGATTATTGAAATTAATTAAAATTAATTAATGTCGACAGTTTACCCCTTCATGTTATGATGGTAATAGCCACGCGCTATCAAAATCGCCGTTAGCGTTTCGGTAATATAAGTACATCACATAAATTTTGTATAATTATTTTATATATTTGTTCTATTAAAGTATATTGGTTTACGAAGTAAGGCATTTTGGTTTATAAAATAAAGTACAGTAGAACCTGCGTAAAGCGACCACCTTTGGGAATGGACTGCAATGGTCACCATAG
>QLNU02015270.1:38449249-38473509 GCA_006491805.2 Dysdera silvatica
ATCATACTACAGTGATACTATTGATCATACTACATGATTTTACAGTGGAACCTGTTACAGTGACCACTTGGGTAAATTAACCACCTGGATAAGGTGACTACTTTTTATGAGAGAGCTGGTAGGAACTTAGCCAGGCCTATACCAAAGTCTGTCGTGTATTGTGGCCACCTGTCTATGGTGACCACTGTAGTCCAGTCCCAAGAGTGGTCAATTTAGGCAAGTTCCATTATATTTTTGACACTCGTGTTTTCAAGCTCAAATTATAGATTTTTATATAGAGAATAAAGAGATGCACTGACCTAGTCCGGATTCGAACCTGGAAGCACTCTCTTCATATAATATAGATAACATAAGTATATACTCCTCATCTTATCAAAGATATCTTTAGAGCATATTCCTCACATGCAATCTGAAGGTCACGATCATACTCTCCGTGCAATCTAAATGTCATGGTCATACTTTTCATGCAATCTAAATGTCATGATTATGCTTTTCGTGCAATCTAGATATTGTGTGTATACCCATACTGCATATGCCCATGCCAAAGTAACTCCTGCTTAATTTTAGGCGGTGCTGATGGTGTGACTGCCACCAATACGGTGTCTGGTCTCATGGGTCTGAATGAAGGAGGAGTACCGTGGCCAGCAGTTGGATCAAAGAAGCGGACAACATATGGTGGTGTCTCTGGAAATGCAATTCGACCAATTGCATTGCGAGCGGTGTCTGCCATTTCCAGAGCGCTACCTGGTTTTCCAATACTTGCCACTGGTGGAATTGATTCGGCCGATGTTGGGATGCAGTTTTTGAATGCAGGTGCTACTGTTTTGCAGGTGAATGACAATTTATGGTAATTGCTGTGATATAAGATTTCTTTCGGAGTTAATCGATACTGTGATATTATTTTGTAACTATAAGAATGCTATAATTGATATCAAGCGCCATAATTGATTTCGTATTGGTATTAATATTTGACCGATTATTAGTATCCGACCCTGTATAGCTGAACTTGTTTTCAACTGGTTCTCAACTTGTTTTCATCGTTGGTCATTTTGAATCTTTTTTCGGTCGATGTGCCAGAAGATATGAAAACGAAATTATCTTACACGTTATATAGACATTAACGAAACTAGGGAGGGTTAGGAGGCTTATCCGCTTCCTAGGAATTTTCTGATTTAATGAGATAGTATTAAGGTAAGAGCTTTTGCCCCCTCTAAAAAAAAAACCAAAAAACAGCCCCTCTGTAAAAAGAATATTCACCCTAGAAGAAAATTAGACCCCTCCCCTAGAAAACAAATTTAGATTCTTATATTTAGTAGCCGGACCAGTTTTTATTGTTCGCGGGCCAGATACGGCCTACGGGCCGCATATTGCGAAATCACTGCCTTATACTTACTCGTAACTGTTTTCGTTTTCGTTATTCTTCCAGTCGGTGTGTCGTTTCATTTCATATAAACCAGGGTCTTTTTCTACAGCGTCAAAAAAAAAAAACAAAAAAAAAATCTTGGGGTTGGAATCGTACTTCTGACCCTGTTTAATGACACGGTGACGTCATTCGCCTCTCTGAAAAGAGGCGTCGGATTCCATTTCCCCAACATGCAGAAGCCATTTTCACAATTTTTCAAATACCACCCGTTCGACAAGCTCTAAACTGCGCAAAATAGAACACAATTTTCTGCATCTAATGCATATTTTTTTCACATTTTTAAGAGGGATATATCATACATTAATTAATTTTGAAAAAATCACACAAAACTGTATTATTATACACACTTTTATTTATTTGTTTTCTTGCGATATGCGTTTTTTTGTGTTTTGTTTCGAAAACATTTGTCTTTCTTTGTCAGCGAGAAAGATGGCGACTGTACGGCCTGTGACTAGGGCTGGCGATTTCCAATCCAGGAACGTCCATGGATGGCTATTTGACTGTTATTAACGACAAAAATGCGTTGTCATTACTACGTTGGGTTCTGAGTTCGATTCTGGACTTCCTGACGCCGTCTGTTTTTATTTTTCTTAAAAAAAATAGTTTTGTCTTGGCAAATGAAACTATTCGCCATGAAATCGAAGCACAACTCGCATTTACGAGAAACACCTGAGAATACTAAAATATATGAGCCAGATGTTGAATGGCTGGCTGTTTGAGTTTAATGGTCATTAACGATAAAAGTGGATATTATGTTGTATCCTGCGTTCGATACAGGACTTCAGCGTTGCTTTTCAGCACTGGTGTTGTCGTGGCAAATGAAATCGCTGACCGTAGAAAGAAAAGACGACGCAAATTAACTGAGAAACGCATGTGGAACGCTAAAATATGGGTACTGAATGAATGTTTAAGAGTTGGCAGTTGATGGCACGTCGGACAAATGTTTAGGGTGTCAATAGTTGGTAGTTGATGGCACGTCGGACAAATGTTCAAGGCGTCAAAGTGTTAGTTGCTCAAAATTTAAAAAATGGCGGACTTTATTTTAGATTGTAACTTATCTATCGAGAGATGGTAGGGTCTTAGTGATGCCTATACTAAATAATATCATGTATAGTGACCCCCTCTCTATGACGACCATTGTGATCCAGTCCAAAAGGTGGTCACTTCAAGCAGGTTCTACTGTACTTCGCGTTTTTTTCTCGCATTTAAGGAGACAGCGTAATTTAATTTGGATCGAGGCAAGAGAGAGAGAGAGAGGTGAAAAAAACAAAACAAAACAAAAAACACGCTGTGTCCAGATCCTAAATCCGGGATTTATAAAATTCATCACGTCACGGTTTTCCGTAACATCTTTGTCGTCACATTTTTCCGTAAATTTTTTCCATCGTGTCTATGCAATGTTTTGCGGCAAGTTGTTTTTCCTGTGTGACACTGTGTAAATTTTGCTGTTTTTTTCCCTAAAAATTTTACTAACAGAAGGCCGCTGTGGGTCTGTCTATAATTCTTTAGGTTCTAGGTTACCAACTCCACGATATTTTTTTATAAACTTTTTAAAAAAAAAAATAGTTTGAATTTATAATTGCATTGCGATAATTTGCTTTAATGAATAAATTAGGTCTGTAGTGCCATTCAGAATCAAGATTTCACGGTTATAGACGATTATGTGACAGGGCTGAAAGCGTTGTTGTATCTTCAAAGCATGGAGCACACAACAGACTGGGAAGGCCAATCTCCTCCAACAGTGAAGCATCAAAAGGGAAAAATAGTTCAAAATCTGGAAAATCTCGTTCACGAGGTAAAAATATCTTTCTTGTAAAAATAAAAAGGATTTTGAACAAAAACGCAGCATGGCCTCGATGCAATATTTCAATATTCAAATAACTAGAGATGTTTTTATTTCCCCAATCTAATGAATTTCACGAGTGTTGAATGAGCATCGTCTTCAACTATCATATATTGTGCGTTCGCGCAGACCTGACGCCTGATACCGTTAGCAGACGGGTTAGTCCATTGCAGTTTAGGGAAGGGCGTCTTGCCGAAACTGGTTTTTCGCGCGGGAAAAACCAGTTCCTCCAAGACGGCCTTCCCTAAACTGCAATGGACTAACCCGTCTGCTAACGGTATCACGCGCCAACTGAGCGCTAATGCACAGTACACGTTGTTCCATTTGTGGAGGAGGTATTATATTTTTTCACCATTTAGTCATTTTGTTGTGAAAAGATCGACTTCCAGCAGAGTAAAAATGAAAGAACAGAGACATTAAAGTGAAATAAAGGTATAAATTCGGTAATATATAAGAATTAATACTTTGTTGTTCGGTTAGTTAGCGAAAATATTATATAATGGTTGAAATTTATACACTGTAATAGATGGGGATGTCGGTAATTTGCTACTTGTAGGAACATCTTTTGGTTTACCATTTTAGAAAATAAATAAAAATCTTTCCATTACAGTAAGATCTATTTATTTCGATCCTCTCGAGAATGAGAAAAGATTATTTACAAAGATATTGGACTATTTTCAAGTAAATTAATATCTTAATTGATTACGTACACATATTGTATGACTATTCAATATTTATTACTTATTCACTATATATTGTAAGACTCTAGTCACTATTTATTCATTATATATTGTACGACTATTCGCTATTTATATTTATTCACTATCAATAAATCAGTTAGACGTACTTCTGAATAAATATTTTAGGTCCTTTGCAACTTTACACAGAAAATTAAATTTCCGGATATTCCGAAATTGAGATTTCCTCCTTTATTTGGGATAATCAGGGTTTTATAATAGTAGTAGGTTGATAATAAATATAACAGTACAAATGAGACCATATTATAATTTCAGTGCTGTATGTTTCTAAAAATAAATAAGCTTAATAATTCCAAATATTTGTCCTTCAGAAACTGCCAAACTTCGGTCCTTTTCTTACAAAGAAGGAAGAAATAATCTCGGAGATTAAGAAGCGAGAAGACCTTTTAAATGAATCTTTGATGCCAAAACACATTTCAGAAAAAGCTTCGAAACCAGTTCCTAAAATTAAGGTACGAAGACTACTGTCTGGAGCTATAATTAGCTTCAAAAGCATCGTTCTTTAGTAGTAATCATTTATTAGCAATTGGAATAATTATTGTGTTATTCTCAAAATATTTGTACAATATTATAATTTGTTACTCAACTTATAATTATAATTTATAAACAATATTATAATTTGTCTCAAAGTATATTTTTAAATACCTTGAAATCTTGCTAAATAATGTTCCTTATATTAGTAATATATACAGCCGTAGTTTCTCCCTCTACTAAGGATGCGGTTATGAGGAAATTATATATTTTTGGTTTAGAGAAAGAGAGAAAGAGAAGGTGAAATCAACGGGTATTACTAGCATTTTATATGTAATTTTTTAAATATGATAAACGTCAATGAATTTTCAGTGAGTTTAATAATTTGATATTTTATTTATTTAGGATGTGATTGGAGTAGCTCTGGATAAAATAGGAACTTTTGCTGATCTAAATATTGTTGAACAAGTGGTTGCTGTTATTGACGAGGTACAGTGTTTCCTTCTCATAGAAAAAAATTTCAGGACACAAAATCATAAAAAAAAAAATACTGCAGAAAAGAAAATATGTTTTGTTTTTTAATAGAGACTAAGCTGAAGTTATCGGTCATTTTATCGCCAATTGTTTGGTATCATTGCCAAACACTGACTACCAAAGTCCCACCAGCAACCTGGTGAAAGCCTTAAAGAAATGGAAACCCTGCAGTGGGAATGGTAAAAGGAAAGGAAAAAATGTAGTTCTTACATGATCAATGATGATGATAATGTCATTACCCGTAACATTATTACTTCCAAAAGTTTTGCTTCATTATTCCTTCATTACTTGTGAATCTTACATGTCATTTGAAATGATTATTTCATGAATATTTTTAATAAATTCAAGAACTGAAGGAGGAATGAAGCAAAACTTTTGGAGGTAATAACGATGATATAAGTAATGACATTATAATGACATATAATGGATCATATAAGATTTGGTAAAGGGTGAACGGGAAAAATAAGAAGCTTCAATTCATTATAGACGATATGATCGGGTTAGTAGCTAATCATCCCAATTCAATCCAAATCCAAAAAATTTGAATAATCGTCAAATCTTAGAAAAACGATTATTTCTGGCTAAAGCTATGGTATTCAAAATGTCGAAAGGACAACATTCATGGTTAATATTTCCAACAATTTCAAAATATTAAACTGAAATGTTTTTCGTAAGTCATTTTAAGAAAAGGGCCTAATACTACTTTTAACTGAAATGTTATGAAAATTTTCATACAGTATAAAAAAAATATACAT
This sequence comes from Dysdera silvatica, assembly GCA_006491805.2. Lineage (NCBI taxonomy): Eukaryota > Metazoa > Arthropoda > Arachnida > Araneae > Dysderidae > Dysdera > Dysdera silvatica. The sequence goes on from QLNU02015270.1 coordinate 38,455,034, forward strand.
TGAAAAATGTGTGTCGTTAAGGAAGGACAGAAAAAACATGAAATATGTCCTTCCGTAATGGGGTTTTCAAGGGGTTTTTTTTCAAGTTCGGAACTGTTAATTAAATAATACAATTCATTATTTTGAAAAGACTTGCAAGATTATGATGATATAATTTATTAGTTTTAATATGATATATAAAACATCATGCTTTTACAAATTTTAAACATGTCCCAAAATACCATGGCTTTACCCTTCTATTAAAAATAAGTAACACAACAATTAAAAAAATTTTATAACCTTACATACACTTTATATCACCAAGAGCATTTGATACATTCCTAGTTCAAATGAAATATATGCAACGAATTTGGTTCTACTTCAGCTTACCTTACAATTAACTTCATGTAAGAAAAACGTTATAAATCGTGAGTAAAGGCCTTAAAGGCTACTGGAAGAAAAATATGAATTGGTGCTCAGCATTTTGTTTAGTCCTATGGACGTCGGCAGCAGAGGGCAAGGGTAGGCACTTTTTAAAAAAAAAGCACTATAATGTAGGCAACAGCAAGTAAATGAAAGAGTGTAGTAAATGTGCGAGTAAATGACGAAGGAGTAACTGGAAGGAGAAGCAAGTAAATGAAGAAAGGAGGAAAGCAAATGGAGACAGGGACGAGCGACAGGATAAATGGACAGCGGGTGTTAACTTTTTGATTTTGTTTTTACAGGATATGTGCATCAATTGTGGTAAATGCTACATGGCTTGCAATGATTCCGGATATCAAGCGATAGAGTTTGATCCGGTAACCCATCTTCCCACGATTACGGATAGATGCACCGGATGCACCTTATGCCTTTCCGTGTGTCCCATTATTGACTGTATACGGATGATTCCCCGACAAACCCCATATGAACCCAACAGAGGAATTCTTCTCCATCATTCCATCAATATGACGTCACGTCCCGTACTGTTGCCATCGCAATAATGTGTATTTGGAAAAAGACGAAAATATTACTGAATAAGGTGCATTTTTCGACCAAACGATTCCATCCTATTTTTATTTAATTTTGAGATTTTAGATGGAATGGTTATAATTATTCTTCTTAAAATGTATCATTTAATTCTTTTTTTTTTTTGATAAATAAAAAATGTTTCATAAATTGTATTTTGATTCAAGGATATTTAAGATGTTTAGCAATAAAATTTGTTTGGTTGTGTTAGTCATAGATAATGCAAATAGTAATATCATTCAGCGTTTTTCCGGATTTCTTATTATGACATGTTTTATCATTAAAGTTTTAAAATAAATACAGTAAGTTTTTCTACAGCATATGTTATTACATACCTGGAAATGCTAGCGTGTTAGAAATTTACACTATAAAAACAGCAGAACCTATGTGGGGTGGATAGGGTTAGATGCAGATCAGACAAAATAGTTCTAATATAATGATTTATGAGAAGTTTTACACACGGTAGTTGCCTTCTTGGAACTATTTAAATTTTAATAAAATACATTAAAATAATGAATAAATTAAATCAAAATGGTTGAATTATAACAAATATATCAAAAAAAATTACTGACCATTGGATAGGAATAACAAGCTTAAGAGAAAATCCAAAAACATTAGTCACAGAAATGATTTTTGTGTTAACATAAATTTTAATCTTTTTGAAAATACAATGTAATAATCAATGTAATAATAAATTAAATAAAATACAATGATTACATCATATGTTATTAAAATAAGACATTCCTTGAAAAACATTTTTAAATGTAGTCTTCATTTGTATGCTGTGGAGAATGATTTGGATGAAAGTAAGCTGCAAAGCTGAAGTAGATGGCTGCTTTGTTTCAGTAGTAAATGCCTCTTACTTGGGAGTTGCCTTATAAGGGGCATTTCTTTTGTATAAGTTACTTATGTTAGAGAAAATTTTAATTAATTATAAATTACTTTGCTGCCCTTCTTCGTTCGTGAAGAGGATCTTCGTAGGATGCTACCTATGAGTAGTTCAGATATGGAATCGCATTATGGTCAGCCGCTTGTTAAAGTTCACATTCCAGGCATAGTGCTTTTCTACAAATAAATCGCTTTCTTCAAAACACACGCGTTATAGCAGAAGTCGCTCCAAATGCTTTTTGTTATTGATTAGTTTCTTATTTACCTCAATTAAATTTTTTTAATGTCGATGCACATTTTCTTAGAAATATGTCTACCTATCTTTGAAAAATACGTCATCAAAATAGAACATGGAATTGTTTTTTGATTATATCCAAAACGATATCATTTGGGTGCTGAAGATGTCGTATTTTTGTGTTAAAATGAAAAGTACTTACGTAAATTATTAATTATTCATAAGTAGTTATAAGCAAAAATAAATCAATTGCACAAACAATCAAAAGAGTAAACTGATTAAACTGGTTTATGAGTTTATAGGATGGAGTAACTATGGTTGCAAGATGTCCGCTAATTACTTCACCTGCTAGTAACCTTCTACTAGTAACCCTCTGCTAGTAACCTTCGAGATTCCTTAATACAGGGTGCGCGAAAAGTTCGTAAAAACTTTAAAAAATCATTAAAAAGGAACAAATAATGATAAAGAATTACGGTTTGCACTGAAATTTTTCTATGAAAACCGTTTTTTTAGTAGCAAAAAATGTTTAGTTCAAAAATCACCTACAAATGGTGCTGACAACTCCAAAAGACAATGGACAGGACAACTGTGCGTTCCATCGATTTATTATTGCCTTATTATTTATTATTATTATTATTTATTATTGCAACAGTTGTTTAATATTACCTCCAAAACATTGTATGACAGAACTAAGGCGAACAAGACATGTGGACATTTCTCGTCTTCAGTTGTTTCACCGTGGGAAATTTTCGCAACGCAGTGGCTTCTAATTCAACATTCAGGTAGAAGAACTTCAAAACCGCGAACCCCCTTCAGAGATCACTCACCCTCGCAGACCCCCAAGAATTAACTCAAAGTTTAACGCCCCAAATTTGCATCATACATATTTATTTCTAGTGTTTCATCACTGATTTTCACCATTTAAGGAAGGAATTTTTCGTTCCCTCATAATTTATTCTTAGCATTAAAGAGTAAATGCTCTTGTCTTAGTACTTTTCCGAACTTTTGTGGGGCACTGGGAGGATCTCGCGGATCCCCAGGGGTCCGCGAACAACAGTTGAAGAACCGCTGCTTTAGAGGGTATATTTATGTTCTTGGATATTACTGTGGCTAACTTCTGCAATGCGTGTGTTACAAAAATGCGGCGTATTAAAAATCCCAACATTGGTATAACTAGCCCCAATTTATAGAGAGGGCTATAGAGTTCTAGGAGGCTGTAACTCCCAACTCAATGGTCGGTATTCAATTGGAATTTTCGATTTTTTAGGAGGAGGAGATAAGTTTCCTTAGTCCCCACCCGTAGTTATGCCCATGAAGATTGTACAGACATTGATACTAAGGAGAAATCAATTTTCCCATGTGTAGGCCTAGTTACTTAACGAATTGTGCGATGAATTTGAAGATTGGCGCAATTACTTTGAATGAACATTGGAACATACAATCATTCATTGGTGAGCGTAATTTTCGCCAAACTATGTTCTTGGGTTCAGTTTTTTATACTTGCGTACCATTGTTTTAAGAGACATCGCAGTTCACAAAACTGCGCAGTTTTCATGTTCAAAAGCTACTACGTCTTGTGTGCAATATCTTGAAACTGCGCAGAATAAACCTTGTACGAACCGTTGCGTATACAAACCGACTTTTACATTACTCATTTCTATTGCCTGCTCATTCCTATTTCTTGGAAAATAAATGGTGATTGATTTTTTTCATTTCGTGAATGAGGATGATCATTCCATGAATGATGATAATTTCACGAATTAAAATAATTATTCGTGAATGAAAATAATCATCCATGAATGAGTGATGATTCCATGAATGAGAATGATGATTTCGCTTCTCTTTCGGTGAACGAGTGACAAATTTAAAGAAATTCATGATTGTGAAGAATATATTTTTTCCCACCTTTTCAACAATTGGGAGAAAAAAAGAGTTTAAAATACGACACAACATTTTGCACATGACGCGTATTTTAACATAGTTTATTTATTTGGATAATTGAAATATAGTAGTAAAATGTGTAAGGCAAAAATAGAAGAAACAGTTAAATCATTTCCTTAATTGTTTGTTTATTTCTTGGTTGCAATTATATTAAGCGAAGGTAAAGGAACGTATCTCGATTAATAATATCACAATAGAAAATACGTATATAAAGATAATATAATTACTAAAATTCCTCTTAAATCTGAAAGAGAAATGGGTCTTGAAAGTTGTAGTAATGAGATTTGTGAAAATGATGTTTTCAATTTCAAGTAAAACAAGCGGCCTTTAATAGCGACGTAGGAAAGAGAGAGGCTCAAATGCTCCAGCTCTCTTGGATATCAAATCACATAATTTTCTTCAAAGCCATGTGAGCCCTTCATGAATTTTGAACTGCTACGCTACTGGTCCTTAGTAATTTTTTCATACAAGCCTTCTGCCAGAATTTTCAACATGGCGTCATCAAACGCCTCTCGATATACGAAGCCATTTTTGAAGGCAACATAACTAAAGATAACGTGAAGAGAATCTTTGGAGATACCCACTCCATCATTCTTCATTCCCATCTTGTGAAAGTCAAGTTCCTGGTTTTGAAGTATGCTTAAGGCTTCATACTTCTACGTCTTTCGCTAAACACGCATTCAGAGCTAATAACCATTCTGGATGCTAGCTGAACACGTCATCAAGCTTATTGGTCGTAGTATTATTGCTACCCCTGAGATATACTTTGCCACTTGCTGATATTGCAGGCTATCTTTCTCTCGTCAACAGCATTAGTTAATTGATCGAAAGTTTTAATTTACGATCCCCGGGTTGGCAGCACGAGGAAAGTGAAGAAGATGTACGTGTAGCTCAAAGTCAAGATGCGAATACTGACCATACTGAAGATCAGAAGAATGGGTGTGGACAAATAGTTAAGATTTGTATCGTATCTTCTGTAACTAATCAGGATCTCCAGAGTTATCCTTGGTTTTTTTTTCCAGAAGTACATACGATCGGTTTTGGTACGATATACTAGAACAAGGATCAGTGCACATACAAGTAACGAACAAATCGCACCAATCCAAACCTTTATCTGGAAAAGGTAGAAAGATACGACTTCTTTCGGTTTCGATTCTGAGTTTGATATCGTGAATATCACACGATCATAATTACATGGAAAAGAAAAATCTACGATTTAAATTCATTCACTTGTTAATGACATAAAATCTGCGATCATGCCCACTGTTATGCCTTTAAATAAAAGTTAAAGCCCTTAAACCAAATTAAATTAATTAAGATCCAATAGTATTAAATATTTCGTTTTTCCAATGTATTTAAATATATAATAGCAGCTAGCTTGAAAGTCTTGTACACGCGCTCAATATGTAATAACCAAAGCATTGAACTTATGGCGTACATGGTCCATATGGATCTATAAAAGATTTCATTGGCTCCCGTAACATCTCTTCCCATTGGTTAAAATTCCAATAGTCCCATTGGATAAAGTTTCGGATGTATCAAAACTATAAATGAGAAACATACAGCAAACTCAAGGAGAATGCCCTTGAATCTGGTCTGGAACCGAATGTAAGCGCGGCCGGGCATAGCTCGAAATGACCTCTTACGTGTTAAAATGCAATATCTGTAATATCTTTTAAATTACGTAAATAAATTGTCGGTGTTTAAAAAGTGCATATTCTTCTCAACTCACAATGGATACCACGAATCTCATCAACTTGGAAACATTCAAGATGCTGGACGGCCCACAAGTTCGTAAGTACTTTACATTTATATTCCGCTCAAGGAACTGTTTAAGTGGGAATGAAAGAACCCACATACCTTTAAAAGGAAGATAGGACACCCGCCTCATGGCGTTGAAGTATACCAATCATACCATTACACTGACTATTAGTTCGTTTGGACCCTATTCTTTCCCGTTAAGACTTACGATCTCAATCGTAAACTGCATGGCCTTTGCGATTATTTTGAAAAGTTCGTACTTTATCTCACTGATATGCTCACAAAATTTACTTTTGTTCATATGTAAGTCAAAGCATCCCTCACGATCAACAACATACACATTGAAATGCATTATGGCTTTCATAAGCTTTTGAATAAGCACTTTACGGTGCTCTTGGAAAAATACCTTACGCTATTTTTAAACACACATACTTTACTGAGTTTTTGAGAAAACACAGACAGTATTATTGAACTCTAATACCATATAAGTTGTTACAAAAGCAAGATGTTCAATACATAGCTGTGTTTTAGTTAAAGTTTCGCATCTGTGTTCTTCGTGTGCACTGTATCCTCTAAGTTCAGTTCCGATTCTTTTGTGTCTATAATCGATTTCGAGTACAAGATATAATGGGATATCGATCACAACAGCCTCTGGGATATCGATAATTCAAAGGTGCTAAATTCGCATACATTAATCATGAACTTTTAAATAAAATATATATTGTTCTCCTTTGTGAGTTCGATGTTTTGTGATTGTTGGAACCGAACACTCGGTGTTCGTAATACGCTCGTATGAGACATCAGATGTTTCTCTGCAGTATTGCATTAACAATTCAGTGATCCATCTTTCGTCTCAATATATTGAATTTTCCCCTACCTTCCTTTCGAATTGGCAATTTGAGCATAAATTCCAGTATTTCTTTCTTAACCTTACGTGGAAATTTTTTACTACAGCTGGATGTGATTTTTGGGCTGAGAACTGCATAAAGATATCAATATTTTAAATTTAAAGAATTTAAATTTTTAATATTGTTACGCAGTTCTTGATCATGTAAGCTTATCCGATTTAAAATGCGATGTAAAAATTTACGTGAAACCGTTTACAACGGTCTATTTAAAAAGGAATTTAGACGGAATTAAATTGATTTACAAATAGACAAAGTTCTTAAAATATTTTTCAAATTTAAAAGAATATTTCTCACTTGTTTCCTCTTTGTAAAGCCGTAGCTAGGATTTAATTTTGGGGGGGTCAAAAAATTTTTACAACACATATTGATAAAATCACAGAATGCAAGTCCGTAGCCAAATCCCATTAAAAATTTTGTTGGGGGGGACCGGTCCCTAAAATCCCCCCTCTGGATACGGGCATGCTTCCTTGTGCTGTCACTAAGAGTGTGAGTAGCTAATTACATGCGCATATACACACGCACTTTTGTTCTATGTTAAAAAAAAAAACTATATGCAGAAGAAATTTTTCGATCGCTCTGAAATTCCGAACGGCGAAGAATCATATAGAGACAAGTAAATGATCACAATTTCGTAGTAAAGGAGATGTTCAACAGAACAGTGAGAATATAACAGTCACAGTTTAATAATAGGTCGTAAATCTTTGGCTGACAAGGGAACCTCGCGAACTGTCAGAGCTCGTTTTTTTTAATTTCAGTTTATAGGCCAATATGACCGAGCAGATGAAAAATCCAAATTCAAATTTGACCCAGTCGACCTGAGGGGTCAAACTGCGGCCCACTGAAAATAGAGCTCACCCTACAATGATGCTTCGCTGCATGACAGGTGAAAACAGTGTTTTGGCGTGCTGGGCAAGCATTAAGCGCCAAAATTTTACTGTGAGTTACTTCTATTCATGTTAGAAGTTTAGCTTTCTACGTCTTGTAGAAGTGAAGTCCTGGCGCATCGGAAAAGCTGAGGTTCCTTTGCAAATAATTTTAGAGGCACTTTCCAAAATCAATTAAAATTATTTACCGCTGCAATATTGACATATGGAACTGATTTGAATTAGGAATATGGAATATTTACATATGAAACTGATTTGAATTAGGAATATGGAGTATTTACATATGAAACTGATTTGAATTATGAACATGGAGTATTTATGTATGAAAATGAATTTATGTAGATATGAAAAAAAAAATTTTGAGTTACCTAACTGCGGGGGTTTCCAGAGTTATAACTGCGCTCTTGGCTGTGATGAACCTAAAACGCTTTTAATGGAAATGAAAATCAATAAAAAAATGAGAAAAGCATAATAATTTTGAGCAATGATTGCAACAAATGAATGAACTACCATCGCAGTCCATTTCGTGACACACTTGGTCCGTGAAATTAAAACAAATTTCTTGCACATTGAAGAATTTTTCAGGCTTTGGTATCGGGTACATTGATTTCCACCAAGCATAGATTATCATATTACGGAATTTTGGGGAAGACAGCTGATTGTGAATGAGCGAATGCAATTTTGGGTTGTTATTCCTTTCTGATAAGCTTACATGATCATAATAATGCAAAAGGCAAAATCGTGTTAAGCGTTTAGCGAAATATTTCCATTGAAGAAAAAAATATACGTCGTATGACTGTATGAGTGCTATCCCTCCAGGTGGTGTAATCATCAATTTCGATTGCTCTGAAAGACTGGCTTGACTAAATTTATCATCAACTATATTTTTGTCCATTTGACCTGTCCACGAATCCATGATTAGTAGAACTTTTGATGTTATGCCTGGTTTGAGTACTTCGCTGAGGAACACCTCATGTACTTCGGTAGAGGTTTTACCACTTTTGGAACATTCCAGAATAACATTAGGAGATTAAATAACTTTTCCTGTACCCGTGGATCGAATACACCCTTTGGTTCCTGATGGATGAGCAGAAATTGTGGTAATAATTGTCCAGCAGCAGAAATGATAGGTCGGATTGTTACGGAATGGGATATGGCGTGAGAAGATTGAATGGTATTCGGAGTGTGCTTTTCCCCATTAATCGACAGAGTGCGCGTAGATGCCCGTTCTTTAGTGAATCCGCTGTGGTCAGTGTTTAAAACCTCATCAAAAGAATAGTTGCTCATTGCATCTGTAACTATGTTGACGAATTCTATAGCTCTATCTTCCAAAGCCGTTGTGTGCATAGTACGTACAGGCATAACGAATTTGGTGACTCTTCTACTTGTTATGCCACGCTCTTTTATTAAAATTTTAATAGAAAAGCATCACTTGCGCTAAAGTTTGTGAGATTTTCTCTCATTGCAATGCTCAGAAACCATAACTTTAAATCGGAATCGTGAACTGTTAATAAAGCATATTCCCGGCATTTTTAAACTTCTCAAATACTTCGTCTTTCATCCGTAACAGTTTTTCACATCTTGTACCCTGGGAAGCAACATAATCCCGAAAGCGATAAATTTGTCGACGTGAAAGCGTGTTGTCTTTAAAGCGATGCTGTATGCTTTTCAAGGAACGTAGTTTTCCTGACCCACTCCATGGAAATTCTTTTCATGTCTTCTAATGTGTAAGTTACGCGTGACGGCAAATTAGTTTGTTCATCCCATTCCTCATCATTCATTTCATTACCCTGTATTGCGTCATACTTCATTTTATTTAAACAAATATCGTGTATTCTCGTCATTCATTTCGTATGTTAACCCACTTATCAAAGTTTTGGCAAATGTAAATATTTCTTTCTCAATATCCATCTTATAATCTGATACAAAATCGGCTTGCTTTGTGTATTTTTCACAAACAATATCAAAAAAGTGCCTTGCTGTGGTGGAAAAGGAAGACATGGTGACAAATAAGGCTTGAAATTCCACGCTTTCCAACAAAAAAATTAAAAAGGTCAAAGGTGATGAAAGCACAGGCAAGTGATGATTGCTTCTGATTTGAAAATTGAAGGATCGCGCCTTATTTATTCAAGACTGGTTTACGTACCAGGCGGCTTTTTCGATTTTTTCGCCAAAAATGATCTCAAAATTTGTCAGTTATGCAAAAGTAAGGTAAAAACTTCAAATATTTTTTACTTTTACACCAGTATACATAATGTATAATTATTTCAAGTAGAACTAAAATGGCTATTATAAATATATGCTATATTTTATTCATATGTGTTATTTTTTCTACGATAACGTTTGACGCCTAATGCTTGCCAGAATGCCAAAACACTGTTTTCCCCTGTCATTCCGCGAAGCGTCCTCGTATGGTAAGTTCTATTTTCAGTGGGCCGTAGTTCGACCCCCCAGGTCGATTGGGCCAAATTTGAGTTTGTGTCTTCCATATACTCGGTCATATTGGCCTATAAACCAAAATTCAGAAAAATCGAGCTCTGACATTTTGCGAGGTTCCCTTGTGAGGTACGAGCCGCTATAAGATGACGTGCAGGCCATACCATTTTTCTGTGGAAGATAATATGGCGGTTCTGTGGCAGATTGTCCAGTGGCAGATTCGGCCGTAAGTTCTACAATTATCTGATTAATTCTGCAATATTCCGTGAGGGCTGCAACTGCGTTCTCAGCATATCTCAGACATGGCGATAAGTTCTGGGATTTGGATTGCCGAGCGAGATTATGACCACTACGGAGACATCGTTAACAAAGCAGTGATGGCATACCGCACTTTGCGGTACGATATCATCCTGCTGGTAAAGTGTTCCTGAAAGGCGTAACAGTATAGGCAATACAATTGGCTACAAGATGGTATTAATGTATTTACTGATGTAAATTCGTAAGCGATTTGAAATAATGAACTACAAAGACCTAATTGGTTATGCAAAGGTTTATTTCTGTAAAAGTGTTGATAAGCTGACAACACTCGGATATATTGTTTTACACGCGATGGTAACGAACACAAGAAATAAATATGTACAATAATAATCTGTAGTCTACAATTAGTGGAGAACCCAAAATCTGGAAACGAATCAAACCTTAGCCGCGGAAACATAAACATGTATAAAAGAGAACGAAACACAGCGTTGAAATCACATAAAGCAAAACGTTTGCTAAAAGACTTGACTAGACCATTTTGTCCATAGTTGAAACCCGTGTCCACGCACCATAATCCGTGGGACTTACAGACAAAGAAAAAAAAATGACGCATTAACAATAATCAACTCTTTGAACACCCGTGTATATCAAGCACAACGGAATTTTAGTTACGTTACAATATATGGTCTGTAAATAGTCTGTTTTCGTTCGAACAAAGACCAAAGATATTTTCTTTGTTTAGCTCCCTTTTCATCGGCGGTGATTGTAACATGTTAACGCTAATGATTGCCTGTCATGGAAGATGGAGATATCTTTTAAGAGCAAGTAATGTCAACCTAGTTGTTTTGGGGATAAGGATATTAAATATGGTGTTTGGGGGAAGTTAACTCGACATGTGGTATATTATTTGCTATACATACTACTTACTGAGCCATTGTTAGAGGGTTGTTGAAAACTTTACAAGACTTGTAGACCGATAATAAAAATTTAGTAATTATATTATTTGGTAAGAGGGACTTGACGAGTGCATTCTTTTGTAATGCCTTGACGAATATATTCTTGGGATATGATAACTTGGGGAAAGTATAGTATTCGGGTAAATCGTACTATAACAAGTGTATGGTTTGGAAAACAATAACTTAACAAATACGTTGTTCAGTAATGACAACTTGTAGGTATATTGTTTGCGAGTGATAACAAATATTGGAAATAATCAACATAGTGAACATATAATTCGGTAATCAGAATTTAGTAAGTATAATGTTTAGTAATGATTACCGCACTTTGTCTAATACTATCAAATCAGTAAGCACATTTCTCGGTAATGATAACTCAGTAATCAATGGAAAACCAGCCGATACATTTCAAAACGATAACCTATAACTAAAGAATATCGTGGGAAAAGATACATTTACTTGTCATAACATTTTATAGCTCGCCGAATAGCATTACTGCAATCCTTATAAAATCCTGTTGAATATATGGAAAGTATTGAAAGGGTTATTAGTTGAATAACAACCGAGAACTTTTGGAGAAACATAAATTACATTTTCGTTTTGGTAAAAAAGAGGTACAGCTGACACAATTGGATTAAATTTAAAGACGAAACAGGAAGCAATTTAGCATTGTAACTGAAATCTCATTATGGATTGTTATTTATGTTTGTACGGAACAATGCTCATTTTACAGGAATTTATGCATTTCTGGAAACTCAAATTGCTCCACCCAAAAGGTGCGAGTCTGCGAAGGGTGGGGCACAACCACTGCCGAGCAATATATACCGATTATTTGGCTTGGCGACATACGTTCGTTTTGTCGCCAACAATTCTTTTGAGGAAACAAAAAGGCAGTGAAGATGAGGATACAAAAACAAATTGATATTTTACATTAGAATAGGCATATGTAGGGAATAGAAAAGGGGGTGATTTTTTTAAACTGATACAACAAATACATTGGTATATTATATCAGTTAGAAAGTCTTCATTTATCACCGAATAACTGAGAGAGTTGTAAATCCCATAGCATTTTCATGGCTTTTTTAAAACGATTTTAAGAAAATGGAATGTCCATTGTAACAAGATAGATAAACATGTCCAGTTCCCGGTTGTCTCTATATTAAAAAATAAAAATAAGCAGCGGAGTTCAGAAGCTTTGAAATTAATAGGAACGAGCGCGTGGTAATGAATATTCTATGTTGATTAGTTTCTGCCATTCTAACTTGAAGATACAGTAGGTGATTTTAGAACAAATTTTATAATCAACTGAGTCTTCGCTGTAACGAAATATCATCCTCTATTTTCCCGCCTGCTCTTTCTCTCTTGAGCGTCTAAATAATATTTTCATTATTTACACTGGATTAATATGTACATAATATATTATTTCCCCCATCTGAAAGATGGTTTGAAACTAGGATACTGCGAAAGACCTCCCCAAAGCTATGGGCGATCCCTATCCTACTTTCGGGAAACGAGTAATTACATGAGCGCGAATTCCATATTGTTTTCTGCTTCCAAATTTCCAATCCGTTTCGATTGCTAATACTTGAAGAGGTGAGAAGGCATCATGAGACCTTGTCGAGTCCTTCACACGTATCTTTCTGTTCGGTTTGGCACAATGTAGTGTACTCGTGTGTGTGTGTGTGTGTGTGCTGCGCATGCGACAACACTTGGCCAGTCGAAAAAGCCACTGCAGAGATCAGACTAAAGAATACAATGTAGGAAAAACATAGAAACGAATGTTAAAGAAACGTGAAACGTGGCAGTTTTCAGCTCTTTTGTCCTGATAAATTAGAAAGCAACCATTCTTAAAAGGAAGGGGTACGTGTGCCCACGCTTTTGGTTCCTATATATATATATGTGTATTGTAAACCGTTTTCGCACCTTGAGCTTTGTTTTCACTGTGAACATCCAAATGTAGGTATGACCTTAAGAATCTAATCAATACGAATTGTACTACAATTAAGCAATTGACTACAATTAATAAATTCTCATGCGAAGGAGTTAAACAGGTAAATTACATGGTAGCTCGAGTAACCAAACGAGCAGACTAGTAGCCATATATCGTCACCATCAACAACATGATGATGATGATGATATATGTGTATATATATAATGCACGCGTTAAGCTTTTGAAATATATACTTTTTGCACGTTCGTGGATGTGCCATTCGAAGTTAAAGTCGACATGTGTCCTGATATGAAGAGTTAAACGTGCATACCCGTGCACACCTGATGGGATCCACCTTACACTCGAGGTCAGGTACAAAAACACGATATTCCCGAAGGCGAGACTTCTTCCTCGACAAGTTCCTCGAAGGTCCGTCAGGGCAGAAGACAAGTCGTGAGGGAAACCGCATCTCAGGTTTTAGAATCATTTGCATTCAGGAACAGACAGGCGCCCAGGATAACATTTGTTCATAAAAGACTATAATAACACACTACCGGAGGTGGGGAGGATTTAAAGATTATCAGTGTGTAACACTACATTACTCAAAGGTCGCTTCAACTTCAACCCCACAAAACGCTGTCGTATTTATTATTCGAAACAGTTGTAAGCACCAGTAACGTCGCCAGAGGACGACAGTGAGGGGAAAAATTGCTCACCACACAGTTTGAGAGTTGTACCACCAAATGTCATCTTGAGGGCGGTCATACAAAGGAAAGGCATACACAGTACTGTTTTGACTTCGTGTTGGAGCATGTTCTTTTCTTTCACTAACAGTCGGATTGTTTACTTGACATGGTGACTGTGGAATGCTGTTCGTGTTTCTTAGGGGGGAGCGTAGGGGGAATGACATACAGCGGAGCTCCGTACTCATCGTATACGAAATATTGCTTGGTTTCGGGGTCTTTGCTTTTGTCGGAAGCGGGCAGCGTGGAGGAATTGTCGCGTGGTTTCCAAATAGGGGAACTGGCTTGAACCGTCGGAGGGTGGTAGCTGGAAGGAGGGTTGCTGGATTGTATAAGCTTGGCAGAGGAGCTCCCAACGCTGGAATTGGAGAGGGACGAAGCTGTACTCAAGCTTAGTGCCCTTGGTGCACCTAAAGTGGCACCCAACTTGCCGCTATCTCCTCCATGAGACTTGTCCGATCTGTCGGATTTATCGGACTTGTCGGACCTTTCGGACTCCATGGTCATGGGGGAGTGTCCCCTGCTGGAAGATGAATCGCGTAAGTCACGAACTGAGCCGCTCATGTCGTCCATGCCGTCCGCGACTGTCCTGGATCGTGTTCGGAGCCCTGAAGAGCCGTAGCCGTCGTGGTCATCGAAGTGACCTGCGGAATGTCGTTGTGTGTGACGTGAACCGCTCCCCCCTCCGCTACCCGTTGACGAACTAGACTTCCTCTTGGCGCTGAGCGTCCGAGCCATAGCACCATGACCCGAATCGGGCCTTTTCCCGGAATGGCTAGTTTTCTCTCGAGCACCTCCTGATCCGGGTTTCACTGCCGGAACAGTCATATTCCGGACGCTCTCCCGAATAATCTGCCGAATAGTGCGCAGGAAAGAATTTCTAAGCTCGCTTGCACTGTGTGAAAAGAAAAAAAAACGATTAATCAAAAGTATGAAAATTTATTGCAAATTTAAATTTAAATTTATCTTGTTACTATTAAAATAATTATATAGCAAATATACACAGTAGGACCACCATATATCGAAGTCGACGATTCCATGAAGACACTTCGATATGTAGAAAATTTCTTTATATGTACAGTATGTATTGTCTAGAACGGTAAAACTACACGTTTCGTCACAAGCCTTCTATCTCATGAATTTTTTTACAATGTTGCCAAAACCGAATGGC
This sequence comes from Dysdera silvatica, assembly GCA_006491805.2. NCBI lineage: Eukaryota > Metazoa > Arthropoda > Arachnida > Araneae > Dysderidae > Dysdera > Dysdera silvatica. Next base: position 38,470,132 of record QLNU02015270.1, read on the forward strand.
AATGGGCGAAGTTACCTTCCGCCATGCTGAAATGTTGTTGACAATGTTTTTTGGGTACAAAACTCATACTTGAAAACAAGAGGGTGGTGCCTCGACAGCGCTTGGTAGCTCTGTGGTTATTGTTTTTAATTAAAAGCAATAAAAAAACTCATTAATGTCTCGGTATTATGTCTAATTAAGTAATCGAAAGGTATAATACAATTTGCAATTTGTATGTTCATTTGTAAACAATCATGGCGGCCGAATATAAAGCGAACGAGCAAAACGACAAACAAATTACAAAATTATTTTCGACATAATTTCGCTGCAATGAAAAAACGAAAGTTTTGAGAAACGTGAAAATGGCGTTAAAAACTCAAACGGGAAGCGCAAGTATGACGTTAGAGAGAGAGAGAGATAGTATGACGTCATAAGCCGATCTATTTTGACAAATTTCAGGAGGAGGGAGAAGGCGTATGACGGACTGTGCAGTTTCACCGTCTAGAACATTGTATTTAGGGTAACAATTTCTAATCAATGCATTTCTCTTTCTAAGTAAATATAAATCACATTATATACAAATTATGTTTACATAGATAATTAAAAACAAGAATCAATGAGAAAAAATGTGCTGAACACCTTCAAAAACACAATATTTATGTAGTATTTAATAGTTGCGCAATTTAAACTTTTTAAGGTCTTTTTTCACAAATTTTGATTCCGATTCATTATAAAATTGTTCACGCTTATTAGGTATGTGAAATCCAGCATTTTTGCCTTTTCGCCGAATTGAAAATAAAAGGCAGTTTAAAACGTTTTCTATTCCTTTTAACATTTTCTTATCCTTGAAGATTTTCATAACGAACTCTCTTCTGTTTTTCATATTCGTTAGCATTATACTTGAGGGTCGCTAAAATTTAAGGGCAATATATTTTTCGCGCATTCTACTCTCCACGTTCTTCAATGATTCCACCTTTTATCTTTTTACAATGCTAAGAGAATTCCTTTTACTATTGTTAACATACACTATTGATTAAAACGGGTCAAAAATATCGATTTATCTAGAAACAATTCCATATTTTTTAATTTTTTTCGGTAGCTATATAGTATAATCAGTGTTTTCTACGTAAGACCCATGGGAATTCACAAATCCTGCGCTATATGGAATATATACTGTATACACTACAAGGAATGTCTGAGAAAATTACACAAGAAAAATAAAGTAACTGTAACCATCAATAATGAGGCCGCCTCTCGATTTATTAATTGAGGTGAAGTTTTTTATATCGGATATTTGCAATTTCAATTTTATAGACCAAGTTCGAAGTTTATTAATTAATGCATGTGTAATTCGTAATTAATTAACATCATTATTTAACAGTTGTGTTAAAAGAATTGAATAGTTAATTGTAGTTAACAAAATTGAGCAGATAATAAGTTAGAATTGATTAGTGAATAATAGCTATTGAAAGAAATTATTTAATAAAATAGGATGTAAACAATTTAGACAATAAAGGGTCTTACACAGGAAAAATACTGCCCATTTCGTTAATATGAGCGTTCTTACATAGCCAATACTAATGCCAATAATATTATCAATTTTACCAATGTTGAATTTCTCACAAATCTCTGATTTTTTTATATTGTTTATTCATTAGTGTATACTCCTTATTATTATATATTATATTACTTTATTATTATATACTCCTTTTTATTGTTCTCATTATTCTGATAACAATTAGATTCAAGAAGCCATTAATGGTCTTTATTTCAGCTACAGTTGATAAACAATAGACACAGAAGATTTTTGTCACTGGAGTATTTTTTATTATTAAAATAAATAATAGCGACGTTTCGAGAGCTACTTGCTCCCTTTATGGAGTTAGGAAGGCTAAAAAAGGGGAAGATGAAAAGTTGGTAAAGGGGCAATTAGCTCCTGAAACGTCGTTATTATTAAATCACGCCTATTAGTATTACACCTGCGTATGAGTTTTAAAGATGAAACAAAGTTTTTTTTTGAGCGTAAGGACTTGGCTACCTGCGTACATTTTGTATCTATCTGCATGGGAAAAATCATTCATTTTGGTGAATGCATCCCTTTATTCCTATTGGCGTTGGAAAGAACGTATTCTTTGGATCCGTTTTCATCCTTTCCAGACATTCACTGCACGCGATCGGTAACGGTAATTCACATTTACGGACCGAAAAGATGAATCGCTGTTCCCATTTAGTGAATGAATCATTATCCCCTAAAGTGAATGAGCCATCATCCTAAAAACTGAATTTTATTCATCATCCGCTAAAGTGAATGAGGCATCATCCTCTAAAGTGAAGGAGTCATCATCCTCTAAAGTGAACGAGTCATCATCCTATAAAATGAATGAGTCATCATCCTGAGTCACCACCCTCTAAAGTGAATGAGTCAATATTCTCATTCATTTTGAAGAACGTATTCTTTTAAATTAAATTTCATTCACTCGGCACGTTAGATCTTACCTATTGGAAAGTTGGTAAACTTTTTCGGATCTTCTTTGCAGTTGGGATTTGAGATGAATCAACTCCCAGAGGAAGTGCGCTTCGCCGTCTTTAAGGGCACTCGATCGAACTTGAACTTCTGTGACAGGAATGAGCACTTGATAACGAATAATCTCAACTTCCGAAGTACTATTTTTGCTAGCACTTCCCTGTTGAATTGAAAATACTTCATCAGAAAAAATTGACTAATTGACAAATTGCTTTTATAAGTTCAATTACTGCCTAATTAACAAATTGTTTGTATAAGTTCGATTAGTGACTAATTGGCAAATTGCTTGTATGAGTTCGGTTAGTCATTAATTGACAAATTGCTTCTATAAGTTCAAGTAGTGACTAATTGACAAATTGCTTCTCTGAGTTCAATTAGTGACTAATAGACAAATTACTTCTATGAGTTCAATTAGTGACTAACTGAAAAATTGCTTCTATGAGTTCAATTAGTGCGTGTGCTTGCTTACAGAGCCGGATTAAAGCTTCGTGTGGCTCCAGAGGCAAATTTTTTTCAGACACGTTGTAACCTAAATTAAGCCCATGTACTTGTAATTTTTGAAGAAATAAGGAAAAGATAAACTTTTAATATTTAAATCCTTTATCGAATTAAGATTTACTAGAAACAAAATTCACATATGTACTTAAATATGTTTTCGAAAAATTAAATGACATCGTGGAACTTTAGCTTTTTAAATGCAGATTACAAAATTTATATTGCAAAGTCTTTTTCCTTCATCTTTTTTTCCTAAAATTATTTAACTATTTAGTGTGTGAACTATCCAACTATCTAGCGTGACAATTATTTAACTGTCTAGTGCGAAAACTATTTAACTATATAGTGCGAAAACTAATTATACTATCTAGTTTGAAAAC
>QLNU02015270.1:38473609-38485718 GCA_006491805.2 Dysdera silvatica
TTATTAGAATACAATACTTAATTTTCCACGATACAGGTTTATTAATCCTCCACATGGAGGAAGAGTATCAAAACCTAAGGTTATTATATATATATAATTCCATCTCTCCCTATTTTGATTTAAGTTTCATTTCTTATAATTAGGCTTCTTAATTTGTTTCTAAATTCAGTCTCTGATGTAATATTTTTTATTTCGTTTGGTAATGAATTCCACGTCTTCATACCATAATAGTTTATATTACCGGAACCCATGTTTGTTCTTATACTTTTAGTTTCCAATGATCGAATATTGTTCATATTTGGTTTATTTTCTATATTTATGTCCTCAATGTACTTCCCTTTTCTTATTCTATTAAATATCATTATCAAGATTTTAAATCTATGTATTTGATCTAAATCCATTATATTATTTTCAAATTTTATTTCCTCAATTTCTTGTTTTATTTTTTTTGCGTTACATTATTCCAAAATCTATTTAATATTGTTTGCATTTTTTGATTTTTTTGATTTTTATATCCCGAAGACATTTCCCCAGACACTATTTCCATATAAAATATAATTATATATCAATGAATAATATAAATGCATTTTTCTATCTATGGGTAACAGATTTTTTAATCTTAATATATATGTATTATTATGTATACCTTATTTATGTATTATTATGTATACCTTATTTATGTATTATTATGTATACCTTATTTATGTATTAATTTGTATACCTTATTTATGTATTATTATTATGCATATCGTATTTGTGTATCTTATGTATCTTTTATGTATATCCTATTATGTATCTTTTATGTATATTCTATTATGTATCCTTTATGTATATCTTATTATGTATTGTATTGTCTTCGGTTATTGTTAATGAATTCATTCAATACTTTTTCATATCTTTCATTGACTTGAGGGCCCCGTATAGTTATACGGGGCCCTTAAGTCCCTTTGGCCCCAAAAATATTTGTGGGACTCAAAAATGAATGGATAGTCAACAAAAGAATGCAAAACATAGTTGACGGTGAACGGCATAATACATATATAAAATATGTTAATTAACTTAATACTATGTATGTTGTGCCTATCGTTCAAAGATTTTTTTTTTAAATCGAAGAGAAACCAGACCTATATATTGCATTACATGAACACAGGCGCCTGTAGTATTAAGATAATTATCAAGCGACTAAAATAGGTGGATTTTTTATATTCCTTGTTTAAATCTTTGAGCGCTTTCTTTTAATAAATTTATGGGAAGTGAGGCAAAGATCTCCCCTCTCGCCATGAGACTGAAAGTCAAGCTTAAGGGAGTCGATAGAAATGGAGCTCATTTAGCCTTTTCAATATTTACTTCCAGTTGACGCTTTCAAGAATGAATGAGATACAAGGGAGTTAAGGGTTTTAAACTCACCCCATTTGAATAATATTATTACATATGGGAGAGGGAGAACAAATTTCCACCAGCTTCATCTCATTTTCTCCAAGTAAAAATCCTCCCTTTTAGAAATCCCATGCATGAGCCTGGCGGGGTATAACTGTATTATATAGCCTACTTCTCTGAGATGTACTGTTGTTAATATTCTCAATTAAATGACAATTTCAAAACAGTCTCAAATTTTAATTATTGTTAATTCCTTCAAAACAATTATTGTTTATTCTTTAAAATTCAGTCTTGTTTGTTTCCGGTTTACGAAATTTCGTAACTCGGTTGTTGTTCAAGCAATGAGTAAATTTTTCAAGCTCCACTTCTATTTTAAAAAATTTAAAATACAGTCAAACCTCGTTAAGACGAACACGCTTAAGACGAATTACTTTTAATACGAATTGTTTTTTGAAGTGCAATCAAATTATATTGCATAATATCTTTTCAGGGTAAGACGAATTACTGTTAATATGAACAGATTTTTTGTTCCCCTTGGTGTTCGTCTTAACGAGGTTCGACTGTATTCGTAAATATTATATTAAATTTTAACTTAAAAATTATGATTCAAGTATTGCACAGAATGGAATAATATATTATAAGAAAAATATATTTCTTTATCAACTGTTTCAAACTTTCATAAGGAAGTTTGCGATCTTTCTATATATTTCATTCAAAAACAAAGTAAATATATGTTATTTATAGACACTACACATTTAAATACGAAGAATATCATGCATTAACATCAAGGTTTAAAAATGAGCTCTGGATTAACACAAGAATTCAAACATGCGTGCATAAAATGCTAGAACATAGAATGGAATATATACAAAAATGCGTTTTATATATATATATATAGTTGAATCATTCTCCAACCACTGCTGGTCTGTTCCAGTATCAAGAATATACATACATAACATATACATAAATATACATTTCATATTGACAAAGAGATAAACTTCCAGAAAGCTAAGAACAAGGAAAAAATAATAGAGTCGTCATTAAATTTTAAAGTTGGTCAGAGAGTAGAAGGTACATGAGATTAAAATGTTTATGGAGAGATAGAGAAAGATAGAGTACAGAAAATAACAAGATATGGTAGGTGAAGAAGGGAGTACAGCAAAGAGGGAGCCCATTTATTCTGTTGGTGCAGGAACAGCAGGGCAGACACAAGGAACTCATGCGATTGGTGACTCAAGTCAAAGAAGTAACATTGAAACGTCAGGGATTGAAACGTGTGAGAAGAGGGCAGGCAATTAAAAAGGACTGAATTACCTTTTTCAATGCTTCCACATACCAATCTACCAGATCTGCCATGTGCTGCACCAACAACATAAAGGACTAGGAGTCAGAAATAAGTATAGCAGGGAAACAACACTTCCAATTATGTGTGGGACTTTTTCTAGGGGAGTTCAAAACACTTCAAGAAGTTTTTCCTTAAGAAAAATGAACAAAAAAGACACAAAAAGCCGAAAATTCTTTGATTTGTTTTCTCTTTCAAAAAAAATTTATGTATATATATATATATTCAGGCAAAAACAAAACTTCATGCACTTCTGCAACCATCCTCCGCATGCGGTGGCACCATCATTCGTTCCTTGAAAACAAAGAAAAAGAATGCATAAGCAGTCCTAAGTTTAAACCACAACGTGCCAAATGAATACCGTCATACATCAGGTGGCGTCTTTTATTTGCTGCCTACCATAAGAAGTTGTCGTGCATCAATACATTTATAAAGTTTTGCAGAACATCGTGTGCCATGGTTTTATCGTGCATATATTACAACTCCGAGTATTTATTATGCATTTCGTCATTTCTTTAACATGCACCAAGATGCTTAACGTCTAAGAAGGCCGTCATAATGATATACTGCTTATAATACTTTAGGGCTCATCAAGATGCATGTCAAGTGGTAATTGGTAATGTATATCCATCCGAAGTTTATGCTTCCAAATACATTTCTTCCCAGAGTTATTATTACTTTTGAACACAGTTAACAATACGTTTAAATCTCTGCTGTCTGTGCAGCAAATTAATATGATTATAAAATGGGTTTTGACAAGATTCGGAGCTCGAGGTATAATTTTTGAGAATTATTTTTTAAAAATGCCTTTTCCAAGGTTTTAAAATGGACAATGCAAACATTGTATCTCCAGATAAAAGTTACCTCCATTAGACTAATTCTGACGCAGAATTGACACGTAGCTTAATACAGTGGGACCCACATATAACGAGCCCCCATTTAACGCGATTTTTTTTAAAAAATAGAAGAAATTCTAAAAAAAAATTCCAAAATTAAGAAAAGACGCCAGTGATTGAGGATGTCCTTTTAAGGCGAACTTGGTAACTATGGCCGAATAAAGTGAACATGGTGAAACAAACTATCCAAACTAGAAAAATTCTTAGAATCATCATCCCTTTCGGAAAACATAATAAAGAATTCGCAGTAAGCGCATTTTTGAGACAATGGATTACGCTGACAACTAAGTATTTAATGCAATAAATATTTTATATCGAAAACTCAGTAAATATAGATACAATAAAAATTTAATACACAGTGATATGATGAATATTTAATGTAGATATAACGAAAATTTAACGAATGTAGATGCTGCAAAACAAATGGCGGATAATGACGATGAATAGCTCTGTTAGCATACTTGAATCAATAGTGGACTGGGCGCTATTGCAGAACACGCAACCCATTCGATTCTAGTCCGTGTTTTCAAAACTGGCAATTGGTACTGGCAACATTGGTCACAGTTAGCCGCCATGTTGTTTACACCGTTCTGCTCTGTCTTTTTACTCCTTCTCCCTACCTCCTTCTCCCCACCTCCTCCTCCCAGTTCTAAAAAAACAAAAAATGAGTACTTACTTATTCTGTGTGATCGGATGTTTCCGGCATCGGCAAAGTCACTAGCCGCCATGTTGTTTACAACGGTTTTGGTAATCTTCCTCCTTCCCTTGTATACTTTTCGTCAATCCCCCTCCTTCCCTTTCATACTTTTCCTCAATCCTCCTCCCCTCTCATAATCAACGTTATTCTACTTCCTTGTCTTCCACCCTTCCTACTTTTCGAGAATCCACCCCTCCCACATTATCCGTGAATCATCCTCCTCCCACCCTACTTTTCGTTAATTTTCTTCCCTCTTCTTCCTCTCCCATTCTTTTAGTGCATCCGGATCCTCCTCCCCTTTCCGTTATTCCTCCTTCTCCCCCTTCCAAACCTAAAATACCCTACCATGTTTCCTACGCCATTGAAAATCATCTTCAACACTACGTCCGGCACACGAAATCACTTATCCTCCTCTTTGGATACTCATACTTGCAGGCAATTGAACTCTTTTTCATGGCCCAATCAATCTATAAAAAAAAGCGTAATCCATAAAAGTGAAAACATTCAGACGCTCACTACAACCGTGAAGAAAAAAAACAAACAAATAGCGTCTCATACTAGATCACGCAGTATTACACACACCCACGTGAAGGCACGAGACCTCCCGCCACAACGCTATCCAGCCCAATTTCCTACGATTTTAAGGGGATAGATAAAGAAGTGGGTTACGTGTTCTGCAGTGTCACCAGTGGACTGTATTGAATAGTGGGTAGAATAACAACAACGAATAACATCAAAGAATCCCAGCATAAAAACTAATAAATTTATTGGTGAATAATGAATAACATCCGATTTCTTGCTGAATAGAAAACCGACGTCCGTTCCCACCAAAAGCTAGAATAAGAACTAATGAACAAAACATAAAAAGCGCCCTCTGGCCTTTCATGCCCTTCGGGTTACCATGACAACCAAATTAAAAGAGGAGAACTAAGAACAATTGACATTTCCTATGTAGCTAATATTATCGAGTTTGCCATAATACAGTGGCAACACTCAATTTCCATTGGTTTTAACACAATTGATTATATTCTTGATATTACCATAATGTAGTGGCAACATTCAATTTCCATTGGTTTTAACACAATTGATTATACTTGCGATATTACCATAAAAGAGGGGCAACAAACATCAAGCATAGACCATTATTTAATTTTATAATAAAGTTTATTTTGAAAATGATTTCCAATGTCTAAGCACATTTATATTATGCTTATTTAGCGTATTGTACTGACCCCGTAGTCCGAGGTTTGGTTCCCTTAGGCCATAAGAGGTTCGGATTCTTTCGGAAAACAGTGCAGGTCCCGGCGCAGCATGACTATTGTAGTCTTTGAGCCGCAAAACCACAAACAAACAAAATAAACAATATGGTATCACTGACATTTAAGTGGTATACACAAGATACGTTATTTCTAAACTTTAAGAGCAAATTCAAAGCCATCGTTTTTATTATTGGTATGCTTGTTTGTTTGTTTTGTGGTTTTACGGCTCAAAGACTACAGTGGTCATGCTGCGCCGGGACCTACTGTTTTCCGAGGAATCCGAACCTCTTAAGGCCTAGGGAACCAAACCCCGGACTACAGTGAGCAGTGCGATCTTTATGAGATCTCTGAGTAAGCGTTCTTTTTGCACTGCTGGGAGTCGAACCCGGATTAGCCGCGCAATAGGAGAACGCGTTACCACACTGCGCCACCGCAGGGCATATTATTGTATGCATGTTATCTGTCCAGGCTATTTTCGAAGTCCAGAAATTTAAATTCCAAAACGAACATTGCGAGATAGCGGAAAGAGCGAGTGTTGCCGCATATCTCAAGCTCCTCATTGTATACGGATACTATTACACTGTGCTAATAAATTATAAACTCACCCATAAAACACAAATAACTTACGATTGTAACAAGCATTTGATATAAATTCATGCAAATAATATACCAATGGTGATTACATACATATAATGATTACAACTTTTGAAAATGGCGAAAAAAATTTTCGTAAAAAAATAATCATTTACAACCTGTAAAGAAAATATAAACTCAACTTGCAAATTCACGAACTGCGAGCCTGTTAACTAATTTGCACATGTGTAGTTTTATACACATCATATGATACATGTAGGCTATCATATGGATCCAATGTTGTGATGAAAATTGCGTTTTGTGAGTATGCATTGAGGAAAAGAACTAAATGAAACTTACGCCAGAAAAATATATTTGCTAACTTGCAAGGGACAGTCAACAAGAGGACTAGCCCGTAAAATAGGGCGCTCACAAACTGCTGTCCAAACTGTCATCGAAAAAGGTGATAATTGTGGAACCCAAAAAAGATCAGGTAGACCACCAAAACTGTTACCCCGGAACCACAGGCACGTTCAAGCTCTTGTCACTAGTGGACAGGTGTCCACTCGTGAAATTTTACGTGTATTATCAACTCCTATATGCCACCAAACTGTGTGGAAAAGTTTAAATGCAAATTCAAATATGAAGTTCAGGAAAATAAAAGCAAACCGAAACTTACTACTAGTCATAAGTTAAATCTGCTCGATTGGTGTAAAAAAAACAACAACTGTGAAATGGTGTCATGAATAGAATGAAATAGTGTTTTCTGATGAAAAACGTTTGTATCTGGATGGTCCTGATGGATATTCGTCAATTGATATCATCGCATGATCTACGCATTCATTCAAAGATAAGGCTGAGTAGACAGTAAGAAGGCGGCGAAGTGATGGTGTGGGAAGTATTCAAAGCAGACATCGTATTCCTTCAGGGCACTATGAACTCCATAAAATATCAGGAATTAATGTATGATCTCTTAATCCCATCTGGGCCTCTTTCAGACGGTCCGAATTGGAAGTACCAACAGGACAATGACAATGTACACGCATCAATGTCTACCAAGGAATGGTTTGAACGATGATTTGAGCCGATTGATTTGAGGAACGATTCCATGGGCCATCGCGTTCTCCAGACCTGAATCCAGTTGAAAATGTGTGGGGTTTTATGGCAAAGGCTGCATATTGGCGCAACAAGCAATATTATCGTGTGAATGATCTCCAAATAACAATTTCGAATACCTGCGGCAAACATAGGCTTAGATTTTTTTTAAGATAACTACTTCAAACAACGCCTGACAGAATGACACAGATTAATGAAAAACAAGGAGGACCAACTCGCTATTAATTTCTGATTTCCTGAAATTTTCCACATTGAATTTATGTTTCTTTACAGGTTGTAAATGATTATTTTTTTCACGAACAAAATTGTTCACCATTTTCAAAAGTTGTAATTGGTATATATATAATCACCGTTGGTATATTATTTGCATAAATTTATATCAAAAGCTTATTGCAATCCTAAGTTACTTGTGATTTATAGGTGAGTTTATAATTTATTTACATAGTGTATATAAACAATTAATTTCAAATTATTTAATTATGCTAAAACTTATGTTCATCCCTTTTTTTTTTGGTGCCCCTGAAAACTTTTGTTTTTTTTCAACATTAAAAGCCAAAATTGATATTTTATCTATCTGTCTGTCTGTCTGTCTGTCTGTCTGTCTGTCTGTCTGTCTGTTTGTTTGTCTGTTTGTCTGCCTGTTTTTTTTACTTATTTCAGAATAAGGACCTACAGTTTTTTTGGGAATCCGAACCTGTTTTTCAACCTATGGAATCAAGCTTCTGTCAGCTGAAAACAAACCAAAGAAAAAAAGGTAAGCAGTGAGTTCTTGCTGTAAGCCAAATCTATTATAATTAAATTGAGTATATGAATGGAATACGAATATGAATGGAAAACATGCTGGATTGAAAAGTATAAAATAGACAATAAAAATTGCCGAACGGAAACACAAAGAAGATATAGAACGTTACGAGAGAGACAAAACAAAGTAATAAAACTCTTAGCTAATTAGCGGAAGGTTAGAGAAATAATATAAATTGAATTAATAAAATAGATAAAGTTGGGGTTTTGTTATATTGAATTATGGTGTTATTTTTAAGAAAAAACATTCAATGAAGGAAAATGGCTTTGATCAGACTGAGAAGACTGGAAAGAAGACTTAAAGGAACAAGAAATAGGACTTGGGAGAAAAAAAGGGACCGGAAGAAATCAAAATTAGAACGGACCAGACTACATATTAGACAGGAGAGAAGCTTCGAAAAAAAAAAGATTTAAGAAAGAAAATTTGAAGGGACTACGTTTGAGAACTGAAGTGACAATAAAGGGAACTTGAAAAAAGTTCAGAGGTAACTTGAAAGGACTAAGAACCGAACCCAAGCCTAAAACCTTAAGCGGAACTTAAAAAGACCAAAAAAGGGGACTTACTAAAAGAAAACATAATACATATTTAATAAAAATATTTAAAGAAAGGAAAAAGAGATCTTGAGGGTCATAAAAATGATACCTGGATTCTGAAGCGAATGTAAAAAATTGTCAAAAATAACAACAGGCATCTTAAGTGAAAATATATATAAAAAGAGATGAAATTCCATGGATCATATTTTCGAAAGACGCAGGTATGGTAATTTAGATGAATTGCATGTGGAAAGCATAGACTTCAGTATTAAATAATATATTCAAAATAATATCTAACGACGTTAGAATCATGCTGTGCAAACATTTTAAATATATAAATTCATAAGTAACATTTTTATTTTAATATAAAATAAAATTAAAATCAATTTTAAATTAATTTTAATTTTTAAAATAAATACGAATTTTAAATTAATAATTTTTAAAATAAAATAAAATTTAAATTAATCGGCAAAACTTTTGTCTATTAATTTTAGCTTTAAATTAGCTGTGACGATGCTATAGCAACACATTTAATAGCCATATTTATGGCTAAAACACCTATATGCAACAAAACCTATGCTTACTTAATTAGTTTGTAAGCACGATTTTCTTTGACATCATTTAAAATAATCAGCTTAAATTCCAAAGAAATGAGAGGTTTCAAATTTTTTCAAATTATTTCTATGAATCTATCAGTGTGCAGAGGCGGATGGGGCCACCGGCCCCGTCGACCCCCGGGTCGATGCGAACTTATGGGCCATAGAACACACGCCGCCCTAAAATCCAAGGTATGCGCCCTTTGAGAGGACCCAGTCCGCCCCTGTCAGTATGTCTAACAAGGGAACCTCGCGAACTGTCAAGGCTCGATTTTTCTGAATTTCGGTTTATAGGCCAATATGACCGAGTATATGAAAGATCCAAAATCAAATTTGGCCCAATCGACCTGGGGGTCGAGCTACGGCCCACTGAAAATAGAGCTCACCCTAAGATGATGCTTCGCTGCATGAGAGGTGAAAACAGTGTTTTGGCGTGCTGGGTAAGCATTAAACGCCAAACATTATCGTAGGAAAAAAATAATACATATGAACAAAATATAGCACATATTTATAATAGTCATTTTAGTTGTACCTGAAATAATTATACATTGTGTTTTCTAGTGTAAAAGTAAAAAATATTAAAGTTTTTACCTTACTTTTGCATAACTGACTAACTTTGAGATCATTTTTGGCGAAGAACTCGAAAAAGCCGCTAGGTACGTAAACCAGTCTTGAATAAATAAGGCGCAATCCTTCAATTTTCAAATCAGTAGCAATCATCTCTTGCCTGTGCTTTCATTACTTTTGACCTTTTTAATTTTTTTGTTGGAAAGTGTGAAATTTCAAGCCTTATGTCACCATGTCTTCCTTTTCCACCATAGCAAAATACTTTTTTCGTATTGTTTGTGAAAAATACGGGAAGCCATCAGGAACCAAAGGGTGTCTCCAGTCCACGCGTACAGGAAAAGTTATTTAAACCCCATAATGTTATTCTGGAATATTCCAAAAGTGGCAAGTCCTCTACCGAAATATATAAGATGTTCCTCAGCGAAGTACTCAAACCGAACGTAACATCAAAATTTCTATTAATTATGGATTCGTGGACAGGTCAAATGGGCAAAAATATATTTGATGATGCATTTAGTCAAGCCAGTCTTTCAGAATAATCGAAATTGATGATTATACCACCTGGAGCGACACCCCTCATACAGACGTGCGACGTATATTTCTTTCTTCAATGGAAATATTTCGTTAAACGCTTAATACGATTTTGCCTTTTGCATTATTATGATCATGTAAGCTTATTAGAAAGGAAGAACATCACAAAATTGCATTCGTTCAATCACAATCAGCTGTCTTCCCCAAAATTTCGAAATATGATAATCTATGCTTTTGGTGGAAATCAACGTACCAGGTACCCAAGTCTGAGAAATTCTTCAATATGCAAGAAATTTGTTTTAACTTTACCGACCAAGTGTGTCACGAAATGGACTGTGATGTCAGTTCATTCATTTGTTGCAGTCATTGCTCAAAGTTATTATGCTTTCTCATTTTTTTATTGACTTGCATTTCCATTAAAAGCGTTTTAGGTTCATCACAGCCAAGAACGCAGTTATAACTCTGGCAACCCCTGCAGTTAGGGAACTCAAATTTTTTTTTCATATCTACATAAATTCATTTTCATACATAAGTACTCTATATTCATAATTCAAATCAGTTTCATATGTAAATACTCCATATTCATAATTCAAATCAGTTTCATATGGAAACACTCCATATTCATAATTCAAAGTTTCATATGTAAATACTCCATATTCATAATTCAAATCAAGTTTCATATGTAAATACTCCATATTCATAATTCAAATCAGTTTCATATAAAATACTCCATATTCATAATTCAAATCAGTTTGTATGTAAATACCCATAGCTCATGTAATTCAAATCAGTTTCTTATGTAAATACTCCATATTCATATCCAAATCAGTTTCATATATGTAAATACTCCATATTCATAATTCAAATCATTTTCATACATAAATGCTCCATGTTCATAATTCAAATCAGTTTCATATATAAATACGCCATATTCATAATTCAAATCAGTTCCATATGTAAATACTCCATATTCATAATTCAAATCAGTTCCATATGTCAATATTGCAGTGGTAAATAATTTAATTGATTTTGGAAAGTGCCTCTAAAATTATTTGCAAAGGACCCTCAGCTTTTCTGATGCGCCAGGACTTCACTTCTATAAGACGTAGAAATTTACGTTAAATTTCTAACATAAAAGTAACTCACAGTAAAACTTTTGGCGCTTAATGCTTGCCCAGCACTCCAAAACACCGTTTTCACCTGTCATGCAGTGAAGCATTAACGTAGGGTGAGTTCTATTTTCAGTGGACCGTAGCTCGGCCCCCAGGTCGATTGGGCCAGATTTGATTTCGGATCTTTCATCCACTCGGTCATATTGGCATATAAACCGAAATTCAGAAAAATCAAGCTCTGACAGTTTGCGAGGTTCCCTTGTAAGGACGTAATTTTTTGCCTTTCACAATAACCTTTTATACTATTAATAATAAAATGTAAACAACCTTATATTTACCGAAAAAACTGCCATTTATTCATATATAAATTTTATAAGTCTGACAAAGGATAAGCAGCAGTGGAAGAAAAACAATGTCAGCAAGTATCCTTTGTCGAGGGACAGAAAAGGTGGTTTGACTATGGGAGTCTGACTTTTAAATCCTCGATCAATTTCACATCATAGTCAATTTGTTCTACCTGAGAGACGAAATCATTTGTTTGTTTGTTTGTTTTTTGGTTTTACGGCTCAAAGACTACAGTGGTCATGCTGCGCCGGGACCTACAGTTTTCCGAGGAATCCGAACCTCTTAAGGCCTAGGGAACCAAACCCCGGACGCGGTGCGATCTTTTATGAGATCTCTGAGTAAGCGTTCCTTTTGCACTGCTGG
>QLNU02015270.1:38485818-38519258 GCA_006491805.2 Dysdera silvatica
AAAAAAAAGATTTAAGAAAGAAAATTTGAAGGGACTACGTTTGAGAACTGAAGTGACAATAAAGGGAACTTGAAAAAAGTTCAGAGGTAACTTGAAAGGACTAGGAACCGAACCCAAGCCTAAAACTTTAAGCGGAACTTAAAAAGACCAAAAAAGGGGACTTACTAAAAGGAAACATAATACATATTTAATAAAAATATTTAAAGAAAGGAAAAAGAGATCTTGAGGGTCATAGAAATGATACCTGGATTCTGAAGCGAATGTAAAAAATTGTCAAAAATAACAACAGGCATCTTAAGTGAAAATATATATAAAAAGAGATGAAATTCCATAGATCATATTTCCGAAAGACGCAGGTGTGGTAATTTAGATGAATTGCATGTGGAAAGCATAGACTTCAGTATTAAATAATATATTCAAAATAATATCTAACGACGTTAGAATCATGCTGTGCAAACATTTTAAATATATAAATTCATAAGTAACATTTTTATTTTAATATAAAATAAAATTAAAATCAATTTTAAATTAATTTTAATTTTTAAAATAAATACGAATTTTAAATTAATAATAATTTTTAAAATAAAATAAAATTTAAATTAATCGGCAAAACTTTTGTCTATTAATTTTAGCTTTAAATTAGCTGTGACGATGCTATAGCAACACATTTAATAGCCATATTTATGGCTAAAACACCTATATGCAACAAAACCTATGCTTACTTAATTAGTTTGTAAGCACGATTTTCTTTGACATCATTTAAAATAATCAGCTTAAATTCCAAAGAAATGAGAGGTTTCAAATTTTTTCAAATTATTTCTATGAATCTATCAGTGTGCAGAGGCGGATGGGGCCACCGGCCCGTCGACCCCGGGTCGATGCGAACTTATGGGCCATACGCCGCCCAAAATCCAAGCAGGTGCGCTTGAGAGGACCCTGTCCGCCCCTGGCCAGTGTCCACAAGGAACCTTCGCGAACTGTCATCAGGAGCTCATTCTGAATTTCGCCTATAGGCCAATATGACCGAGCAGATGAAAGATCCAAAATCACCCGGGCCCAATCGACCGGGGGTCGAGCTACGGCCCCTGAAATTAGAGTCAATTCTGACGAGATAAGCCATGCATGCAGAAACAGTCTTTGGCGTGCTGGGCAAGCATTATGCCAAACGTTATCGTAGAAAAAATAATACATATAAATAAATATAGTACATATTTATAATAGTTGTTTTAGCTGTTCTGAAATAATTATATTTGTGTATGCTGGTGTAAAAGTGTATTATTAAAGTTTTACCTTACTTTTGCATAACTGACTAACTTTGAGATCATTTTTGGTGAAGAACTCGAAAAGCCGCCAGGTACGTAAACCAGTCTTGAATAAATAAGTGCAATCTTTCAATTCTAAATCAGTAGCAATCATCACTCTGCCTGTGCTTTCATCACTTCTTTTGACCTTTTTAATTTTTGTTGGAAAGTGCAATTTCAAGCCTTATGGCACCATGTCTTCCTTTTCCACCATAGCAAAATACTTTTTCGTATTGTTTGGTGAAAATACGGAGCCATCAGAACCAAAGGGTGTCTTTCGGTCCACGCGTTGCGAAAGTTGCTTATTTAAAACCCTATGTTATTTAAGAGTGGCGAATTCTACATAAAGTCAGCGAAGTACTCAAACCGAACATCAAAAGTTCTATTAATTACGGATTCGTGGACGAGTCAAATGGACGAAAATATATTGGATTGCAGTTAGTCAAGCCAGTCTTTCAGAGCAATCGAAATTGATGATTATACCACCTGTAGCGACATACAGCCATACTACGTATATTTCTTTCTTCAACGGAAATATTTCGCTAAACGCTTAACACGATTTTGCCTTTTGCATTATTATGATCATGTAAGTTTATTAGAAAGGAATAACATCACAAAACTGCATTCACTCATTCACAGTCATCTGTCTTCCCCAAAATTCCGTAATATGGTAATTTATGCTTGGTGGAAATTAGCGTACCCAGTAACCACGCCTGAAAATTTCTTCAATGTGCAAGAAATTTGTTTTAATTTCACGGACCAAGTGTGCCACGAAATGGACTGTGATGGCATTTCATTCATTTGTTGCAGTCATCGCCCAAAATTATTATGCTTTTCTCATTTTTTTATTGATTTTCATTTCCATTAAAAGCGTTTTAGGTTCATCACAGTCAAGAACGCAGTTATAACTCTGGCAACACCCGCAGTCGGGGAACTCAAAATTTTTTTTCATATCTACATAAATTCGTTTTCATACATAAATATTCCATGTTCATAATTCAAATCAGTTTCATATGTTAAATACTCCATATTCATAATTCAAATCAGTTTCATATATTAAATACTCCATATTCATAATTCAAATCAGTTTCATATGTAAATACTCCATATTCATAATTCAAATCAGTTTCATATGTAAATATTCCATATTCATAATTCAAATCAGTTTCATATGTAAATACTCCACATTCATAATTCAAATCAGTTTCGTATGTAAATACTCCACATTCATAATTCAAATAAGTTTCATATGTAAATACTCCATATCAATAATTCAAATCAGTTTCGTATGTAAATACTCCACATTCATAATTCAAATCAGTTTCATATGTAAATACTCCATATTCATAATTCAAATCAGTTTCATATGTAAATACTCCATATTCATAATTCAAATCAGTTCCATATGTCAATATTGCAGTGGTAAATAATTTAATTGATTTTGGAAAGTGCCTCTAAAATTATTTGCAAAGGACCCTCAGCTTTTCTGATGCGCCAGGACTTCACTTCTATAAGACGTAGAAATTTACGTTAAATTTCTAACATAAAAGTAACTCGCAGTAAAACTTTTAGAGCTTAATGTTTACCCAGCACGCCAAAACACCGTTTTCACCTGTCATGCAGTGAAGCATTAACGTAGGGTGAGT
Organism: Dysdera silvatica; assembly: GCA_006491805.2. NCBI lineage: Eukaryota > Metazoa > Arthropoda > Arachnida > Araneae > Dysderidae > Dysdera > Dysdera silvatica. The sequence goes on from QLNU02015270.1 coordinate 38,488,766, forward strand.
TCTATTTTCAGTGGACCGTAGCTCGGCCCCCAGGTCGATTGGGCCAGATTTGATTTCGGATCTTTCATCCACTCGGTCATATTGGCCTATAAACCGACATTCAGAAAAGTCGAGTTCAGACAGTTTGCGAGGTTCCCTTCTAAGGACGTAATTTTTTGCCTTTCACAATAACCTTTTATACTATTAATAATAAAATGTAAACAACCTTATATTTACCGCAAAAACTGGCATTTATTCATACATAAATTTTATAAGTCTGACAAAGGATAAGCAGCAGTGGAAGAAAAACAATGTCAGCAAGTATCCTTTGTCGAGGGACAGAAAAGGTGGTTTGACTATGGGAGTCTGACTTTTAAATCCTCGATCAATTTCACATCATAGTCAATTTGTTCTACCTGAGAGACGAAATCATTTGTTTGTTTGTTTGTTTTTTGGTTTGGCTCAAAGACTACAGTGGTCATGCTGCGCCGGGACCTACAGTTTTCCGAGGAATCCGAACCTCTTAAGGCCTGGGGAACCAAACCCCGGACTACAGTGAGCAGTGCGATCTTTTATGAGATCTCTGAGTAAGCGTTCTTTTTGCACTGCTGGGAGTCGAACCCGGATTAGCCGCGCAATAGGAGAACGCGTTACCACACTGCGCCACTGCAGAGCCGAAATAATTTGAAAGGTATTTACAAGTCAAATTTCATAATATAATAGTTGCACAATTATATTCAATATCTGTGCACTTTATTTTCGTCTCTTAATAAAGGATGCTTCATATAGCACGCTTGGAAAGAAAACGATGTTATGACGAACGACGAGTGTAAACCACATTATGTCATGTTTTGTAAGGTGGCGGTGGGTAAATTTTTTCTAGGTGACGTCCAGACCTTCTCTCAATTACGTATGCACTCATAAAATAATCATATCTTATTACCTTTAATTAAAAACTGTTTAATGTGCATTACTGATATAGTTTATATTTAATATACACTATCTACCAATAATTTTCTAGGAAATAATTTAATAGAAACTTGAACCTGCCCTTTGTGTCCAGACTTGAACTTGAATTTGTCTTTTGTGTCTAGACCATCATTTCTCAACCTGGGGGTCGAGGTGTTATGTAAGGGGAGGTTGAGAAATTAGCCTACAACTTCACACGTAAACAATAATGAAATAATTTTATGAGAGAAAAATTATTTATTATAAACATTTTACCTACAGTTATAAGTACATATGTAAGGGAAAATAAATTAAATGAGATGATTGCGTTTATTTTTCATTTAAAAATTTCTCCACACGTGGATCTATGTTAGAAACACCCAAAAGAAGATTGCTTTTAACTGATACAAGCCGATTCCGATATCTACATATCAAGATAGAATCCGTAAATAGCTCATATTTATGCACTTCATCCATGCATGTTCATACCCGCCGCCATCAGCGCAGCTAAATAGTTTAAACTAGGTTTCAATTGGGTCGAAGGCCGCGAAATATTCATTATATATGATTTTTTTTTTTTACTTTTGGGGATCGTGGAACTAAAAAGGTTGAGAATCAGTGGTCTAGACATTTGAATACAAGTTATCGACCTTAGTATTTGGTACATTCACATGTGTTTTGGATTTCTGTCAGTATTTGTCGAGAAAGGCTTTCAACCAATTTGCGGGGGCATCAAGCGAATTTTCTCGCCATTTCTCCTGAAAAACTGAAATGAGTTGAGCAACAAAATTTGGTTTCAACTTTAACCTCCTCTCCATTGCATCCCGAAGGTGTTTCATAGGGTTGAGATCAGGACCCTGTGCAGGCCAAGGCAATTGTTTCACATCCATCTCTTCACACTAGTCCATGACGATTGCAGCTTTGTGAAGGCGTGTGTTACCTTGGTAAAAGCAATCGTCTGCTGCATAGAATTACCAGAATGTAAGAAGCACATGATTATCAAGGACGTTGATATGATTATCCGCCTTTGTGATAGCATGGAGAAAGACCAGTGGTCCAAGTTTATACCAGCTGAATGTGCCACATATAAAAGTATAAATTACGTGATTTATAGATGTGTCTGATCAATTATTGGTAGATAGTGTACATCATAGATATATATTCTTAGTATAGCAAATAGTTTCCAAACATGTATCTTATACCTTGACATATGTCCTCTCCGTTTCAATAAGCTCCATGACGACTTTTCTTAAGCGTTCTGCGTCAGAAAGTTGCTTAGCTGAAATATATGGAATACTTGACGTCACACTGCTCGTTGTACTAGCTCCACCCAAACTGGAGCTCCTCCGTTCTAAAGGTGCCCGGCAGTATTCTGTCACGGTATCAGCTGTCTGTTTAGGAGACAAAAAGTATCTCAAAATATTAAACATCACATGAAATGTCTTAAAGTTTTATTATGATGGCTGTTTCTTATCGCTTAAAAGTTACGTAAAATATATGTTTCTACATGGTTATTTTTTCAGTTTTACTCTTATTTGACAATGTTGTAGGAAGATTGCCAATGGTAAGTGAGAATTTGGTAGGAGATCGGCGATGGTAGGTAAGGATTTGATGGAAGGTTGATGATGATAAGATACTGGTATTGGTAAATACGGATTTAGTAGGAGGCTGGTGATGATAGTGCAAATATCAATCCTCACCAAATCCTTACTTAACAGCTTCAACTTTCCTAGCAAATTACCAAACAAAACCTTGGACCTAAGGATTGGGGAGCCAGAAAAAGCAAACGGCTAGTAAATTTTCATAGTTTGTTAAAGCCAAACAATTAATTTTGCACTACGTTAATTTCACCCAAATGGACAATAAGTAAAGCACACAATTATATAAAATTTACCTTTTTACAAGAATCTTCTATGACTTTCAAAATACTATCAATCTGATCTACAGAAAGGGCTGGTGCATCTGGATTAGGTACAGGGGAAGGGGTAGGTCGACCTGAGGTTTCGGGAGATTTTTCGAAAGAACCTGAAAGGCAAAGGATAAGTTTATCTCTAATCCAAATTCTTTATATGAATTAATAAAAATACATGAATTAATAAAAAAATATATGAATTAACAGAAAATTAATATTTAATCACAAAAAGAAAAAGAAATATACGTGACTCTTCCTCTTTTCATTCTTTTTTCTTATGTACAATGAGCGATTATAGATTAATAACTGTTTATCCTATTAACTAATATAAAATACATACTACCCTCAGTTGAAATGGACCCACCCTCAAGACAAATAGCCTTTGTACTTGAGGTAATTACACACTATCCTACTATGTAATTACCTCAAATAGCCTTTGTACTTGAGGTAATTACACTGTCTACTATATAATTACCTCAAATAGCCTTCAACCCTTGAGGTAATTACACGGTAGGATACTGTATTATAAAATTCAAGTTTGCTTTATAAGTAAAACAATAATACGAGTATAACGGTATTATTATTATTATTTTGTAAATTATGGGACTCAATATAATATGGAATTAAATATATAGTCAAATGCAAAAGATAAATACTGAATTCAATATAATTTAGAGTATAATATAATATTCAATATAAATAATATGAAAAAAATAATTAAGAGACAAGGATGGAATCATCCACCCTTTTTCTTTAAGACATGAAATTATATTTACTTACTATGTTCTTAGACATCAACAGATATTCTTAGACATCAACCAATATTCTTATACATTAAAAGACGTTCCTAGACATCAACACCTTTCTATAGACATTATTAGAAATTTAGTGATATTCGAGGCGTAGGAGCATCTTTGAGTTAACTTCATGGACGTCTCTACTGGGGTTGCCTTGTTGCTTGCAACACTAGTATATGACCATAGTGTAATAAGTTGTTGCAGGATAGCACCACGTTACTATTGGCCAACACGAAACTGGATGGACGCAAATCCTTTCTTATCTCATTTTAAGCAAAAATGGACTTGTGCCGTTGTTGTTCTCAAGGCCTCATATATCGACGTTCGATATTTATGTAAGTCCGACATATTTAAACTTTAAATATTCACATTTAAATAGTGCAACCAGGTAGGTATCTTTAACTGATACAAGCATATATTTTTAAATCATACAATAATAACAATAAATCTGTACATATATGTTACAATAAAACATTTTTAGCACAAAACTTCACATTAAACATAAAAATTTATCAAAACAATTAATTCCTTCCTTCCTTCCTTCCTTCCTTTATATACATTTATATTTGCAACAATCACTAAGTGAACAATAGCAATGAATATGACATCAATTTAACGTCAATTAAGGGGACACAGGAGCAAACAATGCCGAAAAAAAAATAAAAAAAAAAGTTTTGTTTTTTTAGATTTTTGCATTAAAAAATTCTTTATTTCATTGCGCATATATCTTTTGTGTCAGTTTTAAAATTCTGAAATTTTAAGATGTTGAACAACAACATTTAAGTGAGTCACTTTTATTGCTAGCTATAAGAAGTTTTATTTTAAAAACCTGTTTTTCTCAGTTTCGCTTTTTCTCTTTTCGGGTTTATGCGAAATGTTTCTTGCGATTTAATTTTCGATGAAGTGTTTTAAAACTTAGTAAACATGTTTGCACTTATAATAGTATAAAACTATATCACGGATTTGGTTATCGCAACAAATTTTCTGGTAAAATTTTATTCATGATGATGCATTAATGCGTAAAAAATCTATTTTTTGATGAATACTCAATCAAAAATTTTTTTTCACTCACTATTATTTATTTGAATTTAAAAATCCATGTTATATTTTGTTAGTTATGAGTTTAAACATATTGCAGAATTTTTAAATGAAAATTTAAAAATATTTGAATCGGAAGGGGCGTGTTTGCTAACGGGTAAAAATGGGCTAAAATACATGAAAATTATGAATATCTCAAAAACTTCTTTATGTAGCATCACAACATTTGGTATTTACATCGTATATGTGGCTTTTTACATTTTTGCCACATTTGAAAGAGATTCGTCAAAAATTACAAAAGACGATGATTTGCTCCTGTTTTCCCTTAAACATAAAATTCATTTTACATCTTTGTACTTCCATTTGGAGGGAAAAAAAGCAAACTTAAAAGGAAACAATACCAATAAATGCAGCCTGATAAAAAGAAACTATTATAAGCGCAACAATTGGCATTTTACGCAAAATAATTAACATACTAGCTTGAGAGGTTTTTAGGAGGTTTCCTCCGCTGGCATCCTTGGCCCAAACAGGAGAGGGCACAATAAGTTTTCCAATCATGTCTTCGGATATTCCAGTATCCCCAGGAGGGGGCGGACACACCAAAGATTCAATGTAGTCGTCCGTAGTTGTTCGCATGGCACTGGCGAGGTCCGGAGGCTCTGTCCTAGATGACCGCATCATCATACAAAGAGATGTTTCCTCTTGAAGAACACTTTCAATGTACATCATGTCCAAGTCACTGACAATAGCTCCGTTAATGACCATTATTTCATCTCCTTTCATAAGCCCTGGTGGTGGTAAAAAAAAAAGTATTAAATGGGAATTATATTATTGAAATATATCATTCCTTCAGAATATGTTGACGGCTTATGAAATGTATCTGTGGCTTATAAAACACGTTTATGTCTTATGAAACATATATATATATATATGCCCATCAAAGTGTGTCTCGCTCCAAACTCGATAATGATTTCTATTTGAATTAATATAACAGCGTAAATTCAAGCACCATCCTGCCCGTTGTCACAATTTCTTAATTGAGGCCATGAACTACCGTAAAATTATACTTATCTTCATTAAATTTGTAAAAATGCATCAGAATTATCAAAGCAACAAGAATGTAAAAAACGATTATATAATACGTCACCCATCTGGAGGAAAGCCTCTTAACAAGCTACAGCTTTCCGCTCTCCTTCATTGCTAATCTAATCTTTAGTCAACATCTCAAATCTCAAAACTCCCAACGTCAAAAAACATCCCATAAGAGAATGTATTACCCAATCTGTAATCATGTTGAATAAATTATTACGATTTATCTTCTGATAAAATGCATCCATCTCTGAGGTAAGACGTATGTCTTTCTATGTCTATCATAAAATATATGCATCATAAAACATGTCTGTCATAAAATCTGTCTCATAAAACATACTTCTTCTAATACATATGTCTTACAAAATACACTTGACATAAAAAAATACACGCAGTATAAATATATATATATATATTCAAAATAGTATATGTTTAGTAAATTAATTTTTAATTATATTATGAAGCCATATAATGAATATGTTTGTTTCCTGAATCATTGCATGAATTGTCGTTTCGCCTAAAAAGCTCCCCTTCTAGTGGACTGATTACCAATGTGTTAATGAGTTCATGCTCATAATCATTTTGCGATTATCAATATGCATTCACTATCATTTGTAAATAAATCGTTTAGATTTCGATTAATTGATAATACCAGGCTAATCGATGGCCTAATGGGTTAATAAATGTTACAATGGATTAATTGATAATGCAAATCGTTATTTCATGGTACAATCGGCTAGTTGGTAATATAATCGATTGAATGTTAAGGTAATTGATTAATTCATTATTGTCCAAATGTGACGTACCCTGCTTGTAGGCCAAGCTTCCCTCCTCCACTCTGCTCACGTATACGCAAAGTTCGTCTTGATGGTCAACATTTTCGACTAACTCGGCTTCTACGCTGAAACCAAAGAGCTGATCTAAGGCATGACGGCTTAATTCTACTTGATAAAGGACTTTTGGGCAGACTTCTAAAACTTCGTATTGCTGCAAAAAATAGATGAAAACACTTGAGAAGCAGACAGATGAAACTATTTTTTATCAAATTACACATCAAAATACTTATTGCAAATCAAACACCTTGTTGCTGAAGATGAAAACGGTAAAAATGAAATATTTATATTGCATGTCATTAATCTTAACTGCACAAGCCAGTGATTGGTCCAATAGTATTTATTCCTTTACTTTCAACTGCGTTTGAACATAAAGGAACTACATTTGAAACTAAAGCGAATAAATTTGAACGTAAAGCAACTAAGTTTTGTCATATAATAGCGTCAACGTATTACATAGTGCGCCAAATTACGTGGTGAATTGATTTACATTTTTGCACACGAAGGTGTGGCACAGTATTACATAATGTGCCAACTATATGGTACAGTGTGCTCTACTTTTGAACAGCAAAAGCGGGACATCATGTGACTTAGTGTGTCAAATTATGTGGTGCAGTGCATCCAACTTTTGAACATAAAAAGTATAATATCGAACCACACAATGCACAAAACTGTGTGGCACAGTGTGTCCCACATTGAAGCAAAAATGTGGTACCATACCACTTCGTATGCCGAGCAATATAGTGTAATACGTTTGACTCACTGGCGTACGCAGGGGGAGGGAATGATGGGGTCATAACACCCCATTGCGATGAAATTTTGTATATTAATTCTATGTATTTTATATATGAATTTGTGTATGAATATATGGAGTTATAGCTCTATAACCCCCCCCCCCACGCTTATAAAGCAGTAATCCCTCACTTATGAACTTTCTCCGCACACTAATATCTTGACCTTTGAATAAAAGGATGTTGCATCTTTTCGAATGGTATAAATAAGGTTAATTTCATCGCGTTCATTACTCTGCATTACATTTTTATATCTTTATGTTTTTTAAAGTGTGTGCGATAGGTTATCTAAAACGGGACCGACGTTTAACGCAAGGGCGTATCCAGGGGAAGGCGCAGTGGACGCGCCCTGAAAAAATAACAACTGTGCACATTTTTGATTGCTTTACACATGATACATTGGCTTGCGAGCTTTGCGCCCCAACCGAAAATATTTTCTGGATTCGTGGATTGATTTTATTTTTATGGCGCAAGATCAGAAAGTGTCATTCCGTGCCATAATTTCTGGATTCGTCCATGGAATAATGCGACCTCTAAATTATGATACGTGTGCACACCTCTGTTGGGAATCGAATCCACTTCAATAATGATTAATTGGGTCTAACATTTGCCTGTTGCTGGAATTCTGAGCAATAGTGCATTTAAGTGTGCCAGTTTCAATTCTTGTTAAGGTGTCGATATACTGAATATGTAAGTAAGCACACGTGGCATATCCAGTGCCACCTCTAGGTGGCGACGGATGTGCCATGTGTTCTTATTTAGAAATCCGGTACTTCCCGACCCATCAATGAGGCACCTCTGTAGATTTGAACCACGGGTAAATGGTTCAACTTGGGAATTTATTTCGAAGAGAAAACGATTCTACCTTGTGTGCAATTGTATTGCAGTAGGATACTACATTGCTGGATTGACTGACTCCGCCCAACTGAGATGACATTTAGTGTCAGGTGCCAAGTTTTGTTAGAACAAGTATCGTTATGCAGGCGGGAGTAGCACATGTACTCCCTCGCGATATTCTCGGGAATGCACTCAATGTAAATTTTAAGTTATCTTAGTATGTTTCATAAATTAATTTCCTTATCTATTCCATAAAGTAATTTCCTTATCTATTCCATAAAGTAATTTTGTTATTATTTTATAAAGTAATTTTGTTATTATTTTATAAAGTAATTTTGTTATTATTTCATAAAGTAAATTTTGTTATCTCTTTTACAAATTTCGTAATTTTTTTCCATAAGGTAACTTTAAATTATTTGTTTTATGAGAAAATTTTATTACCTGCATTATATAATAATTCTGTAAGAACTATATAAGATAATCAAACTATAATAATTAATTTTAAGTTAAGAATCATGTGAAACAGAAAACTAAACTTACGTGATGAAATAATTATTTATTTTATGAAACAATATATATTTTATGTTGTTTATATTCCTTTTAACAGGCATTTGGGTCGATAATTTATATAAAAATAAATGAAGAATGAGCTAAGAAAACAAGATGGAAATGGGCTTACCCCTACTAAATTTTCGATGAGCTCCATCCTCGATGGGACGAAATACTCGTCGACGTCTCTTCGCTTTTTCGTTCTCAAGAAATGATCGTTCGGCGAAAGTTGTTTTTTACTACAAGCGTTCCACAACACTTCCTCTACAGTCATATTGTCCCTGACATTCAATGACGTCGTAGATACAGTCTGTCGAATAAAATTAATCATTAAACCATTTCATAGATGAATTATTTAATTATTAAAAAGGAATTGATGATGAATTCATTGAGGCGAATTGATGAATCTATTGATTGGTGAATTCATTTAGGAGAATTAATGAATCCATTGATTGATGAATTCCTTGAGGACAATCGATGAATTCATTGATCCACCATATCAATGAATCTATTGAGAATTGATAAATTCATTGAGGGCAATTGATGAATTCATTGATCCACCATGTCAATGAATTTATTGAGGAGAATTGATGAATTCATTGAGGACAATTGATGAATTCATTGAGGACAATTGATGAATTCATTGAGGACAATTGATGAATTCATTGAGGACAATTGATGAATTCATTGAGGACAATTGATTAATTCATTGATCCATCATGACAATGAATTTATTGAGAAGAAGTGATGCATTCATTGATCAATCATGTGAATGAATCATTGACATGATGGATCAGCTAAAGAAAAGAAGTTGATATCACGTAAAAAGGAAGAACTGTATTTTTCTCTTTATCACTACTTTATTAAAAATTGCATAATTACTTTATTAAAAAATGTATAATTACATTATTAAATAAACTACACAATTGTGCTTTATTGAAATTATTTAATCAGCAATTATATAATTAGTCATTACTTCTTGCTCGGCATTTTATGATATTCATAACATAGCTTAAAATACCTCAGCCAACAACGTAGAGTTTCCAAATTATTGAAGGTCCCCAGGCACATGTTATATACATTACAATATATGTAAAATTGCAATTTATTTTAAATTCTTACGGAGGGGAGTTCGGGTCCCACAGGCCCATAGAATTATACATCTAGGATCTTCTGCAATAGACAATTTACATGCTTTTATATTTCGATGTAATTTCCTCACTCACTTGGTTGTCCGGAATCTGTATCTTGATTGCCCTTTCCGGCATCGTCGGAATATCTAAACTGCAGCTAAAACATCGAATAAAACCGAAGTGACTTATATGTCCAACAGAAATACGATTAATAATATTTACTACTCTATCTTTTATAATCAGGAAAAATAATTAGATCTAATGTAAGCAGTGGCGTAGCAATTTAAAAGTAATGTTGAGGGGATTGGGGGGCTTAAGTAGCTTTAAAGAAAATGATGTGTTCTGATTGGGGGAGGGGGCTTGAGTCCTTTGGGCCCCATGTCCTACGCCAGTCAAGCTAAGTTCATAACATTCGGGCAATAGGACTGGGGCATATCGAGTTCAACCCTTAAACTGAAGAACTGAACTCCTCGGTCCCCTCGCTAGGGAATCACGGGCGCCCATATGGGGGGGGCAGAGAGGGTTCAAGCCCCCCCCCCTAACCGTTTAAAAATTTGATTTGCCCGAACCTGCTATGCATTTACTTTCAAAAGTTTTACAGTCACATTTTTATATGGTTTTGGTATCTTGTATATTCACTGAAATCCTCGACAGCTTTGAGAAGGAGGTAATAATTTTTCTCAGCCCCCTCCCCCCCTAAAAGTACTCGTATGGGCGACAATGTACAGAATAGCACCTTTTCATTTTTCAATTCAAAAGGAATACTGTCTAACTCGAATTGATCGATACTCCCAATTCTAAGACTATGTCCCGAAATTGTCAGATGTATTTGATCAATTATTCTCACTATTATTTTCAGTTTATCCTTTCCGTATATACGAGGACTATATCAATAAATATTTATTAATTGACCCCATTTTATGGCGCAAGGACAGCTAGGGTCATATTGCACCAAATTTGAGAAGTTTCAAATCTTGTTTTGAATAACTTTTCCCGTTTGAAGAAAAATGAATTTCAAATCGCGTTACGACGAACAAGCGCTCTATGCTCTAGCATTGGTGCTGCTCATTAGTGTCCTCAGCGTTAATGCTAATAATTAATCAATTTAGTATCGTGATATTAATTAGTGCTATCAACGTTAGTACTATCGATTAGTGCTAATAGCGAATGAGCACCACGTGATACAGTATTATGTGAAATATGAGTGCAATTTGAAGGAAGATTCCTTACTTTCCACTGTTAGATCTAGAAAGGATTCCTCTCGACCTCCTTTTAGTAGCTCCTCGCCCAGATAAGAGGTTTGTGAGCAAAGATGGGCTCCGAGCACAAATATATGCATGGAAAGAAGACACTGTAAACACTCCCAGCGTGTTCAGTGTATTCTTCGTTGCCTTCGACACGTGTGTTAGTAAGCTCTGCGAACATAGAAAGTAAGGGAAGCATTACACCACCAAATACGAAATATAAAAGTTTTCAACACTTAACTTGCGGCTTGCACAAAAATTCCTGCGAATTTTTCACCTGTTAACTGGGTATGACGACATTTTTCGTCATGCCCGGAAGACTACCAAAATGCGAATGACGACATTTTTCGTCATGGCCAAAATGCACATGACGACATTTTTCGTCATTAAAATTAACCGTATTATGTTGAACGCATTACGTTTTATGTAGTTCTTATATATTTAATCCTAGCGTGATGGTGTGATGACATTACTTATCACTGTGAAAAAAAGTCCCCAGTGTGAAACGAGTTTCACAAAATTCATTTCAGTTTAAACGAGTTTCACAAAATTTTATTCCCCGGTTAACAGGTTAAAATCGAGATTGGCGCTGAGGCTTTGGCTTGGCGCTGATGGCTTTACCAAGCACCAACGACTTCAGAGCGAAAAGTCGCCTCTTATTGATGAAATACAAACGGACAAAAACCCCTACAAACTTATGTTGGCGTCAAAGTAGTTGGTTAAGTGTTAAAAACTTTTTTTTTAAGTATGTTACTTTAAATTAGAAAGTATAAGACAATATTACAAACGCAAAGTATAGTGAGGATATTGGTTTCGAGGTATATTTCTGACATATAGTTCGTTCACGAAAAGTAGTCCGATGGTACCGTTAGAAATAACGGGAGCTGACGTCATAAACGTCCTGGCCGATTACAGCAGAGAGGAGAATGTCATTTCAGAACTGGGTTTTGTCACAGACAAATAGTCGCTAAAAACCAGTTACGAAATGACGTCCTCCCCTCTGCTGTAATCGGCTAGGCCGTTTGTGACGTCAGCTCCCGTTAATTCTAACGGTACCATCGAACCATTTGGCCGGGAACGAACGAACTATACTTAGCCGTTTTTCGATCGAAATAGAAAAATAGATTACATTATTGAAAGTGTAATAAATAGAAAAATAGATTACATTATTGAGAAGTGTAATAAATGAAAATAGATTACATTATTGAAAGTGTAATAAATAGAAAAATAGATTACATTATTGAAAGTGTAATAAATAGAAAAATAGATTACATTATTGAAATTAATAAATGAAAAATGATTACATTATTGAAAGTGTAATAAATAGAAAAATAGATTACATTATTGAAAGTGTAATAAATAGAAAATAGATTACATTATTGAAGTGTAATAAATGAAAAATAGATTACATTATTGAAAGTGTAATAAATAGAAAATAGATTACATTATTGAAGTGTAATAAATAGAAAATAGATTACATTATTGAAGTGTAATAAATGAAAATAGATTATTGAAAGTGTAATAAATAGAAAAATAAGATTACATTATTGAAAGTGTAATAAATGAAAAATAGATTACATTATTGAAAGTGTAATAAATAGAAAAATAGATTACATTATTGAAAGTGTAATAAATAGAAAATAGATTACATTATTGAAAGTGTAATAAATATGGTTATTATTGAAAGTGTAATAAATGAAAATAGATTACATTATTGAAAGTGTCTTTATTCGCCTATTGTGGTGATTAATACGATAAATTTAATGCTACATTTCCCAAGACTGGGAGAAACTGGGGGTACATTTTTGTTCATAGATTATAGTAGCAGAATTCTTATTGATATGGAAAGCTTCCAAAAATCTAGTTTCTAAGTAGATGTAGGCTGACAGATTATAGTTGTGGTCGGATGACCTTCTAGTGACCGCGCCATAGTCGAGTTCGCGTTCAGGTGAGAGACACACTCCACTTATCCACAAAGTAAAAGTCTCAGTTTCAACCGAACCGAGAAGAGGGGAGCTTAGGATGATAACAGTATCTGGACTATGATTCTGTAACCAGCAGTGAACGGTGATATTTATTTACGCATGTGGATTTGTGGAATTCTACCTTCTCTAAGTATTTACAGTGTTCCTTTAATCTACGTTATATACTATAAGGCCCATTTTGTCTCACAGATATAAAGTAAATTATATTCACAAAAAATCAGGTAAACTCCCCAACGTTTCAAAACTAGGAGATATATATTGTACTTAATTTTGAAGCATAAATTTTATTCTATGGGGAAAAGATTGCTCTGAAATTGACCCATTTAATTATTTTGGAGAGGACGAATGTTAATTTAAATCTGTGTGATTAATAAAGGTATAACTATTTCAAAAATATACATACCGTTCAACACCTTAGGTGTTTACAAAACAACAAGGCACCAATTATACAAAAACCGCTTTACTCGGAACTCTACACATATCAAAATGCTTAATTATATCTCATGTTCTTGGGAAAAACGTGATACGGTGGAACCTGGTAAAGTGGCTACCTTGGTAAAGTGACGACCTTGGTAAAGTAATTACCTTAGTAAATTGACCACCCGAATCAAGTGACCACTTTCTCTAAGAGAAAACTGGTAGGGACTTAGTCATGCCTATACTAAAGTTTGCTGTGAGTAGTGACCACCCCTCTATGGCGACCATTTTAATCCAGTCCCAAAAGTGGTCACTTTAGACAGGTTCTACTGTATTAAAAATAACTGCAGTAACTAAAACATAATTGATGGTGAAAATAATAACAATAACAACAATAATTTATGCACTATTTTCTTTACATTTGATCTCACTGAGTGTGCTTGCCATCATAATCTTAGATGGCTACTGCAAACAAATTCACAAAAGTCTACTCGAAAGTTTGCTGTCACCACAGTGGAAAAAAAGCCTTAGAAATTAATAATATTTGAAAATACTGAGAAAAAATGGCGACTGTGACAGGATGCACAGGTTGAGGGATGAACGTGTTCATATATATCGGGATATACGTTCACCATCCAACGTCGTTTGTGACAGAGGGGATCAATAGAACTTAAAAATGGATTAATACATTTATTGTTAAACAGAAACTTAGGTCGAGCTCGCCGGCTGCGTTAGCATTTTTGCGTGCCCTGCGTCTTCTTATCCTCTCAACCATAGACAATGGTATATTCCTGTATAGTTTCTGAGACGCTCTTTCCGATATATGCGTCTTCTACTTTATATTAACATTTGTGTGAGTTTTGGATGACGTTGTGAAATTTTTGCAATTTTATTTCCTTATTTGACATTTTCAAGTCACTAGAACTGGTTCAATGTTTTGGAGTGCACGTGAAATGCGTCGATATAGTTGAGGTTTATTGTTTGAGACTAAAACTGGCGTCGTTAATTCTCGGAATCATAAGCTATAATGATTTGAAATTTCCGCGGACGCCCAAAATGTCATTTTTGTGTTGTGCCCTGTCCCTCGCGCACTGTATATGCACGGCAGTGACCATGTTTTGGAAGGGAACGCGACTACATAGCGGTTAGGATGATAACAAAACCATTCCAGTCGGACATAGTTTCAGAGTCATTTAATGGTTTTTTATCGGTACGTTACATCAAGGTTTCTGGAATGTCATCCAATCTTGGAGACAGTGAAATTCTAGACGTTTTCACGTCCAAAATAACTGCAGTTGAATTGTGCAGTTTCATTGTGAAAGTAATAATTACAATGATAACAATAATTTACACACAATATTTCCTTTGCATTTGATTGCACTTACTGTACTTGTAGTCACAATCACTATTGCCTATAGTAAATAAATTCACAGAAGTCTACTCGAATGTTTGCTATGACCACAGTGAACGAAGCCCCAAAAATTTATAAGTTTTAAAAATACTGAGAAAAACGTCATTATATAATAAATATGCTGTTAGTGTCAAATCCAGAAAAGACGTTAAAATTGAGCTAGTCAACGGGATTCCATATTAACTTTCAAAGATTTTCGAAATTATATTTGAACTTAAATTTAAACCAATAAGGTTCAATAAATGTTTCATAAATCATGACATTTCATTACGGATAATGTCACGATATGAATGATGACCAATGTCACGCGATCACAAATTCTACGTCGTTAGTTTGCACACTCCTTCAGTCCTTTGCTTTTCGAGCTATTTCCAGAAAATTCGATAACGCTTCCTTCAAAATTCAGAAGTGGGCTATTTTGCATATAAATGGAAGTATTTGCAGACCCGATGTGCTGCAAAATGCGAAGCTCAATCATCTTCTTTAGCATCAAAAGACGTTTACGGTGCTTCACAAAAAACATTGCATCCACATTTGTGTCCGAATAGAAAAACGTGAAACACAAGCGAATAAGCAAACAACAGCTTCATAGTAAAACACTCTAGAGATGAAGATTTGTCTTGCATCTTTTTTTAGTTTCTATTTACTGGTATAGAACTTCCAGAATGCAAATAAGGAATTTTTTGAATCTGCACTGTTTTAAAATTTAATTTTAGATAAAGGCATTTGTCAATGGCGTCAAGGAAAGGGAGAGAGTTATTGAAAATGTGCATCGATGTGGGTTGTCAATACACTAACTGATTTAATTTCATGACACACATATTCTACAGGGGTTCACACACATGTTCTACAGGGGTTTGCACACATGTTTTACATTCACACACATGTTCTACAGGGGTTCACACACATGTTCAAGTCAATACACCTATGTAATTAATTGGGGTGATTCTTTCATCATAGTCGATGATGTGGTTGTATTAAATGATTAAAGATTCGCAAAGAAAAGAATGATTTTTCTGAGTCTGGTGGCAGTCCCATAAACCCAGGTCTCCTCAATTTCTGGGGCTCTATCCAGGGGCAGACTGGGTCCTCTCAAAATGTGCATACCTTGGATTATCGGAGAGCGCGAGTTCTCGCCCATTCGGAGGAGCGAATTCTATGGCCCCATGAGGACGTACCGGCCCCGCCGGGGCCGCCGGCCCAATCCGCCCCAGGCTCCATCCATCCATTAAGCTACAGAAGACTATCACTCTCCCCGCTGGAAGCGGCTATATAAGTCTTTTACCACGGACAAGTTCGCAAAGAATGGTGCAGTGTTTTGACCGCTTTTTAAACCAAGGCGACAAGTCAAAGATGGCAACCGTCCGAAAGCCGAGACGAGCGTTAATATTTAATTAAATTCACCCAGCATAGCCGATTATGTGGTTGTATTAAATGAAAATCCTCTCTTCGCGAGCATTGAATAATCTAATACCTATATACGTTCACTGAAATATGATTATTGATGGAGCAAAATGACCCTTGTCGTCCTTGAACCATAAAAAATCTAACCAACCAATTATGATTGAGTGAACAATCATAATCTAACCAACCAATTATGATCCCTCATCCAATATCTTGTTGATACCTTGCTGCTTCTTTTGATTGGTTGGTTTTACAGCTCAAAGACTACAATGGTCATGCTGCGCCGGGACCTACTGTTTTCCGAGGAATCCGAACCTCTTAAGGCCTAGGGAACCAAACCCCGGACTACGGTGAGCAGTGCGATCTTTATGAGATCTCTGAGTAAGCGTTCTTTGCACCGTTGGGAGTCGAACCTGGATTAACGGCGCACTAGGTGAACACGTTACCACACTGCGCCACCGCAGGGCGCTGCTTCTTTTGATTGGAGAGCAATGGTACTACTCGAAGTAGTATCCACTCTACCAGGATTCCGTAGTCTGTTTTGGATTGTTTTTTAAGTTTTATGGCGCAGGGGTTATGACCTATTCAAAAAGACTAGGAACCGAAGGACTCGCCCCTTAAATAGAGGTGTTCCTTATTCGGAGGTGCCCCTTTACGGGAGTCAACACTGTATATTTTCTCATTTGGTTGTGTTTTACTGTCCAAAGAAAGTAAAGGTCATGATTTTCTGGAATCTACAATGTTTTGTGGAATCCGAACCTCTAAATGTTCTAGAAGACTAATCCCAGGACTACTGTGAGCGTGGCACAGGTGGGAGTCGAACCTGGGATACCCGCAAGTGAGGCGAACGCATTACCACTGCTGCACCAAAGCAGGGCCTATTTGTCGTGGAGATCAGCAAGCAAAGTGTTTCTGTTAAGGCCCACAATTCAAGAACAAATATTCAGGTGTTTCCAACTTTCGCAACTGCCTTTCTACGGGACCAACAAGGCTCAGTTGTGATAAAGTTGAAGGATATTTGTTGGTTGGTTGTATTTTTATAGCGCAAGGACAACAATGGTCATTCTGCGCCAAGAAGGATATTTGTAGGAGAAAGGGATGGTTCTTCATGTGCTTCATGTCTGCGCCATGTTTGTCGGACAGCTCTTTGACTAAATAAACCCGATGTCATGCGGCATTGTTATTATTGTTATCCTGAAGGACACCACAGTGACATAATTTGGCCTTTTGAAATTTTGAATAATCCGTAGATTTATCCACTACACCTGTAACTTTCTTATTGGCTAAAACAGAAAAACCTTGTATACAATGTTTATACCTTCCGGCCACCCTTCCCATTAATCTCCTTGCACAATCCTCCTCCTCCTCCTCCTCCATGTTTATACCTTCAAAACACATCGTTTTGCTAGTCAGTGCCAAGCGTAAACCATTTTGCATGAAGTGGTCATATTTCAAAGAATACTCCCTGTATAGCTAGATACGAAAAAATAGCGTGTTTTTCTTAATTCAGAATATCAAAAACGACTGTATGTTTATAGTATCCACTAACATATTTTAGACGATATTCGAATATTGAAGACGTTAGATCAGTGCTTCCCAAACTATGAGGCGTGGGTCCATTTTGGTGTGGCGCGTTTTTTAAGTATGCATGTCTTCAGAAACATTTTTTAAAAATTGAAAATGGGCTAAAAAAAAAGTTTGGTTTCTATGGAAGCCAAACACGTATCCAGGGTTTTTCTTTGGGGGGTGGGGGTGGAGGCACTTTCTCTGGATACAGACCTGGTAAGGTATGATGTAGGGAGGGGGTGGGAAAAGAACGGCATCCCTACAAAAGTAGTAGCAACTTGCGTGTTCTCGCGATTTCACATTCTGCCTGCAAAGAAGTGAAAATGATTTATATAGTAGCGTGTTCGTTCGAAGTACTCTTTTGTACTTTTTGATATAGAACTACTTTTAACATGGCGTCCTTACCCGCAGGTTAGTACGTTATTTTTTAATTAGGTTTATTGTGCTATGATTAATAGTATTTTATAAAGCTCATTTAATATTGACGCATTAAAAAAAAGTTAAGTTTTGATGGTTCTATATTTGTTTATGGAAATTTAATTTAATCAGTCCATATCATGTCCGTAATTTTAACATATATGTTTCCTTATAAGTTGATCTGGCTGAAACATAAAAAAACCTTGCCCATGTTTGCCCCATTTGGAAATATTCCATTTTATACAGGGTGTCCATAATTTAAGTCTTCCTATTTAGAGTCAACCTGTAGCTTGATCTAACATTGCAAATGGCTCCAAATTTAGCAAGTAGCTTAGCTAGACCATGTGGCAGAGATTTTGAAAAGAAAAGATTATACAGAGTGGTTATAAAATAAGTTATCCGGTCTTGATAAAATTTCGTTAAGAGCCAAAAGTTCAATAATTTGATCGCTTGTAACTTTCGATAAAATCGGATTGTTTTCAAAATTGCGACATCATTGTTTTCAGAAAAAAAACAAAACAAACTCAAACATGATATGCATTCTAACTGAAATTTGTCAAGCGCCCTGGTGCCAGCACCAGAGGCGCTCAAAATTTTTGTCTCTCAAAATCAAATGCGCTTGACTTGATAAAGAATAAAGTTGATTCTGTTCAATATATTGAGGTGTTCAAAAGTTATTAATTTTTCCCAATTTCTCGGTGTAATAGCCCCACTGTCCGTCGCCCAAATTCCCCTTGCTTGGCGAGGGGAGCTTGGGCGACGCCAAGCGAGTCAAGCGCTCGCCAAACAAGCAAATATAAAGGTGATCGACGTGTGTAGCTCAATGGATAACAGCACTTGACCGGCTATCAAGAGATTGTGCGTTCGATTCCCAATAGGCGCTGAGAAATCTTTTTATTTCCTTTGCGAGTAATTTGTCATCTGATGTTATCACATCATGAGCATATTATCATATGATGAGAATCGTTGTCTTTACTAAATATCTTTCACAAACATTAGGCATCAAGGCCATTTATGGTAGGTGTGCGGCATGTGTTGGTTGAGGGCACTCAACATTAGAATTTACATGAACGACACCAGCTCTGTGGTACTCGGGCAACCAGGTTCATAGTACAAGTCCTGTTAAGTATAAAGGTTTACATTCGATCATGGCATTTATTGCACTCAATATCTCACAAAATCATTAGCATGTCTTGCCTCGTGGTCCAAGCGGGGCTACAGTTGCCAGCCACAGATGCTCCGCACATGGTATTCATTTATAATTTCTGTTTCTTAGGGAGGGCTAAACTATTCTAAGAGAGACCTTGCCATGCTTATGCATAGAATATATATGTGTGGTCAGTGTATGCCCTTAATTAACTTTTGAAGGCTTGCTTACCTTAGGGTTTGGCAACTCTCCATTTTGCAAAGAAGACATGTAGCATCGTAATCGAAATTGCTCGCAATGCAGACGTTCCATATTTTCTTCCCATTGGCTGATCTGATTCGTGAGAGCCAATCGGCTGTCGGCATCAGCAACAACTGTTAACTGCAGTTCAGCCATATGCTTCAGTTTATAGTCCTAGGAAATAAATGAAATGAAACAGTAAGCTCCTCGATGATTGCACATATTCCATATCTTTATATACTTTATCAAAAACTGTTTACCCAACGAAAATTTTGCGTGCTTTTAAGTGAAATATGAAAGGAAACAGCAAGATCCTTAATGATTTCCCTCATTATATCGTTATATACCCTATAAGAAACTATTTGCCACATGACAAGCTTGCGTGCTCTTCAGTGCAATAGTTCCACTGACGTACGCAGGGGGGATGGGAGACATAACCTCCCATTATGGCACAATTTTGTATATATACATATGCGGATATATAGAGTTATAGCTCTGTAACCTTCCTTATAATACTATAACTACCCCTTTAGGAACTTACCGCGCTTGTGCTAAAGAATATTTCATTTAGAAAACTCTACATTTGTCCTTTAAACCAAAAAACTTATATAAAAAAAAGCGAACAAAAATTACAATAAGACCATTTTTAAAAACCAATCATTTGCCTGCCAATATTTACTGAAATCTATACTTAAACTTGAACGCGAATCGGAAATTCATATTAAAATCGAAGAACAAGAAAATGCTTGTACAAAAAGAGTTCATAAAGAACGTTCATACGTAATTTCTTTATAAAGTTCATATAAAAATTTATTTTATAAAAAGTCTGAATAATGTTCTTTCAGAGAAATTCTGCATAGGACTGTCCCATGGGAAAAGTTCGTATAAGAATCTTTCAAAAAAATTTACATAGAAATCTTTCAGAAAAAATTACATAGAAATCTCTGAGAAAGTTTACATAGAAATCTCTCAGAGAGAGTGTACATAGAAATCTCTCAGAGAAAGTGTACATAGAAATCCTCAGAGAAAGTTTACATAGAAATCTCTCAGAGAAAGTTTACATATAAATCTCTCAGAGAAAGTTTACATAGAAATCTCTTATAAAGGAAGTTCGTGCAGAATTTTTTTTAAAGGAAAAATTCGCATAGTAATTTCCCATGTGAAAAGTTAACATGGAAGTCTTTTACATAAGAAAGTTTGCCTAGGAACTTTTCACAGTGGAAGTCCGCACAGAGAAAGTTCACGTATTAAAAGGAAGATTCCTTCAAATTCTTACACGTTTTTCAACTCTTGAAACCAATGCTCGATCACTGCACTTCACAAACCGTAATTAACAATCCTGTATTCCCGCAATCTACAGCAAAGCTTTATTTGTTTAGATCTTTGTATCCGAAACATGAATGACGAGTAATCAGAAAAGAGACCGATGGTTTAACCAGGCCCGTAGCCAAGCCGGAGCCAGAAGGGGCCTGTCCCTAGTTGCCCATTCGAGCTATTTATATACATAGAACAATGCCCGGATGCGCTGTGCCCCATAATGCCCTTTGCCTTGCCCCAGTTGCCCCTTTATCTTGGCTATAGGTCTGAGCTTAACGCAACCGCTGAACTGTGATGCATTCACATACACGATAGTATCCTACAGTAACGTAGTAGTCATGCATTTGAATATTGTGTCATTAATCTGGGCACGATTCCAATGATACCGTAGAACGCGTGACACCAGGACATGTGCCTTAGTTCCTAAACAGGGGTAAGATTCTTAGGCGACGGGCAATACGCCTTGCCTTGGGCTTCGCGCAATACGCCTTGCCTTGGACCTCGCAAAATCTGAGGGTGCCTCTGTCAGAAGCTTAGTAAGGAACTTGCCGAATTTAAACTGTTTATACTCTCAGTAATTGTAATAACTAGAAGGGGCTGGTTATAAATTGAGCGGAATAATTTTTTTATGGATTACAAAATTTCAAACACTCACTGATTCGCTCTCTTTTTCGAGTCTGAATATCTCTTCTTGCAGAAGATGGAGAGTCCCCGTTTTACCTCGATGCCTGGCAAACGCAGCTGCGCACGCGCAATGGATGCTGTTGATCCAGTTTTCCAGTTCTACATGACAGGGTGCCTAGAAAAGATAACAGCATACCATAAATAACAGTAATAAGATAACTAATATTTTTTAAATGGTTAAAATAACAAGATTAATGACCTGTCAAATACAGAATAAAACAAATTAATAATCTGCCAAATACCCAGCAAATTATCCAAATTAATAATCTGTCAAATACTAAACAATATATTCAAATTAATAATCTGTCAAATATTGAGTAAAATATCCAAATTAATATCCTATAAATGATTAAAATAGTCTATATAATTTTAATCATAGGCTGGCGCAGAAAGTTCATAATGAGAGTTACAGGGTTACATATCCATATATTCATATGCATAAATACAAAATTTCATCGCAATAGTGGGTTAGAACCGCATAAACCACACCTGCGTAAGGCCAGCGAGTTTACTAATCTATTAAATAATTTTTAAGATCGGAAAATTAATTGATTAACAAATACATTAAAACTAGTTAATGGATTATGGAATGCATATTATATACGAAATAAAATTACTATTGTGTTCAATTATATAAAATACCGATTATAAAATAGAATTGTATATAAAAAAATACTCAATTATAAAAAGAGAATTATATAAAAACTGATTATAAATAAGACTATATAAAACTGATTATAAAATGACTATAAAATAATTGATTATAAAATAAGACTATATAAAAATACTGATTATAAAATAGAATTATATAAAAAATACTGATTATAAAATAGGATTATATAAGAAAATATTGATTTTATAATAAATTATATAAAAATACTGATGGCAAAATATGATTATATAAAAAATACCACTAATAATGATAATAACGAATAACCTGTCAGTCACTGATTTATAATTAGGCTCACGTCACTGATTATACTAATGTCTAATAAACGCTGATTATAATTAATATCTAATAAATACTGATTACGATAAGAAATTTAATAACCCATCAAATATCAGTTACAATTAATAAGCTAATATCTTATAATATACCGATTAAGATAAATTAGTTAATCAAATAAGAAATACCAATTAAGATAAATTAATTGATAACCAAATGCAGGTTAATAAATACAAATTAAGGTAGTTAAAACCCATCAAATATCGATTACAGTTTGTTAGTTAATATCTTATCAAACACTGATTAAGATAGGTCGGTCAATTAAATACTAATTAAGGTAAGATAATTAGTTAACTCATCAATTATTGATTAAGATAAGAAAGTCAGTAACCTACCAAATACCAATAAAAATAAAAAAAAATTAATATGAAAACTAATATATATATCTGGAAAAAATTATTTACCTGGAATAAGTAAGCATCCCCAAAGGCTGTACTTAAACAGAAAATATAATCTCGTTTGGGATGTTCGGGAATAGGTTGCATAATAGCGCCATCTACGATGATCAAATGTTTAGGAGCGCTGTCAATGGCCCTGCTATCTCTATTGTCGCAAGGATAGAACAACAGCGTCGTGCCCTTCAAACAGACCCAATATCCTTTCCATCCTCGTTTACGCGCCAGCTCCACTTGCTGTTTCTTCCGTAACAACCACTTCTTTACACTCAAGAAACTGGAAAAGAAAAACACAGTTTAAGTCCACGAATCCTGGCCACCGGAAAATACGGAAAACTGAAACTTTTTAAAATTTCTGTACTTTTCGGAGTGAGATTGTGTTCGCACATGATCGTTACACATGCACGAAACAGCACGGGTACCATTTAAAAATATTTTACACACATTTTGATCAATGAAGTATTCTGTATTTGTTAAGAAATAACTAAACAAAGTTTGCCGATTCATCTCTTCTTTATTGTCACTTGAATTTTAATTTTAAGAGCAACATTCAATAATCCGGAAAACCGGATAATCCGAACTGATCAAATCTCCAAATGGGATTTTTGAACATTTTCTACGCAATATTTGGATGATGGTAAGGCAAACTGGACTAACAACCACTGAGGTTTGGTGTTCAAATTTCAAATTTGGTAATTTTAAGATTTTTTTTTATTCATCTGAAGCATTTTAAAAATTTTAAAGAGAGTTTGGGGAGAGTTATTTTAAGGAGAGTTTTGGACTACAGCGGGTTCTACAATGGAGTAAAAGTAGCGCATTCGTGCGATTAACTCGGGCTTGAATCTGATGGTACTGTAGCGCACGTGTCATTTTTACCTTCTCATCGTAGTTCGGGAATTGTGGTTCCCTAGACACCATAGGTTCGGTTTCCTCGGGAAACTATAGGTCCCGGCGCAGCATGGCCTTGCCCAACCTTGCTCCATAAAACGAATTGTAGTAAGGCTGTAATTAAAATCACCAGAATATCTTTGGACTATAACCGCTCTCTCTTTCTTTCTTTCTTTCTTTCTTTCTTTCTTTCTTTTTTTCTTTCTTTAAGTTAAAGGAAGATCATTATGAAAACTTGGAAGTTTCATGGCTTGTTTCCGAAAATTTCCTTAGTTTGGCACAGAATGCCCCTTCCTGTCCTGGCGGCATAAAAATAAAACGGGCCGAAAATTGTGAAATAGTTTATTTTAATCCTGTTCACTTCTCATCCACAGCGATATTCCTTGAACTATAGTAATGTGAAATTGGCGCCTGTTCATAGGTTCTTCGAAAATAAATTCTTCTCCCTTCAACACCTCCTCATTGGCAACACTGTTCAACAAGTGTAGCGATTGTCATAATTCAAAATCTTTGTAAAATCGACATAAAAAAGGAACAGGAAGTCAGAGAAACTTTTCTAAAAGAAAAAAAATAAGAAAAACGGATAAAAAAATAATCATAAATATACGGTCTATGAAGTGGTTTAGTGAAAATGATGTTTATCTTCTGGCCTGGCCAGCGCAGTCCCCGGATTTCAACCACATCGAACACTTTTTGGGTATTCTCAAGCGAAAAATACGGGAGCATTCCGCTACACTAAAAGAAACGTTAAAATATGTGACACAGGAAGAATGGAAGATGATGACAAAAGAAGAAGGCCGTAAGCTAGTAAGCACTATGCTTACTAAAACATATGCTTATTAAAAAAGTAATGAAGTTATTAAAGCTAACGGAAACTCAATCAAATATTGATAATTTTTCATAAAAATGCTTATTTTTTTATATGCACTTTTATATTTCCCAACTCATCAGTATTTTAAAATAAATGAATTACTATTGGGTGTCTGATATTTTTTTCCGATACTGTTTTCGACACGGACGACCCAGTGGTAATATCCACCGCCTTCGAAGCTACTGTGTTTGGGTTCGATTCTTAAGCAAACGTGGTTTGTTGAGAACGTATTGTGGGGCGGTTTAAATCGCCTATCATGACGCCCCTATCTCAAAGGGACGACAATTAACTGTTTTCACTTGGCAGTTTGAGAATTGACGGACATTAAAAGAGTTAATTAAAACCATAAATGGTGGACATTTGAATAATAATATTCGGTGCGAATGTGTATGCTAAATAAGATGTGGAAGCCTTTCAAGCAGGGTTCCTTAATTGGGGTTCCCTGAGAGGTTAGAAGTTGCTATGAGTTTTACAAATTTTTGTATTCGGAAACGAAAACTCTACCAATGCCACTAATGTCATGTGAGCTGTAAATATGATTTATTTGGGATTTCGTGAAGGTGCCTTGAATGCTGAAAATAAATTTTAAAGATTTTTCGAGAGAAAGAAGATTGAAAAAAAGGTGACTTGAAGTCTGTGCCACCTGGTAGTTTATCTAAATCAACTTATGTAAGAGTTTCAAAGTTGTATTTACATACGGAATTCTAATTTTCTATTTGTTATTAAATTTTTGTTCTAAAATGTCAGATGTCATACCATTCATTATTTTTTATCACTATTATCAAAACCTGGGACAGAGTGACCGAAGATATTCTTATGAATGGTAAATTTTTTTTATCTTTTTAACTCTATTTAATCTGACAAGCGCAATCTGAAGCAAAGTTTGCGGTGAATGAGAAAAAGAGTAGTCATTCTTTGGAATGCATGAGAATGATTAACTCATTCATTTGAATTAATGATCATTCTTCTTCACACTTCCATTACATGAAGGGGAATTACAACTCATATTCTCATTTCGCAAGTATATGAATGATTTAAAAGAAGTGAGAATGAATACAACGTATCTTTTACAAAAATTTGGAGGAAAGAATTCAGTCACCGAAGTGAATAATTTCGCCCACCTATAAGCTGAAGATGAGAATATTAAAGCTACCACCAAATCTGAATGTCTTCATTCATGAAGATGCAGAATGACGTCATAAAACATAGGAGCATTCTGATTGGTTAAGGATGCAGAAGCGTGGGCGTAAGTGATGACGTCTACAGTCTCAATTTGATGTCATTTTCTTACGTTTGAATAATCCGTATTACGTCATTGTTAGATTCTGAAACAAATGACACTCAGTGTGAACTTAAACCGATTAGTTTTGAACCTAGGGTCTTCAAAATTTCATTTAATAACTAATTTAAACTAACGGAGTTATTATAATCATCTCTGTATTTAATTCGTAGCTTAAATTAAAATGCATGTATGCATAACGTGGCTTGCAAGTTTTTTTTTATTGTAGTCATAAATACAGGGTGACCATGATTGAACTGACGATGTTCAGAGCCATATGTAGCTCAATCTAGCATCAGAAACCGCGCCAAATTTGATGAATCATTTAAGGCAAGATGGGAAGAAAATTCCGTGAAAATGAAAAGTAGTTCCAAAAGTCGCCAAAAGTGGGAATGTGACGTCATACCGTATAAAAATGAGTTGAAATGTATAGACAAAAATGAAATTGAAACAATACTTCTTTCTCAGCGTATTTATTTCCCCCGTGTGGAAATGGATCGGGTTTAATATGGCCAACTTTCTTGTGGAACAGGAATTGCGTCTTGTGCACCATATTCTCTACAAACGAACACAACATGTTTGCGGAAATGTTCATCACAGCCCATGATACGTTGCACGTATACACACGTTACACTTTGCACGTTACACGTTGCACTTTGCACGTTACACGTTACACTTTGCACGTTACACGTTGCACTAATACAACGTACAGCAACTCGAACATAATGACTAAGGCCTGGATTTTCATGCATAAAATTTAACTCAAATAATATGCAAATATACACGAAATTATAACAAAATATGCACGAAAATATGCAAGTGTATAGAAATCTGAATTCTACTCCTAAACAATGTTTTGAAATGTATAAATGACAATATACTGAAACAGTGCAAATGTTCTTGAAATTATTACATAATATGTACTAAAATACATAAAAAGTATCACTTTGTTACGTCCTTGAATATGATTATGCACAAAATCAATACAAAATACACACCACAATGTTTGGCGCAGTATAGCCCAGATGCTCTTGCGCCATAAAAAAGCCAAACAAACAAACACACCACAATGTATGAAATACGTACAGAGATATGTTTGAAACTAGAGCATCATATGCCTTGACTTGGGGTCCAAGGACGCCGCCAGGGTGAAATTTTCTTTTTTTGTGGGGAGAGGGCGCATAAAGGCCTTAAAAATGGAATTTTTTTTACCTCACCTTTTTAATTTTACTTCTTTTTTAAAAAAAATCGAAATATGGGGGAGTAAATAGCTCTCCCCTGTCTATACTTATCAGCGTCCATGGCTTGGGGTGGAAAATATTACACTTGGTTTCGACTTGGAAAGTATTATACATATTGAGAAATATCACCACACAAATATGCAGACGCCTAAAATTATTTTTTTCTAACTTTAATATTATCTAATTATATCAGTTGTAATGAAAACATATTCTGTAGCATTTTTCCCATTTTTATTTAAAATTTAAAAAGAAGTATTTTAAAAAACAACCATCGAATTAATCTAATCGATCGAATTACGACCGGATTAGAAAAATGCACACTTTTTGAAAAATTTATGAAAGTTTTGCAAAAAATATGCCAAAATATGCAGAAACATTCAAAATATGAAAAATATGCGCCCAAAGTCGAAATATGCAAAAACATACAAATGCATAGAAATCCGGACCCTAATAATGACTGTGATAGACGATTAACATTGGCTATCACGGTTTTTGTCAAAGTGTGGAAATCGACGATATTTGGTCTTGGAGAATTTCGTGGAAAGATCAGGCACATTTTTTTTTACCTGGATAGGAGCGAAAAGACCCAATATTGGCGATTCGGGAATCTGAACCATCTCATGTGGGTTTAGGGAAATCCAGTTACATTTACCAAAACGTTGCTGTTTCATTGTTTGTTTCACTGTTTCATTGTTTGTTTCACTGTTTCATGGTTTGTTTCACTGTTTCATAGTTTGCACCACCGTTTGATGTTGTTTGGCTTCACCGAAGATTTAACCAAATGTCAATTTGTGGAAACTAAAAATCAATTAGTGATGTCTAAGTGATTCGATTTGAATGTTATTTTATGACTAAATGAAAATTCAAAAGAAATAATTATCATTTTATAGTGGATGAATGGTGGTAGCAGCTGATTAACAGCAGCTGATAAACGCCAGCTGATTACTAATTGCAAATTTATTATAATAATTAAGGGTCGATTGTCAACAATGATTAAGTACCGATTTCTGATGATGATGGATAAGTGCCTATTTCTGATGAAGATGATGAATAAATGCCCATTTCTAATACCAATTTCTGATGACTAAACGTATTGTTAAATAAATTTTAATTGAATTGAACTAAATGATCATGACTACGTTTAAAGCCATCATAACTAAATTTTAATTGGTAATGTCCGTACTCAAAATACCGTTGAAGTATATGTTTTTAAATTATTACATAATATAATTCAGAGACGTATGTAATTATAAATTGTACGCTTATTTTGTGAAGATAAACGTGCTGATCATTTATGACATGGCATAAATTATGCCACATCCATACCTTGAATTTTGGGAGGGCGCAAGTCCTTGCTTATGCGGAGGCCCCAATCATATCGCCCATGAAGGCGCACGGGCCCGCGGGCCGGCGGCTATGTCCACCCCTGGTCGTGGATACAACACACCCACTCAGATGGATCTAACGCACTCGCGAACAACACGAACATCGAAATTCACACCAGTTTTTAGAACAACACGATTATTTATGAGTAGTAAGAGGTTCACAACGAACCCAGACGGGAAGCACGTCCTTCAGACGTGGTTGGAGCATGAGACGTGAGCCCGATCTAGGTGGCGGAAGACGGTGAACCGGATCTAGGTCACAGAAAAAGTAAACTTGTTGCTACTAGCGTAATTTCACGATTATTTGAGGTCGCGATTACAGAAATGGTGTAATTTCCAAGGTCACGCAAATGTTAAAAATTTCACAGGTCATTTATACATCAACTACTTTTCTTTTAAAATTATAAAATTCGCTAATTCACAAACTTTAGTTCGCGTACATAATACACCAAAAAATTGTAAAAAACCAGTTCGTGAATAATTTAAAATTTGACACAGAGTTCATGAATAGTTCATATCCTTCGTATAGTACCTCATGGCACGAATGTTTACACATTCTCCTTCAGAAATCTTCATAAGAGAAAATAAATGCCAAACTGAGCTAAAATATATTGTGTTCTTATAAATTAAGCTTAATTAATAATTAAAACAGATCTACGTAACATGCCATTAGGAATTGAATATAAATATTGTAGCCTACTGTTGTTATCAACATAAATAGAAATTTGACGTACCTTTAGTATGTTATGGAGAAGGAAAATATCCTTCACTAAATGCTCCCAAAAGGATTTTGTCCATCCCTAAATAATTTGCAGAACCACATGTTTTATTTTTAAGTAAACGATTTTTCCCACATTTGCTGTGCTTTTTTTTTTCCTTTCTTTGTTTGAATGACTTGTTCATGCAAGTCCGCAAAACGTTGTGAAAACTGTAGATTTCACAACGACGTTGTGAAAACTGGAGAACAAATTTGAGAAAGATAGTAAGGAGGAATTATTTTTATGGTGAGGTAACGGATCTTTGTTTTATCAGTGTACGTTTAAAGTTTTTATCTCTGTCAGGGTTTTCTCAATCTCTTTAAGCAAGATTTAAACAGGGAAGTCAAAGCAATAATAAATGTAAATACGGAAAACGTACCCGAAAAGATCTACTACTTTTTTCTGTGTAAAACCAATTACAGCTTATCTTTTATTTATTTAGTTAATACACTTGAAGCAAACAAATTGATAAATTAATTTTAAGAAATATTTTACCGTGGACGCACGATGTTCTATTTGATATTTTAATTTATTGTTCTTGTGAAAAATATATTAAAAATAGTGCAGAGTATTTAGCTTCACCAACAGCTTCTCCATTATTACGTAGATGAAAGGTAAATTGGCCAGAAATTTTTATAATTAATAAAAATTTTTACGCAGTAAGTAATAATAATATATTAAGTGACATAAAAATTAAATAACACGATTTGTTAGAGTTCAATCATCAGAAATAAATGAACATTTTAATAATCGTTTGGTTAATATTCTTCAGAATACAGAGCCTCATTTCGGCCACTTTTCCTATAATTTTAATGCGTAGTTAACAACAACAATGGGAAACAAAATATTTTCTACACCAACCCTCTACGTTTGTTTGTTTGTTTTGTGGTTTTACGGCTCAAAGACTACAATGGTCATGCTGCGCCGGGACC
>QLNU02015270.1:38520258-38532304 GCA_006491805.2 Dysdera silvatica
TTTAAATCGCCTATCATGACGCCCCTATCTCAAAGGGACGACAATTAACTGTTTTCACTTGACAGTTTGAGAATTGACGGACACTAAAAGGGTTAATTAAAACCACAAATGGTGGACATTTGAATAATAATATTCGGTGCGAATGTGTATGCTAAATAAGATGTGGAAGCCTTTCAAGCAGGGTTCCTTAATTGGGGTTCCTTGAGAGGTTAGAAGTTGCTGTGAGTTTTACAAATTTTTGTATTCGGAAACGAAAACAACAATGCCACTAATGTCATGTGAGCTGTAAATATGATTTATTTGGGATTTCGTGAAGGTGCCTTGAATGCTGAAAATAAATTTTAAAGATTTTTCGAGAGAAAGAAGATTGAAAAAAGGTGACTTGAAGTCTGTGCCACCTGGTAGTTTATCTAAATCAACTTATGTAAGAGTTTCAAAGTTGTATTTACATACGGAATTCTAATTTTCTATTTGTTATTAAATTTTTGTTCTAAAGTGTCAGATGTCATACCATTCATTATTTTTTATCACTATTATCAAAACCTGGGGCAGAGTGACCGAAGATATTCTTATGAATGGTAAATTTTTTTTATCTTTTGAACTCTATTTAAGTTGACAAGCGCAATCTGAAGCAAAGTTTGCGGTGAATGAGAAAAAGAGTAGTCATTCTTTGGAATGCATGAGAATGATTAACTCATTCATTTGAATTAATGATCATTCTTCTTCACACTTCCATTACATGAAGGGGAATTACAACTCATATTCTCATTTCGCAAGTATATGAATGATTTAAAAAAAGTGAGAATGAATACAACGTATCTTTTACGAAAATTTGGAGGAAAGAATTCATTCACCGAAGTGAATAATTTCGCCCCCACCTATAAGCTGAAGATGAGAATATTAAAGCTACCACCAAATCTGAATGTCTTCATTCATGAAGATGCAGAATGACGTCATAAAACATAGGAGCATTCTGATTGGTTAAGGATGCAGAAGCGTGGGCGTAAGTGATGACGTCTACAGTCTCAATTTGATGTCATTTTCTTACGTTTGAATAATCCGTATTACGTCATTGTTAGATTCTGAAACAAATGACACTCAGTGTGAACTTAAACCGATTAGTTTTGAACCTAGGGTCTTCAAAATTTCATTTAATAACTAATTTAAACTAACGGAGTTATTATAATCATCTCTGTATTTAATTCGTAGCTTAAATTAAAATGCATGTATCCATAACGTGGCTTGCAAGTTTTTTTTTATTGTAGTCATAAATACAGGGTGACCATGATTAAACTGACGATGTTCAGAGCCATATGTAGCTCAATCTAGCATCAGAAACCGCGCCAAATTTGATGAATCATTTAAGGCAAGATGGGAAGAAAATTCCGTGAAAAAGAAAAGTAGTTCCAAAAGTCGCCAAAAGTGGGAATGTGACGTCATACCGTATAAAAATGAGTTGAAATGGATAGACAAAAACGAAATTGAAACAATACTTCTTACTCAGCGTATTTATTTCCCCCGTGCCGAAATGGATCGGGTTCAATATGGCCAACTTTCTTGTGGAACAGGAATTGCGTCTTGTGCACCATATTCTCTACAAACGAACATAACATGTTTGCGGAAATGTTCATCACAGCCCATGATACGTTGCACGTATACACACGTTACACTTTGCACGTTACACGTTACACTTTGCACGTTACACGTTACACTTTGCACGTTACACGTTGCACTAATACAACGTACAGCAACTCGAACATAATGACTAAGGCCTGGATTTTCATGCCTAAAATTTAGCCCAAATAATACGCAAATATTCTCCAAATTATTACAAGATGTGCAAAAATATGCAAGTGTATAGAAATTTGGACCCTACTCATAAGCGATGTTTAGAAATGTATAAAATAACAATTTATTGAAACAGTGCAAATGTTCTTGAAATTATTGCATAATATGCACTGAAATGCATAAAAAATATCACTTTGTTACGTCCTCGAATATGAGTATGCACAAAATTAACACAAAATACACACCACAATGCTTGGCGCAGTATAGCCCAGATGCTCTTGCGCCATAAAAAATCCAAACGAACAAACACACCACAATGCAAGAAATACGTATGGAGATATGTTTGAAACTAGACCATCATATGCCTTGACTTGGGGTCCAAGGTTTCGGGAAATCCAGTTACATTTACCAAAACATTGCTGTTTCATTGTTTGTTTCACTGTTTCATGGTTTGCACCACCGTTTGATGTTGTTTGTTTTCACCGAAGATTTAACCAAATGTCAATTTGTGGAAACTAAAAATCAATTAGTGATGTCTAAATGATTCGATTTAAATGTTATTTTATGACTAAATGAAAATTCAAAAGAAATAATTATCATTTTATAGTGGATGAATGGTGGTAGCAGCTGATTAACAGCATTTGATAAACGCCAGCTGATTACTAATTGCAAATTTATTATAATAATTAAGGATCGATTGTTAACAATGATTAAGTACCGATTGCTGATGATGATGAATAAGTGCCTATTTCTGATGAAGATGATGAATAAATGCCCATTTCTAATACCAATTTCTGATGACTAAACGTATTGTTAAATAAATTTTAATTGAATTGAACTAAATGATCATGACTACGTTTAAAGCCATCATAACTAAATTTTAATTGGTAATGTCCGTACTCAAAATACCGTTGAAGTATATGCTTTTAAATTATTACATAATGTAATTCAGAGACGTACGTAATTATAAATTGTACGCTTATTTTGTGAAGATAAACGTGCTGATCATTTATGACATGGCATAAATTATGCCACATCCATACCTTGAATTTTGGGAGGGCGCAAGTCCTTGCTTATGCAGAGGCGCCAATCATATCGCCCATGAAGGCGCACGGGCCCGCGGGCCGGCGGCTATGTCCACCCCTGGTCGTGGATACAACACACCCACTCAGATGGATCTAACGCACTCGCGAACAACACGAACATCGAAATTCACACCAGTTTTTAGAACAACACGATTATTTATGAGTAGTAAGAGGTTCACAACGAACCCAGACGGGAAGCACGTCCTTCAGACGTGGTTGGAGCATGAGACGTGAGCCCGATCTAGGTGGCGGAAGACGGTGAACCGGATCTAGGTCACAGAAAAAGTAAACTTGTTGCTACTAGCGTAATTTCACGATTATTTGAGGTCGCGATTACAGAAATGGTGTAATTTCCAAGGTCACGCAAATGTTAAAAATTTCACAGGTCATTTATACATCAACTACTTTTCTTTTAAAATTATAAAATTCGCTAATTCACAAACTTTAGTTCGCGTACATAATACACCAAAAAATTGTAAAAAACCAGTTCGTGAATAATTTAAAATTTGACACAGAGTTCATGAATAGTTCATATCCTTCGTATAGTACCTCATGGCACGAATGTTTACACATTCTCCTTCAGAAATCTTCATAAGAGAAAATAAATGCCAAACTGAGCTAAAATATATTGTGTTCTTATAAATTAAGCTTAATTAATAATTAAAACAGATCTACGTAACATGCCATTAGGAATTGAATATAAATATTGTAGCCTACTGTTGTTATCAACATAAATAGAAATTTGACGTACCTTTAGTATGTTATGGAGAAGGAAAATATCCTTCACTAAATGCTCCCAAAAGGATTTTGTCCATCCCTAAATAATTTGCAGAACCACATGTTTTATTTTTAAGTAAACGATTTTTCCCACATTTGCTGTGCTTTTTTTTTTCCTTTCTTTGTTTGAATGACTTGTTCATGCAAGTCCGCAAAACGTTGTGAAAACTGTAGATTTCACAACGACGTTGTGAAAACTGGAGAACAAATTTGAGAAAGATAGTAAGGAGGAATTATTTTTATGGTGAGGTAACGGATCTTTGTTTTATCAGTGTACGTTTAAAGTTTTTATCTCTGTCAGGGTTTTCTCAATCTCTTTAAGCAAGATTTAAACAGGGAAGTCAAAGCAATAATAAATGTAAATACGGAAAACGTACCCGAAAAGATCTACTACTTTTTTCTGTGTAAAACCAATTACAGCTTATCTTTTATTTATTTAGTTAATACACTTGAAGCAAACAAATTGATAAATTAATTTTAAGAAATATTTTACCGTGGACGCACGATGTTCTATTTGATATTTTAATTTATTGTTCTTGTGAAAAATATATTAAAAATAGTGCAGAGTATTTAGCTTCACCAACAGCTTCTCCATTATTACGTAGATGAAAGGTAAATTGTGCGAGAATTTTACAATTAATAAAATTTTTACAATGGAAATTAGTCAATAATATATTAAATTAACCTATAAAAATTAAATAACAAGATTTGTTAGAGTTCAATCATCAGAAATAAATGAACATTTTAATAATCGTTTGGTTAATATTCTTCAGAATACAGAGCCTCATTTTGGCCACTTTCTATAATTTTAGTACATTAGTTGACACCTTAACAACAATGGGCAACAAAATATTTTCCACACCAGCCTCTTCGTTTGTTTTTTGGTTTTACGGCTCAAAGACTACAGTGGTCATGCTGCGCCGGGACCTACTGTTTTCCGAGGAATCCGAACCTCTTAAGGCCTAGGGAACCAAACCCCGGACTACAGTGAGCAG
Organism: Dysdera silvatica; assembly: GCA_006491805.2. Lineage (NCBI taxonomy): Eukaryota > Metazoa > Arthropoda > Arachnida > Araneae > Dysderidae > Dysdera > Dysdera silvatica. The sequence goes on from QLNU02015270.1 coordinate 38,524,904, forward strand.
TGCGATCTTTATGAGATCTCTGAGTAAGCGTTCTTTTTGCACTGCTGGGAGTCGAACCCGGATTAGCCGCGCAATAGGAGAACGCGTTACCACACTGCGCCACCGCAGGGCCCAACCCTCTGCGTAAACCATCGCTTTGGTGTTGCATAAATTTTTAATTTTTTTCCTATAACTCACCAAACATTGAAACAACGTACTTAACAGTGTGCATTTCACTTTATTGTCTACCTTCACGTTTGTTTGTTCGGAATTTTTATGGCGCAAGAGCATCTGGGCTATACTGCGCCAAACATGGTAAAATCAAAGACTGTAGTAAAAGCCAGTACTTTTTAAAAATTTAAAAACGTGCGTATGGTCAGCATGGTCATTTAAAATGTCAGAGAGTGATGAAGAGTTAAAAGTAAGAGTGCGGGCAAGTCTATGTCTACCTTCACGTAGTGGGCAGACGACATGGGTATTTAAACTTATTTTAAAAAGCATTTGGCAACACTAACTCACCCGGCCTTTCTGACTGCACCTGTACAGTTGAAGGATGCTGCTGCAGACCCTGATCTTGCTCTGTAAGGAGAATTTCGTGTTTCGCCGTCATCTTCGTCGCTTATTGCTGTTGTTAACGACAATCGATCGTCGTCTGACATCTGCAATTAAAAAGTCAAAAAAATTTGTCAATTCAATGCAACATGTTGAACTTGTTTGCTATCTGAAATAAATAAGAAAAAGAAAAAAAAATACAAGTTAATGCAACTTGCTGAACTCGTCTGTCTCTGAGAAAAAAAAAATCCAGACAAGTTGATGAGATGTGCTGGGCTAGCCTGGCATCTGTAATAAAAAAAGCAAAATTTCAGGCAAGTTAAGGCGACTTACTGGACTTGTTTGCCATCTATAATAAAAAAAAGCACAATTCCAGACAAGTTGGTGTAACATGCTGGACTCGTCTGCCATCTGTGATAGAAAAAAAAAAAAATTCCAGGCAAGTTGGTACAATGCGTTGGATTCGTCTGCCATCTGTGATAAACAAAGCAAAATTTCTGACGTTAGTGCAACTTGTTGGACTTGCCTGATATCCAAAATAAAATAGAAACAAATTATTGGGCAAGTCCAATAGGAAGCGTAAAAGGTCAAGATAATTGGGCAAACATTTTACAGTTACATGCATATCTGAGACAATAATACACACAAAATAATAATAATAAAATAATAATAATAATTATAATACACGCATTTAACAAAAACGTATATCCATATGTATTGTATGCATATTCATAATTTCTGTATTAGACCGAAATACAGTAATTTCTATACAATACAATAATTTTATTTTCCATGTTACAGGTTTGTTATTTCTCACATGGAGGAAGAGTAGTAAAACCCAAGACTTCCTCCTTTCCTATAGTATATGAAATAAATTTAAATACGTTAAAATTTTAAGTTTTGCAATAAGATTTTTTTTTAATAACTGTTGCAAAATGGCGTTAGATTTTTAACCCACCAGGCTATATTCGTAAGCTCGGTTATGTATACTAAACATGCTGCGGTTTGAAGGTACTGACGTACGCATGGGAGGTTGATAGGGCCATAACCCCCATCGCCATGTAATTTTGTATATATGCACATGAATACATGTACATATATACAAAATTACATATATATGCACATGAATACATGGAGTTGTAGCTCTGTAACCTGCTTCCTGCCCCACTTGGGAACTTTCTGCGTATGTTTATGTTCGAAGGCACCACAAATCATCGATTCCGTCTTTCCTTCGGGAGCATAAAACGTATAAATAAGTATAATTAAAAAAACCTATTATTAAAATCTTATATCGAAATCCTAGGCCTAACAAGGATCCTATTATTATTATTCTGTGAGCAAGGTGATTAGAAAAGTTGGCCGAACTAGCAGCCCGTATTTCTGGGAAAGGATTGGACGAGTTCGGTATGACGCGATAGGGATCCTAAGTCTAGAAGACCATGGTCTTTATACAGATCTTAGCCGTAACACCCAATGGCGTCTAAAACAGAAGGGAGTGACAATGCTGATGTAAAACTGGCTGAACACCCTCGCGCGCCTCCCAAGAAAGTGGAAGTAGAAAACAAGTTATCATTCCAATAGCCAGACATATTAAAATAATAATAATAATACCTTTTTATTCCTTATTATTTTATACCGCAGGAGACTATAAAAACGATTTGCTTGGGAAATGGAAAGAGAACAGTAGCGATGCTAGTAACGGGGCTCTCTTTCCGGTAGAAAAAGCAAGGGATTTCTCGCATTCTGCAAGAAGAACAAAGGTGTGATTCGCGTGTAAAAACAGGCATCGTTATAAAGAGATTCATGCACATTAGGATATCACATTAACAGAGTTTATGAGCACAGTCTTGAAGAAATCACAGGCAAATCTCCTCTTAACGAACACCGCATGGATATGTTTACGGTTACCTCGTCTTTACAGATAGATAAAATTTTCTCGTAGATTCCAAAGTAATACCTCTCTTTTACGGCCGCTTTCCTCTTAGGGACGGATTTTTCTGTCCGGCCATTTTCCTCTAATGAGGGGTTTTTTACTGAAGTTTCAAAGCCAGAATAAAATCAGATAGGCTGATTGATAGTCAGACGAAAGTCAGAAAGGCTGATTGATAGTCAGACAGAAGTAAAAAAGACTGACAGTCAGAAAAAAGAAAGGTTGATGGGAGAAAATTAAAAAAAGTGATACTTAGAAGGAGGTAAAATTTTATTATGAATATAAGTATTGATGATTAATAAATGTGGACACCTAAGTCGAAGTTAAAATAAATCACTAGTTTGAGCTAAGACATGGGTGTCCAACATTATTAGCAATTTCAATTCCCAACGAAAAATTACAAAACGATGCCGCAGTGGGTTTTTGTGTCGACCAATTAGCAGTTGTGTTAACCTGTTAAGACGAATATATTACAAACGTAAGATTCGATGTCGAACTATATTAAATGCATAGAAAAAGTAATTAAGATTTTCATAAAAAAATTAGCTAACGGTAAAAAAAGGTGGGTGATGTTTTTTTTAAAAACAGGGAGAATTCAACAGCTGTTGCTTAACCATGATTTCAGACATAAAAGTTTGAAAATTAAACAGCTGGTTTTGCCGTTCCCCGGCGTTGTAATTATGGTGTAGATCGGACCATTTGCTGAATATAAAGTTATCCCAGACAATTCTGCTAGATTAATATTTACAGCCGAACAAATATTTTTTATAAACTTTCAAATTAGTAAATAAATAAATTGTATTATAAATTATATATATCATCATCATCATCATCATCATCATATTCAACCATTATCTATCCACTGCTGGATGAAGGTCTATCCTCTATCCTGGGCCATTCGTTTCCACGTCACCCCAACCTCTTTTCTTATTTCATCCACCCATCTAGTTTGAGGACGTTTTCTAGGTCTTCGGTGGTCTCTTGGAATCCAGTTCAGAATTTCTGTTGTCCATCGTTGATCAGTTCTTCTTGCAATATGCCCAGCCCATCGCCATTTCAGCCCTTTTACTTTAACAATGATGTCCTCTACTCTAGTTTGCTCTCTCACCCAAGTGTTTCTTTTTCGATCTCTCCTAGTTATTCCAAGCATGCACCTCTCCATGCTCCTTTGCGTTGTCTGTAACTTTCGTATTGCTCCAACTGTTAGACTCCATGTCTCTGATCCATAAGAGAGGACTGGCAATACACACTGGTTGAAGACCTTTCTTTTTAGACACAAAGGCAATTTCCCCTTCAGGATAAAACTGTTTCTTCCAAATGCACTCCAGCCAAGTTTAATACGTCTGTTGAGTTCTTTCATAATGTTGCCATCCATTGAAATCAGCTGGCCAAGGTAAATATATGAATCAGCAATTTCTAGCTCAATGTTGTCAACTTGTATTTTTGTTTCCTCTACAAAATTATTGAACATGATCTTAGTTTTTTGTAGGTTCATCTTGAGTCCAACTTCTTTACTTCTAGTTGAGAGCTCCTGTACCATGTCTTGGAGTTCTAATGGGTCCGTTGAAAAAATAACAATGTCATCAGCAAACCGCAGATGATTTAAATATTCACCATTTATTTTTATTCCCTTGTTATTCCAATTTATCAGCTGAAAAATCATCTGTAAAGCAGAAGTAAAAAGTTTTGGAGAAATGGTATCTCCCTGCCTCACCCCTTTGCCAAGTTTGATAGTTTTGGTATCTTTATGTAACCGAAATTTTGCACTTGCATTTTTATACACACGTTTCACCATGTCAATGTACACATCCTCAATGTCTGTTGATCTTAAAGAGTTGATGACTGCTGATGTTTTTATAGAGTCAAAGGCCTTCTCATAGTCAATAAATGCAACACACAATGGAAGTTCATATTCATGTGTTCTTTCAATTAATTCTCTTAATACTTGAATATGGTCCACTGTACTGAATCCACTTCGAAATCCAGCTTGTTCTCTTGGTTGAGCTGCATCTAATTTTTTCTGCAGGCGATGTGTTAGAACTTTTGTGAAGATTTTATAAATAGCAGGTAACAAGCTAATTGGTCGGTAATTTTTCAAATCCTCTTTATCACCTTTTTTATGCAAAAGAATTACTGTTGCAGAATCCCATTGGTTTGGTATGTTACCGCTGTTAAGACATTTGGTAAAGAATTTTGCAAGTATGTCTTCTACATATTCTCCAGCTTCTTTTAGGATATCTAATGTAATACCATCATCACCAGGGGCTCTTCCTTTCTTCATATTTTTTATTGCAAATGAAACTTCTTCTTTTAAGATTTTAGGAGCTGTTCCTTCGACTATTTCAGTGTCTTCGTTTAATCCACTGTTACTTTCATATAGTTTTTTGTAGAATTCTTCAACTCTTCTAAGTATTTCTTCCCTATTTCTTGTTACGGTGCCATCCTCTCCTTTTAATGCAATGATGTGTTTCTTCCCAACAGATAAACTTCCTTTAACAACCCTAAGGCTCTTGTTATTTTCAATGGCTTTCCTTACTAGCTCACAGTTGAATTTTCTTATGTCTTCTTTCATGCTTTTGCGCAGAGTTTTACAAAGTTCTATGTACTCAATCCTGGAACTGGTATTTCGATTGTCCACCTTCATATCTCTTCGCCTTTTCATGAGCTGTTTCGTCTTCTCAGATAATTTGCTATTGTGCTTTTTACAGGTTACACCACCAATTTCCCCAGCAGTTTCAACTATTGTCTTAACAATGTTTTCATTTGCTTCTGAGATATCACTTTCATCAATAAGTCCTTCCAGTGCAGAAAAGCGATTTTTTAATTCCAACTTGAATGCCTCGGTATTTACTTTCAGTTTCATTAGATCCACCCTCTTACTTACTTGTTTCCTAATGAGCTTCTGTCGTTCTAATTTAGTATTTAAGTGCACTTTACATCTCACCATTCGATGATCACTTCCAGTATTAAATCTGTTCAGTACACTGCAATCTTCAATAATTGATTTCTTGTTTGCCAGGATATAGTCAATTTCACTAGTTCCCCCATTTGGGTGTTTCCATGTCCATTTTCTTTGCGGTTTCTTCTTAAAAAATGAATTCATGATGCTAAGGTTTTCAGCTTCTGCAAATTCGATGAGTTGATCGCCACGTTCATTCCTTTCCCCATATCCGTATTTACCAACCGATGTCTCTCCTTGTTCCTGTTGTCCAATTCTTGCATTGAAATCCCCCATGATGAGCTTGATATGTTGTTTCCCTTTGGTGTGTAACTCTTTGATTTCTTCATAAAATTCTTCAACCTCTTCGTCGGTATGGCTTGATGTTGGTGCATATACCTGTACTATTTGAAGTTGGTATCGCTGGGTTAGTTGAACAACAAGCCTCGCTGCTCGATCTGATGTACTTTCAACTTCCAGAAGACAGTCTTTAATTCTTTTGTTGATTAAGAAGCCAACACCACTTGTTCTTCCAGTTTCCGTTCCTCTATAGTAAAACAAATGTCCGCTTTTCAGTTCCACCAACTCTTCACCTTTTCTTCTAATTTCACTGAGTCCTACAATGTCCCATTTGATCTTGTCTAGTTCCTCTTCCAATTCCTGAAGTTTTGCTTCAGAAGCAAGGGATCGTCCATTAAACGTAGCCAAGGTCAATAACAAACGGCAGCCTGGGCCATTCCAGTGATTCTTAGCACCCCCTGCTTTCATGCCACACTGACCGCTGCCTTGATCAGGAGCACTCCAGCACCTGGAGACTAGGGGCCATGGTTTCTGGTGTGTCAACATAATGGAGGAATTAGCCATAATTTCACCACGCTGGCTAAACGGGTTGGTGAATTAGCCCTCCCCTTCCGCCTTTCTATCCGTGTAGCAAATATTAATTTGCCACATAAATAGAAAGCTCAGCCTGCACCACTTGAAGGCGGGGTAGGACACTAGGTTACTGGCCTGGCCGGTTCCACACATCGTCACATACGTTCAGCGTGTGGGTCTCCTTCCAGTTAGATACCAGCAACCCTTTTGCAGGCCATATATATATATATGTGTGTGTAATGTATGTTTTCAATATAAATACAAAAATATTTTTTCGAGCAGCATGAACTTTGTCAGACTCTGTCTTTACCTATTGTTACTCGGATGGACATGAATTATGTATAAACATATAATATCTATTGATGATTGGAATACCTGCAACTCTATCGAGTTACCACACAAATATTCATTATCTATCGAAAACAAAGTTATTATTATTAAAACTGCTTTATGACATTAGTCCAAAAAGTATAAGAACATAGATATGAGAGCACTCAACACATTTTTAATAGCTTAGTGATTCAATAAAATAGAGCTTCAATAGCTTATTGGTTTAACAAAGAGGAAGCTGAAAATACAGGTTCGATATTCTAGTGATTTAACGAACAAGAAATTAAATAGAGCTTCAATAGCTTAGTGATTTAACAAACCAAGACTTGAATAAAGCTTCAATGGTTTCATCAAGAAGGAACTGAATAACGATTCAGTGATTTTACCAACAAGGACCTAAATTCAGCTTCAATTGTTTAACACACACATATACATACACAAAAACAGCACTTCGATGGCTAAGTGGCTTAATTAACGTTGAGAAAGAAAGAGAGCAACGCTTTAGTTATTAAGTGGCTTAACAAACAAGAATTTAGGTGTCGCTTCAATGACTTAGTAATTTAACAAACAAGGAACTGAGTAAAGCTTCAGTGATTTCACCAACAAGGAATTAAATCGAGCTTTAATTGTTTAAAGAAAGAGAAAAGAAAGATTTTTAAGAAAGAGAGAGAGAGCAACGCTTTAGTTGCTAAGGGGCTTAACGAACGAGAAACTCCTAGAACGGCTTCTACAATTGAGAAGTTTAGCAACAAGTAACTAAATAGAGTTTCTGAGCGGCTTAGTTGTTTTCACAAGGAAT
>QLNU02015270.1:38539440-38558541 GCA_006491805.2 Dysdera silvatica
GAATAAAATAAAGAGTGGTAAAGAATCATTAGGATATATTGAGGAACGACATGTCTGAGTTTCGAAAAAATTCCCAGGAGACTGCTAAGAGAATTGGTGAGATCGTTAATGTGTTCTTTCCAGGTTAAATTTGAATCGAAAATTACTCCAAGAAGTTTGGCTGATTTCGTTTCCTGAAGGATGGAGTTGCGGAAAGTAATAGGAGAACTGTTAGGTAATATTTTTTGCCGGGAATGGAAGATAACGTAGTTAGATTTTGCAATGTTTAGCTCTAGTTTGTTAACGTAAAGCCAACGTGAAATGTTATCTAAATCTTGGTTGACTTTTTGCACTGTTTCTTCGATATTTTTTCCCGATACCAGAAGTGTCGCGTCGTCAGCATAAAGAAACAGCTGACTATTCAGGACAGCTTGGGGCAAATCGTTGATGTAAAGAAGGAAGAATAGCGGAGCTAAACAGCTTCCTTGAGATACACCAACGCAAATAGTTTTGCGAGTTGAGGGAGTTTTACCTATGAAAACTTGCTGTTGCCTATCAGAAAGGTAGCTGTTCAGTAATTTTAGAGGTGTACCCCGAATACCATACCGTTCTAATTTCGTCAGTAAAATGTCATGCTTAACATTTTCAAACGCTCTTTGGAGATCTCTTTGCATTCCTATTACAAAATTGCTTTTGTCTATTTCGTCAGAAATCATCTCTTTGATATTAAGGAGGGCGGTAGTTGTTGACCTATGTTTTCGAAAGCCGAATTGATGTTTGTAAAGTAAGTTTTTACTTTCGAAATATGATTCAAGTCTACTGTGTAAAGCCTTTTCAAAAATTTTGCTAATAACTGGAAGGATAGAAATAGGATGATAATTCTGAATGTCAGATGGGTCGCCTTTTTTAAATATAGGAATAATTTTAGCCATCTTAAGTTTCGAGGGGAAAATACCCTTATCGAAGCTAATATTGATTAAATGCGCAATAGCATTTGCAAAGAAATCACGGAAAGAACGTGGCGATCAACTCATAGAATTTGCCGAAGCTGAAAATCTTAGCATCATGAATTCATTTTTTAAGAAGAAACTACAAAGAAAATGGACATGGAAACACCCCAATGGAGGAACCAGCGAAATTGACTATATACTGGCAAACAAGAAATCAATTATTGAAGATTGCAGCATACTGAACAGATTTAATACTGGAAGTGATCATCGAATGGTGAGATGTAAAATGCACTTAAATACTAAACTAGAAAGGCAGAAGCTCATTAGGAAACAAGTATGTAAGAGGGTGGATTTAAAGAAATTAAAAGAAAATACTGAGGCATCCATGTTATTTTATAACATCATTGTTAAAGTAAAAGGACTGAAATGGCGATGGGCTGGGCATATTGCAAGAAGAACTGATCAACGATGGACAACTGAAATTCTGAACTGGATTCCAAGAGACCACCGAAGACCTAGAAAACGTCCTCAAACTAGATGGGTGGATGAAATAAGAAAACAGGTTGGGGTGACGTGGAAACGAATGGCCCAGGATAGACTTGTGTGGAAAGCATTTGGAGAGACCTTCATCCAGCAGTGGATAGATAATGGTTGAATATGATGATGATGATGATATATATATATAAAAAATTTTCCTCGCCCATTCTTGGCGGAAACAGGCTTTGGGACGGGCAGAGCGCCATGTTCCCAAGCCTCTTTTTACATCACTTCTTAATGTGCCATGTCTAGAAACTTCCTGACAATGTGACACGTGTTTAGGATTGTGGCTTTTTGTATTTCAATGTAGGTGTTTGGGTCAATGTTGAGTATCTCCAAATTCGTCGCAAGCGTTTTTGGTACTATCCCTGTTGCTGAGATGACTAACGGGATGATGAGGATCTTTTCCATACCCCATATATCTCGTACTTCATGTCTGAGATCTTGGTACTTGGTGATTTTCGTTGTGTAGGTTGTCTGTATGTTATTGGTGTTGGGTACTGCTATGTCGATTAAGTACGTGGTCTTATTCGATTTATCGACGAGGGTTATGTCAGGACGGTTATGTGGGACTGTCTTGTCTGTTATGATTGCTCTATCCCAGTAAAGCTTGTGTGTTTCGTTCTCATGCACGGTCTCTGGCTCATATTTGTAGTACGGGCATTTTTCTGTCAGAAAGCCAGCATTCGCTGCCAATTTCTGGTGGACTATTTTCGCTACTTGATCGTGTCTATGTTTGTAGTCTGACTGCGCAAGGATCTTGCATCCTGCCATCACGTGTTGGATTGTCTCCGATGCCGCATGACAGTGTCTGCATTTGTCGCTTTCTATGTCTTTTCTCTGGATGAATTTCTGATTGTTCCTTGTTGCGATCACTTGGTCTTGGATGGCTAGCATGAATCCTTCTGTCTCTGGCTGGAGAGTGCCTTTGGCCAGCCAAGAATTTGATGCCTTTTTGTCAACGTGTGGTTGTTGCAGGTCATTGTAGTGCCTGCCATGTAATGGTTTTCCGGCCCAAGTTCTCAGTTTCTGTTCGTTGGCTGTTTCCAGGACACGCTCTTCGGTACTACACAGGTTTAGTGGCGTGTAATTTGCATCTGCTTGTATTATGGCTTGGATGAGTGGCGATCGGGGACTCTTCAACTGGAAGTATATATATATATTGCAGGGATACAATATTTTGTAGTAATTTCTTGCCTCCTTTTAAACAGAGAAATTTTGCGCTTTTTGAAATTATTATTGGGAAATTTTTTAATTTATTTTTTAATATGAAAGCATTTAAAATTTCACATTGTTAATTATTTGAAGTTTAGAAAAATTAATGTAATTAACGCAGTATTGCGCAAGGTCCTAAGCTGTTGCTTGACTCGCCTTATTCTAAGGCCGCCTCTGGTGACCAATTTTTAGCAATAATGTCATTTTAGGTCATTTGGTAAATTCGAGATGAAATGATCACTCACGTCATTTACTTTCTGACCATTGAGTCACTAGGTTTTGGCTTGACTCGCTTTACTCTAAGGTAACCTTACCTATGGTAACCATTTTTAGCAATAATGCCATTTGGCAAATTCGAGATGAAGAAATGATCACTCACGTCATTTACTTTCTGACCATTGAGTCACTAGGTTTTGGCTTGACTCGCTTTAACCCAAGGCCGCCTCTAGTGACCATTTTTGGAAATAGTGTCATCTTAGGTCATTTGGCAAATTCGAGATGAAGAAATGATCACTCATGTCACTTACTTCCTGACCATTAAGTAACCAGGTTTTGGTTTCGTTTTTTTATGTCATTTTGCGTCGTTTCTCTCTACCTTTTTCAATTTCAATGGTTGTTTCGACTATAGTGTTTCGGATTTCAGTTCGCACGCATAAATTGGGGAGCGTTCTAGTGATCCTCTGCGCATCGTTTTTGCGAAATCTGATTGTCCCATAAAGCAGTGCAACCTTAATCAGTAGGACACAGACTTATCGCCTGTATTTAAAAAAATTTGTTACGTGTGATCCGAAGACATTTTACATGCGTTCCTCAAATAATGAAAACTTCGACAAGAGAAGGAAAACAAGCATCTGTGATAAAATTCGCAATTATTGGCAATTTCAGTTGTAATTTGAATTGAAATGTTCGACTTCCATAAATCGAATTTCCGCACATAAAACTTTTCTCTATATGTGTATCGCAACGTTATCGGACTCCGTAATTTTGTGTCTATTCGTTCCATAGAAAAAAAAACGTTTCTACGTATCCTAATGTTTTATAGAATCTTCGACAGTATTTGCTTTTTTTGGGCATCTCACACATATATACATCATTGTTATGGAAGTCACGAAAGTTCCTATGCCTATTACGCAGCAGAGGATTGAGAAGGGTGGCTTCTGAAGGCGGTGCTGTATTCCCAGACAGGACGCTCAAACAGTGCATGAGAGTTAACGAAGTTAGGTAGCGCACTTCCACCCAATCCATTAAAATTTATCTATTTCATAATTTGACAATTCTTTCCATTTTTAGAATTTTCTCACGATAATTATATTCCATTGATTAACAAATATGAAGCTTAAGTGTGATTTAGTCTCTCAATAGCTGAGCTTACGTGTTTTGAATCCCACGTAAGTGTTTTATAATTGCTATAGAGATAAATAACTGCATAGAAACATTTTTAAATATTCGCATTTTTTTTAACGTTTCTGTCCATTTCAAAGGATAGGGAATTATTTATTTAAATTTAAGGATTGCCGTTTTCGGATTGAAAATTTCTGATATGTGTACTATAATGGCATTCTATTAATTCCTCGATAATGCCAATCATAGATAATATCAGCAATGGGTAATGTCACAATCATTAGTAGCACAAATAATTGGAAATATCAATCATTGGTAATGCCAATAATTGGACATATCACTTTTTGATTAATAGGAATAATTGGACATATCACTTATTGGTAATAGAATTAATTGGACATATCACTCATTAGTAATAACAATAATTGGACATGTCTATCACTCATTCGTAACAGCAATAATTGGACATATCACTCATTGATGATAGTGACGTCATACACCCCAAAGTAATTGGCCATTGACATTGGCTAACCAAACCAGTAACCAGACTCCTTTACAAAATCTTAAAAGGAGGAGGTGATTTCAGGACAGGGATTGTGGAGGTCGAGTTGGAGGATGCCTACAGCAGAGGGCAGTGAAGTAACACGCCTATCCCTCTATCTCGCCCTGTTTTAAAGTGGAAGTTTATCCACCAAATGTGTATTCTACAATTGGATATCTTGTTTCCCGCTTTTTGGAGAAGTAAGGCCTTGAGAATATCGTCATAAACTAAACGTGTCGTTTCTGTTCCTGGAGACATCTAGTGGATCGTGTCTTCACGGTTACAAATCCGCGCACAAACGCCTAAATTTTGGAAGAGAGACGCCTATTTTAAACTCCTCAAATACGAATCTACGGGACGAAAAACATGCCTGGAGGTTACTGGTCTACCATCTACAGTAGGAGCTCTTTAATCCAACATTTTTTAATTCGGCACATTCTATAATCCGGCATCGATCGAGCTGCTCGCGTTCGGTTTTTTCGGTTGGATTCAGCCGTTTGTTGTCCTTGACCGCCAGCTCGGATGAAGAAGAAGACATGGCGGATGAAGAAGGAGACATGGCAGATGAAACTACAGTCTTGTGGAAACAGTCTTCTGATGCCTAAAAACATTTATGAAATTTACAGAATCCAACAAAAGCCATTACTATGCACAACTCAAATTTGTGTATAATCTGTGAAGATGTTTTGAAGAAAAGATCCGAATCAAGGAGGCAATGTGATATCAGAGACTGTTTTAAACAGTAACGCCCATAATACATGCGCAAAACCAAACACTAATGCTCATGTGTATTTTTTCTTGCCATAGATGAACTTATTACAACTTGTTTTAAATATCATTGTGCTGTATTAATTTTTCTTTGGTATTCCCGTTAAAACCATATTGACGTTCGATAATCCGGCACGGCCGTGGTCCCGAACGTGCCGGATTAAAGAGTTATTATATAGAGAGATTAACCCTTTGGTTGACGAGAATATACTCGCACTTAAGCCGGCAGGTAAAATCCTAGTCGTTAACGTTTAAATTGTAACGGCATCAGACCCACGCAATATTGATAGCAATGATTTATAATAACAGCCTCTTTTAATAAGCTTCTATTGTACGGAAAACACCAGTTTGCTCTTATTGACTCGTCGTCAAAATTCAGTTTTTAAAAATCAACTTTCTCCATTCCATACTTCGACTCAAAAATAAAGTATGCAAGTTTTGTAATTCATCTTCGTGGAAAATAACTAAAAATGAACTGAATAAATACCTTGTTATTACTCAGATAGGAGCTTACAATGCATACTTATTCACCTCTTCGCAAATTTCACGCTGTATCTCTTTTCTAAATAGGTTTATTTAATTTTACAGAATAATGTCACATGTCCTTTGCATAAGCTAATAGGGTAAGTACTTCAAATCGTATCCATTTGCCCATTTTTCATAGACATTAATTACAGTTCATAGACAGATATATTTCAAAGACAGATTTCATTTACATATATTTCATGGACGGTTATTGTCATTCGCGCATTCTTCACAAACGCCTACACAAATTTACACTTTGTTCATAGACGAACATCGTCTTTGACGCATACTCGATTTTTTCTTTGCTATAGTCATTATTCGATGTAACTCTTTATCAAAATTGTACTTTTTCACAGCCGTCAATAGTTAAGATACGTAAGTTATAATTAAATCAATAAACCAATATTAGTTTTAAGGTTTTAAAGGATATAGCCATTTAATATAACACTGTACTACTTTATCTTGATCATTATAAAACTTTCCAATTTCCCAAGACAGTTGAATAGCAATAGGATTGTGTTTTGTTTTCTACACTAAACCATCTTGACGCTATTGTAATCTGAAATTTTCTTAGTAAGTGTTTTGTTTGTTTGGATTTTTATGGCACAAGAGCATCTGGGCTATACTGCGCCAAGAGTGTTTCACAGTAGAAATCTCAAATTTATTTAGTAAGTGTTCCCACAGTAGAAATTTAAAATTTACTTAGCAAGTGTTTCACAGTAGAAATCTGAAATTTACTTAGTGTTTTACAGTAAAGATCTTAAAGTAAACAAAATCCTAAATTCTTTGAACTTAAGGGTTTAAATCTTTGTTTAGATTTTTATAGCGCTAAACACGGTAAAATCAAAGGTTGTTGTAAACTTAAGGGAAACAAATAGGAGATTAGAGAGGAAACAATTTGTTTGTTACTTCTGTTAATGGTTCGTTATGTCTGATATTCCATATATACAGTAGCACCTTGATTATCTGAACTTCGCTTAACCGGGGTGGCCATCTGTATTTGCTTTTTAATATTACTTTTTTAGTAGACATTGTTTAATGTTTTCGGTAAAAAAACGTATATTTGTTTTCTAGCGTGTGCGCATACTGCATTTGTAACATACTATACATATATGTATGTATACACCAAGATATCGGATTATTTTCAATGCCGTTGATATCTTAGTACATGTATATATATACTATATATTTTACAACGCTTTACATTAGCTATATAATAATTTAATAATTAAACGTGTTTTTGGACTAAGTAATTTATTTGAATTTTTACACTGAAAACTGAATTTTCGGATTATGCGAAATAGGTTTCGCTCTTTTTGGTTTTTGATAATCGGGGTTTTGCTGTAAAAAATTAACTCAAATCTATCCACTAAAAATTAAATAAAACGAACCGAAATTATTATTTCGTTATAGCCGCGACTTCGTCTTCGTTGTAACGAAGTTACACTGCACTTTATAGGCGAATACCACGACATGTGGAAGAACGTCGTAGTCATAAGTTGTTTGCAATCATCCTGAAGAAGGAGGATCCATTATCCTCCGAAAACGTTTGATTTTTAAATAAATTTTAACTACATTTTTAAAAAACGTTGTCGCTCAAATTGTTTTACTTGCATAAAAATTAGTTCCATGTATATGGTAGGTGAGCCAATGGTGGCCGGTGTTGACAAGGTGGCCCATTTCACGGTTTTTGCACGAGTTGGATTTTTATTCAATAGATAGCCCACATATCACTATACTTAGGGTGCTGAAAATCAAGAGAGACGAGAAACCGTCATCACCAGTGTTTCCATTTGGAGGTACGTAAATATTTAAATTTGCATGTATTTAAATTGTGGAAAGCATAAATTGTTACCCATTTTTTGAAAGCCCATTTCTTCCTCTTTAATAACCTTTGCATGGGTTATAAAGAAGCGTTGCGTTTTTAAAGACACAGTGTATAAGGGAGGTCTTGAAACATATCGACCCTGATACATCACTGGAAGGCAAAATTTCCAGGTTACGCCTGACCTTGTTTGGTCATGTCATGTGCACGAACTCGCTAGAGAACTCTATGATGCTGGGAAAGATCTCTGGATTCAGAAGGAGAGGCCGGAAAAGTACACGTTGGCTTGACACATACCATCAAAACCGACACAAAATTGAATATTGTACAATTGAAGGAGAAAGTTCTGGATAGAAACGCATGGAGGAAGTTGGCATATGAAGTCTCCAAGTATCGGACACAACTAACTGCATAACAAGAACAACAACAAAAATATAAAAACGTGATCTGAAGACATGTTCCTAAGGCCACTTTAGGAACATGAAGTGTGTCACTTCAGGTAAATGATATCAAATAAATTAAGTTATATCGTAATTTTCAAAATTCATCATTATTTTTTATTTATCTTTTTTATCACTAATTTTTTCTAATCTTGCAGATCAGGATAAGAACGCTGTTTTAGAGCAGTGGCGCCCAACTGGTGGTCCGCCAAAGAGTCCCAAATGGTCCGCGAGACGGGTCATTATTTAAAAAGAAATAATAATTAATAAAAACGCTTATAAAAATTATTATTATTAAATATTAAAATTAAATATAAAAATGAAATTGATGGTATATTTGTAGTATTTTACAATCTGATGGAACTTCAGAAAACGGTTCGTATTAAAAGTAATTCGTCTTAAGCGTGTTCGTCTTAACGAGGTTTGATTGTATTATTATTAGATTTTATTATTTCTTTTTCTGTTTATTTATTTATTTTTACTAAAGAACGATTTTACAAACACATTTTCCCCAAAAAAGACCCAGTTCCCTTTTTTTTATTAAGGTCTTTCTGTCAACTCAGTGTAAGAATTTTTCAAAGTGGTCCGCGGGTACAATTGAAGTGGAAAAGTGGTCCGCGGCTTAAATTGAGTTGGGAACCGCTGATCTAGAGGCTATGACTGCAGAGAGCCAGAAGCTTGGGTTGACATGGACACGAGATAAACTGAATGAAGCAATGGATGCTGTGATTAAGGATGGCATGTCAGCTTGAAAATCAATTTAGATTTTTGAAGACCCAAGAAAAACACTACGAAATAATCCTGCTTCGAATAATCGAAACAAAAATTAAAGGTGAGAAACCTATTTATCACAAGAGCAAAAAATAGAATTACTCAGAAGGATAAACAGACTTACCAATGTTGGAGCTCCTCTCACCCCCAAATATCTAAAATGGACCTTTATAATTGTTGTGCAGTAAATAAAATATAAAACTCATTCTAAAACTCATTAGATATGGCTATAAGGAAGTGGTTGAATTTATTTCCAAAAAGGCCTCTTAACATTTCCAAAAAAAAAAAGTCTAAAAACCAAACGTTGAACAAATAGTCCAAATTCCCCAGATTAAAGACAAAGGAAAGAAACCTTTTAGCATATGATTAACCTCTCTGGAAGAAGATTCAAGCCCTCTGTCTGATGGCGATTACTAGAGCCTGGATTATATGCACTAAACACTAGCAAAGTAGTCATGTAAATATGCACTAAAGAACCTCAAAATATCCATGTATATGCACTTAAAATGAATAAATATGTAAAATTTTCTTTAACGCTTGAAAATCTTATATCCTGCATTTTAAAACAAAGAGATTTATTATTAACTGCCAAGTAGAAAAATTCGATATACATTAAATCATACGTTTTATACACAGCATAATTTCCATGACGATATATCAAAAGGTGTTTCTCAATGTTTAATGTTAAGCTTTATTTTCTGTAATGTGCAATAGCATTTTTATAGCCAAAAGTGTCTTTTCCAGAGCTACAAAAGACAGCATTCTTAAGTTTTTGTGAGTTGTCTATTACAGACAGTTTTTGGATGATAGACCCATGTCAATGAAAGATGGGGGTTTGGGTTTATTTTTCGCGTCCCGAGTCCCAAATACTTTGTGGAAATTTGAACCCAAGCCCGAAACTTCAGGTATAACTTTAATCCATTGATGATTTAAATTAAAAAACCCTCTAAACTACACCATTTAATTTCCTTAGAAATTTTCATATACACGTATTTCTACAATCCTCGAAAATGAATGATATAATTGTATCCCTTGGAGAATTCCGTTATTGATAAGTCAGTTTCCGTTATTAATAAGTCAGTTTCCGTTATTGATAAGTCAGTTTCCGTTATTGATAAGTCAGTTTCCGTTATTGATAAGTCAGTTTCCGTTATCGATAAGTCAGTTTCCGTTATCGATAAGTCAGTTTCCGTTATCGGTAAGTCAGTTTCCGTTATCGATAAGTCAGTTTCCATTATTAATAAGTCAGTTTCCGTTATTAATAAGCCAGTTTCCGTTATTGATAAGTCAGTTTCCGTTATTGATAAGTCAGTTTCCGTTATTGGTAAGTCAGTTTCCGTTATTGATAAGTCAGTTTTAGGTTTGAGTTTTATCTGTCTGATGTGCCCGACCCCGAAACCAATAAGAAATATAAAGCTCGAGCCTGTTTCGGTCCCGCGTCCGGGCTCTAGCTGAGCCCGTCCCATCTCTAGTGCCTATCGCTGTGGGGAAATGATGTGGAATTTTAGAATAAGTGTTTGTTTTAATTTGACTTTCAATCAATTGCCAGCTTGGTATGGTAAGGCTAATTTTTGGTTTTCCTGAAAAGCACGGTGGCTATAATTTAACGATGACAACACTTTTGGCGCCCTAGGACATACTTTAAACTGTACATTTACAAATTCCATTGCCTTTCCGCTCAGATAAGAAGTAAGAGGAAAGTTTAACTTCAGCGTTATGGTGAAATTTTTACGATGAAGAAATAATTAAATTCTTAAAACCCATTTATTCTGGAAATTCATCGTTTTTACGTATTTATATGTGCAAATGTTAAAAAGGGCTAAAATATTCAATTACATATAATCCGGGCTCTAGTGATTACTAATTACATGACTATGATTACTTTACAGATCTCAGCAGCAATCAGAGGACTTCAATAACTATTTCAGATTTACTGCGAACACCTGAGGCTACGCCAAAGAAATGGGTAACTCCTAGAAGAAAAGTTTGAAACTACCGTGCACAAAAGATAGTCGCATCCCTATTCGAATCAAAAGATCAGAAGAAAATAGCAAAAAAAAGCAAATGAAGAAGCAACCATCAAAGACTAAATGCTATACCTAGCACAAGTGAGTTACAAAAAACGAAAGAAAGCTGGTACTTCCATTAATGTCAAACCGACAGAATGATCAACATGAGATTGTATTCAGTTCTTATGGTGTGCGCATGAGAAATGTGATGGATTCACGAAAAATGACAAGATTCATGGACTTATATTCGTTACTGTGTAAATTCTGACTAAAAGATTTTCCTTTAACCCCTTCGGTCTTGGCGTCCTTGTGACAGGACGTCTTCTTTAGTTCATTCTAATAGTCATATTTTGCTCTTCGTTAGATGAAAACCTGATGTATTTACCCGAGTACATCTCAGAGATATCTTGAGATGTACTCAGGTAAGTACATCAGATTTTCATCTAACGAAAAGCAAAACATGACTATTAGAATAAACTAATGAAGACGTCCTGTTACAAGGACGCCAGGGCCGAACGGGTTAAGTTTGACTTTCTTTAATCCTTATTTCAGATTCTTTATTAGTTCTGCACATAATTTATGTGGCACAAACAAACAGAAGTGTTCGAAAGTAAATATACTTTTCCTCAAGAAAGCATGAGGTTGTGTTTTAGCATCTCAAAAAATATTTTCAAATTTGACTTCAATATGTGGGCCCTTGCGTCGCTTATTCCCAAGTTGGCCCACTATATAACATACTTTCATTGGTCAAAACGGGGGTTATAAATACTTTTTGACATGGAAATGCACTAGCAATATATCAAGGATAATATGTAAGTCTACAATAAAAAATTTTATCCACTTACATTTCACCAGCAAATTATTAAAATTCCTAAAAGCTTAACTATAAACACCATTGGATCACCTACCTTACTCATTTATTTACATGTTTATTGATACTTATGAATAAACTTATTGAAATCAATTATTTTATATTTATTAATAATTTGTGGAGATGTTTATTTGCTGAGACTTTACATTTTCTGATACCCTGATGTGTTCACGGTGAATAAAATATTTGAGACATTCCCGTAGCCAAAACCGTGTTAAGAATCAAACATATTATTGTGTGATCACGCAAAATACCGTGTGCACCGTAAGTTTTGTGATCTTTTGAATTGTGCATTATACGGTATGGGGTAGCACCGTATATTGCCACTTTCTGAATAAACGTTTGTTTTTCGTCAAACAAAATTTCATTGCCTCACACGTCCACATGTTAAATATGAAGATTTTTCAATAATAATTTCCTATTTACAATCTATCGAAATGTCAGTTTTAACTACGGATGTCTTGTATGTGAAAAACTACGGAAACTGAGTTCTAAGGGCATAACTCTTACATAGACAACCATTTGGGTTTTATAACATTGAGACAGTTACGACCAGGTTTCGAATTTTCAAGTATAGAAGAGTACATACAGAGTGGAGCAAAAGAAACTTTACATACTTACAGACCTCTAGCGAGCGCAGTTTTTGACGCACTTAATTATATTAATAAATAAAATTTAATTAATTTCGAGAACTGTACATAAAAAAGTATGTTCTAGTGATATGTGCAAGTAAAAATTACCTGTGATACCACGGTTAGAGTTAGACCGCACAAATTTCGGAATTTACCTACTGAAAATTGAATATCCGGAACTTTGCACATACGAAATTGAGTCCGCCATCTTTATTTTGTCGGGAAACGGGTTCTTGCATATTCTATATAGTCTGCAATACTTGATATATACAGTGTGACCCAAAAGAAACTTTGCCTACTTACTAGCGAGTGCAGTTTTTGACACACTGAGATTAAATTCGAGATTCATACTTTAAAAAATATGCGCGCGATATATATGCGGGTAAAAGGTACCTATGATCTCGTGGTTATGGTTAGACTGTACGTATTTTGGAAATTTCTAATGGCAACACTACTTTTTTTAATGTCGTTCTGATCAGCATGTGCAAAAACCACAAAAAGTATGCACCTCTTTTTTTTTAAGATGAAAAATGACTTGGAAATAGCACTCGTTCGTTTTACTGGCTTTATTGGTTACAATTACAGTCTTTAAAGTCAGCAACAATACAAATTGTTTTATTTTATTTATGTTCGCAAAACCTTGTACATCTCTTTTCTTTTATTTAATCTTTTTCTGTAAATTTTCATTGAACACAAAAGTATTATATTTGTCATTTTTAACCCTGAAAAAAAGCGATGCAAACTTTTTATGGTTATCAAGTACGGAAAGTAAAATTACGTACAAGATTGGCAAACATAAAAAACAAACAATCTGCACTGTTGCCAACTTTAATAACTGTAATTATAACCAAATTATAACCAATGGAGCCAGTAAAACGAACAAGTGCTATTTCTAAGTCATTTTTATCCTAAAAAAAGAGGTAAATGCTTTTTATAGTTTCTGCACATGCTGATCAGGATGACGTGAAAGTAGTGTTGCCATTGGAAATTTCCGAAATATGCCTAACCATAAAAAAAAAATCCCAAATGGCCTAACCACAATGCACGTACTCACTTTCACCCGCCAGATTATGCCTATGCGCGTACTAATTATGATATTAGTTGTTTGGAAATAGTCTGTATCTTTGTATAAATATAATATATCAACAGAATATACATATATTTCTGTAGGTTCGATTATTGCCCATTTGTATTGATTTATTATCCGATTGTTGTTATCCATTTGTATTGATTTATTATCCGATTGTTATTTATCCATTGTATTGATTTATTATCGATTATTTATTTATCCATTTGTATTGATTTATTATCGATTGTTGTTATCCATTTGTATTGATTTATTATCCGATTGTTGTTATCCATTTGTATTGATTTATTATCCGATTGTTGTTATCCATTTGTATTGATTTCTCCCTTAAGGCTAGAGTACATTGGAAACCAAATATAAACGTTTTGGAGGATAACATTGAACGTGTAGCTACCAAAATGGACAATAATAATAAATAAATGCAGCAGGCTGTTTCGGATTAAGCGATATTCGAATAATCTGGGCTCTACCATAGTTTATACTAAAGTTTTCCAAAGCAACAAAACCTCCTTCAGCTACTGACTTGCACAAACGTATTTGGGGCAGGCAGACAGATTTCTGAATATAATTTTCTTACCATTAACATGCATCATGTGATTTAGGTGTTATATATTCATTTCGAAAGTACTCAGCTAATACATAACACTGGACTAAATTCCATTCTTACCTCTGAAGATGTCAGGTAGATTCTCGAATCTGTACTTTCGATGGAAGGCTGTTGTACAATTGATGATGATGCCGTTGTATCAAACGAATTTCCGGCTGATAATCCTCCTGCAGATGATCCTCCAGACAGCTGATGTATAGGGTGCCTGGTGATTGTGGGCAGAGGTAACGTATTACACTTGTTGCCCAAGACAGGACCTGAGGGTACAGAAAAACCTACTTTCCTTGGTTAATTGGGCCATTCAGTAAGTACTATATAGTCATGCTATACCATGAACAAAAATGCTTGTATTACAATTATAATAATAATAATAATAATAATAATAATAATAATATTATATTAATAAATTATAATAAAAGTTTGATAGAAATACATGGCGTGTGTTCTCATTGTCAAACCCTATCTGAAGTGGCAACAAAGCGGGTGCCATATATATATATATATCATCATCATCATATTCAACCATTATCTATCCACTGCTGGATGAAGGTCTCTCCAAATGCTTTCCACACAAGTCTATCCTGAGCAATTCGCTTCCACGTCACCCCAACCTGTTTTCTTATTTCATCCACCCATCTAGTTTGAGGACGTTTTCTAGGTCTTCGGTGGTCTCTTGGAATCCAGTTCAGAATTTCTGTTGTCCATCGTTGATCAGTTCTTCTTGCAATATGCCCAGCCCATCGCCATTTCAGCCCTTTTACTTTAACAATGATGTCCTCTACTCTAGTTTGCTCTCTCACCCAAGTGTTTCTTTTTCGATCTCTCCTAGTTATTCCAAGCATGCACCTCTCCATGCTCCTTTGCGTTGTCTGTAACTTTCGTATTGCTCCAACTGTTAGACTCCATGTCTCTGATCCATAAGAGAGGACTGGCAATACACACTGGTTGAAGACTTTTCTTTTTAGACATAAAGGCAATTTCCCCTTCAGGATAAAACTGTTTCTTCCAAATGCACTCCAGCCAAGTTTAATACGTCTGTTGAGTTCTTTCATAATGTTGCCATCCATTGAAATCAGCTGGCCAAGGTAAATATATGAATCAGCAATTTCTAGCTCAATGTTGTCAACTTGTATTTTTGTTTCCTCTACGAAATTATTGAACATGATCTTAGTTTTTTGTAGGTTCATCTTGAGTCCAACTTCTTTACTTCTAGTTGAGAGCTCCTGTACCATGTCTTGGAGTTCTGATGGGTTCGTTGAAAAAATAACAATGTCATCAGCAAACCGCAAATGATTTAAATATTCACCATTTATTTTTATTCCCTTGTTATTCCAATTTATCTGCTGAAAAATCATCTGTAAAGCTGAAGTAAAAAGTTTTGGAGAAATGGTATCTCCCTGCCTCACACCTTTACCAATTTTGATAGCTTCGGTATCTTTATGTAACCGAAATTTTGCACTTGCATTTTTATACACACGTTTCACCATGTCAATGTACACATCCTCGATGTCTGCTGATCTTAAAGAGTTGATGACTGCTGATGTTTTAATAGAGTCAAAGGCCTTCTCATAGTCAATAAATGCCACACACAATGGAAGTTCATATTCATGTGTTCTTTCAATTAATTCTCTTAATACTTGAATATGGTCCACTGTACTGAATCCACTTCGAAATCCAGCTTGTTCTCTTGGTTGAGCTGCATCTAATTTTTTCTGCAGGCGATGTGTTAGCACTTTTGTGAAGATTTTATAAATAGCAGGTAACAAGCTAATTGGTCGGTAATTTTTTAAATCCTCTTTATCACCTTTTTTATGCAAAAGAATTACTGTTGCAGAATCCCATTGGTTTGGTATGTTACCACTGTTGAGGCATTTGGTAAAGAATTTTGCGAGTATGTCTTCTACATGTTCTCCAGCTTCTTTTAAGATATCTAATGTAATGCCATCATCGCCAGGGGATCTTCCTTTCTTCATACTTTTTATTGCAAATGCTACTTCTTCTTTTAAGATTTTAGGAGCTGTTCCTTCGACTATCTCAGAGTCTTCGTTTAATCCACTGTTTCCCTCATACAGCTTTCTGTAGAATTCTTCAACTCTTCTAAGTATTTCTTCCCTATTTCTTGTTACAGTGCCATCCTCTCCTTTTAATGCAATGATGTGTTTCTTCCCAATAGACAAACTCCCTTTAACAACCCTAAGGCTCTTGTTGCTTTCAATGGCCTTCCTTACTAACTCACAATTGAATTTTCTTATATCTTCTTTCATGTTTTTGCGCAAAGTTTTGCAAAGTTCTACATACTCGATCCTGCAACTGGTATTTTGATTGTCCACCTTCATAAGTCTTCGCCTTTTCATGAGTTGTTTCGTCTTCTCAGATAATTTGCTATTCTGCTTTTTACATATTACACCACCAATTTCCCCAGCAGTTTCAATTATTGTCTTAACAATGTTTTCATTTGCTTCTGAGATGTCAACTTCTTCAATAAGTCCTTCCAGTGCAGAAAAGCGATTTTTTAATTCCAACTTGAATGCCTCGGTATTTTCTTTTAATTTCTTTAAATCCACCCTCTTACATACTTGTTTCCTAATGAGCTTCTGCCTTTCTAATTTAGTATTTAAGTGCACCCTCCTGGAAAGCGCTTGGAGACAGCTCTAGCCACTGCGGTTGCTTGCCTCAGCAACAGTCTCATCAACGTCACAGAGTTCAGGGAAATGTTGCTGGGATCGTCATTACTTTCAAAAAAAAAGAATTTCAGTGTCCGTTGGCGTAATAATTTTCCACTTTGTTAGCCCAAGGGGTGCGCGGGCCCCCAATGTAAGTGCGCCAGGGCATGTTTGAACTGATATGATTTTTAATTAACTTTAATTTAAAAAAAAGAACGTTTTGTACTTATATACGTAAAATACATGAATAATATTAAATATTGAATCTTTCGTTTTTTATGTTGTGGCAGTTTTTAACTAGGAATCCCTTGAGCTCGGGGCCCCCCCTGGCGGCCGCCAGCCGTTTAATCTGCTACGGAGACTAATGCACCGTCGAATGATAATACACTAAAAAAATGGCCATGTTTATTATTCAGTTCAATTCAATGAATCTTTATTCACATCATTATACAACATGTTACAATCAATAAATCATAAAATTTTAAGTTGATTAACGTCTTACATTTAACTTAATACAAAATTATCTAAAAATAAAAATTAGGAAGCAATTGTACAAAGATATTGGAGACACCGGAAAAAGACCAGTTTAACTGAACTAACTTGACCAGTGCCCTCCATAAACTTATTATGATTTGAACTCAAAGCCCGTAGATAGCAAGTAAAGAGTACTTTATTTGGTACAGTGAAATTTTAGAGGGGATAAAACGTAATTGATAATTTAAATTGATAGATCCGTTTTATTTTTATTTTTCCATATTATCTGTATCATTTCCATTGATAGTATATCCATTATTTTTTCCACAGAGAAAGCGGGGGCAATATATATAGGCTTGTAAATATTCAACTCGTTCACTCCTTCCTTTTTATTGCATTTTCTTAATGGCACAGTAGACTCACGTTTTTACGAACCCCTAATAAACGTTCGTAAGATCAAAAGTTCGTAAAGGAGAATAGCATTAAAAAGGTAACAATATAAATCTAATTACAAAGAAGAACTTAAAAATTGTTTGTAAATACGCTTTTACCTAGAGAATGTTACATGATATGCATGGGAAATCTGCCTCGCCTTCCCAGTTAACTTGCTTTCACAAATGACAGTGTAAGAATGTGAATAGTTTTAACTTAATCAACATTTAACACCCAGTGCTGAAAATAGGAAAGGGAGAGAGATCAGAGTGCTTAAGTCGCCATTGGATATCAAAACACATTATTTTCTCTAAGACCGCATCACATAATCTTCTTAAAGCCACCTGAGCTCCCTCCATGAATTTTGAATTGTTAAGCCACTGTCACCACCACAACTTATCAATAAAATCCAGTATCAAAACTTCCACCTGCCTTTACCTTCTAAGATCAAAATATATACGTCAAATCTAGCTTCATCCCCCTTACACTGTATTTAATTTCTCATATAAGAGAGAAAGAAATCCAACACAACCAATGCAACCCCCAACAACCTTCAACATTTGATTAATACGCTGCTCTTCGTAAATGTGTAAAGTAATGCGAAACCAAATGAAAATTCGTCTCTATTCCCCTCTTTGCAATTTAAGTGATCTCAAATCCAACCAGTTTAAGGAAATAACATACCTCCCCGTTCCAAAATTTTGCCGTTCGAAGGAAAATTGTGAAAAAAAAGTGAGGAAATTGAGCGGAAATTAACATTAACTCTACGAAACACTTTTTGGGCTCATTTCAGTAATTCTTAGGAAAGTGAAGTGTGTAAATTGGAGGTTTTTTCAAAAACGTAAGTCTATTGTTTTCCCAAGAGCATCGCAAGATTTTAATTTATGAATTTTTACTTTTAGGTGTCTGGTGTCATGGGGACAGGTGTGTATTTAATTCAAAAACCAGGGGATTGGTAGTGAAAGGAAGAAGGTAAAGTATAAATTTTGCAGATAACTATTCATTA
This sequence comes from Dysdera silvatica, assembly GCA_006491805.2. Classification (NCBI taxonomy): domain Eukaryota; kingdom Metazoa; phylum Arthropoda; class Arachnida; order Araneae; family Dysderidae; genus Dysdera; species Dysdera silvatica. The sequence continues at coordinate 38,558,114 of QLNU02015270.1, forward strand.
CTAATATATCAGGCTCATGTAAAGGATTTCAGAATGAGAGAGACTGAACACAATTTTTTTTTAATATTTTTTTTTTCTTATAGTCAGTTTTATTTTGCATTTAATGGTATCTTTCAAGTGGGGACGAGGCTGAATCCTCAGCGTTCCTATACACGACCTTATAAGCTATACAGGCGCAGTAAACCATGTGTATATATCTGTTTATATATATATGTGTTTTATTGTACATGTATGGTAAAATAGATATTCCGTGTGTTCAGTTAAAAAGGTAACACCCTGTATATCTCTTGATAGGAGTTGCGTAGGGGGAAGCCCAAAATTAACATCAAAGAATTTTTTTTTATTTAACCCCGACCTCTAGGTCCCCCAACTTCGAATTTTCAAATGGCACCCCCATCTTATGATATATCATTTTAAATAGCGTAAAG
>QLNU02015270.1:38558641-38571751 GCA_006491805.2 Dysdera silvatica
TTGTTTCCTAATGAGCTTCTGTTTTTCTAATTTAGTATTTAAGTGCACTTTACATCTCACCATTCGATGATCACTTCCAGTATTAAATCTGTTCAGTACGCTGCAATCTTCAATAATTGATTTCTTGTTTGCCAGGATATAGTCAATTTCACTAGTTCCCCCATTTGGGTGTTTCCATGTCCATTTTCTTTGCGGTTTCTTCTTAAAAAATGAATTCATGATGCTAAGATTTTCAGCTTCTGCAAATTCGATGAGTTGATCGCCACGTTCATTCCTTTCCCCGTATCCGTATTTACCAACCGATGTCTCTCCTTGTTCCTGTTGTCCAATTCTTGCATTAAAATCTCCCATGATGAGCTTGATGTGTTGTTTCCCCTTGGTATGTAGCTGTTTGATTTCTTCATAGAATTCCTCAACCTCCTCGTCGGTATGGCTTGATGTTGGTGCATATGCCTGTACTATCTGAAGTTGGTATCGCTGGGTTAGTTGAACAACGAGCCTCGCTGCTCGATCTGACGTGCTTTCGACTTCAAGAAGGTAGTCTTTAATTCTTTTGTTGATTAAGAAGCCAACACCACTTGTTCTTCCAGTTTCCGTTCCTCTATAATAAAACAAATGTCCACTTTTAAGTTCCACCAACTCTTCACCTTTTCTTCTAACTTCACTGAGTCCTACAATGTCCCATTTGATCTTGTCAAGTTCTTCTTCCAATTCTTGAAGTTTTGCTTCAGAAGCAAGGGATCGTCCATTATACGTTGCCAAGGTCAATAACAAACGGCAGCCTGGGCCATTCCAGTGATTCTTAGCACCCCCTGCTTTCATGCCACGCTGACCGCTGCCTTGATCAGGAGCACTCCAGCACCTGGAGACTAGGGGCCATGGTTTTTGGTGTATTAGCATATTGGAGGAATTAGCCATCATTTCACCACGCTGGCTAGACGGGTTGGTGAATTAGCCCTCCCCTTCCGCCTTTCCATCCGTGCAGCAAATATTAATTTGCCTCATAAATAGAAAGCCCAGCCTGCACCACTTGAAGGCGGGGTAGGACACTAGGTTACTGGCCTGGCCGGTTCCACACATCGTCACATACGTTCAGCGTGTGGGTCTCCTTCCAGTTAGATACCAGCAACCCTTTTTACCCAGTATTTTAATATATATATATATATATCAAAGTAGATCATGTAGGAAAATATTCAAGCTGCTTGACTATTCCTAGTAAGATGAGGTGCAGCAAAAATCGCAAATACAAAATTCTAAAATATCTGTTTTACGAATATGTTCTAGCAAAAATATAGAGACATGGTGCAAACTTGATATAGTTTGCAGAGAACAATAGTTTTACCACATTATGAAAGTCAGTGATTTTATAATGAACAACTATTCAAAGATTCTCCTCTGTCTCAATTAAAACAGATCATAAATCCTAATATAATAAAATCTGTTATTTAGACACTAGTGTGAGGCTAAAGACAACAACATTTTGTGTGTCAACTATTGTTTTAGCAAGTGAAGGCAGAAAATAGCGTGTCTTCACTTGATAAATTAAGTTGTTGGCTGCCCGAACACTTTTAAGTCTTACGCCAGTGTCTAAATATCAGTTGACGTTTAATCACCTGTGTTGAAATTTTATATTGTTTTGTTACTAACAATAAATTAAGGATTAACTTTCCTTTAAATTACAATACAGGGGTGATTGTAAGTCTAAACATACCAGAAAATTTCCACAACTGTTAAGTAATATTTTTGGTAAAGACACTGATTTCTAAAGAATTATAAAAAATTATAGAAAACACAACGAAAATTTTGTAATTTTTAAAAAGAAATCCCGGAAGAGGCACGCTGAATTTCCGGGAATTACAGAAATCCTGGAACATAACCATCCCTGATAATAATATAATCAAACAAATGTGATCACACTGTAAATTTAAACCACTGAACAGTGCTATGTACAAATACAGCGATGCTCAACGAGGCACTGTAAACATAAAGAATTCAACATAACAGTTTTTAAGTTACGAGAATTTGAAATAGGGATTAGCAAAATCTCGAGAATTAGTTATAATTCTCTACAACTCTCAAAACCTAATGTAGGTTTTAATTTGGAAATGTTCAAAATTTTGCTCTGTAAATTAAAAAATTTCATAAATCTAGAAAAGCTAGATAATTTTCTGCATGAAGAAACGACATAATGAAAATCTAGAACTTCAGTACAATACTCAATAAATGAAAAAAAATCAGACGGAAGGTTCATTCGGAAATAAGAAATTATTATATCCTCCCATTTCACGCAATTTTCAATAAATTTTGATACGGTTTTTGCCAACTGATATTTGAATATTCTGAATCAGTGAATCAATTAATTATTTAAATAACAAAATCCATTTGCGGTGATGTTTCAATTGAAATTGTAATAGCATGCATACGTAGAAGTCTAAAAATAATTTCCAAAGAGATACCCAATGGAATTTCTAAAGAGTAAATAAACTATAAAGCATAAACTCATATTCGTTAGTTTGGAAACATGCTTGATTTCCAACAAATTTTAGTCTGCTAAAATTCATTAAAAAATTATAAAAACAAAACAAAATAAGCTACCGAATACACAAATTTCTGTTCCATTAAAGTACGATTTTAATGTAGAAAACACCCTAAAATTTAAACATTGCATTGTGGTCTAACTACAGTAACTTCAAGTAAAATGATCGCCCCATAGAAAAGTATTATATTGTGAAAGAATTGTACTCAGGTATACATGAAATATTCCTTTATATCTAGCTAGAATCGATTACAAAATATCATCGATTTGAATTCGTTATCGATGAGAGTCCAATTACCCGATTGATAAAAAATTAACACTAAATATAAAATAAACACACAAGATTTTCTTATGTATTTTTTTGGTAAAAATCACCTTTACACTACTTTTCTTCCGCATCCATCCATACTCTGTATTGCAAAGAATTTACATCTTTGAGTGTGTATATTATATATATATATATATATATAAACAACGAAACCTGATTGGGAGTTTCTCATTTTATTGCTAGAGAAAATGAAAAATTTTAACAAATAGATACATTGCATTTTACCAGAATGTGTTTTCTGTTATATGAATTTGAATTTCTATTTAAAGACCCTTAATTATTTCGTATAACTTTTTCTATAATTATTTTCCTATTTATGCTTTATCCTACAGTTTTTCCTCATCCTTAATATATATTTGTTTTGAAAGAATAAAAAAGGTTTTACTATGGAAGCCATTTGCGTCAACGTCGTTTACATCGTAGGCAAGTTCATTTTATTAATGGAATGCCGTTCCTTCATTAGGATCGTTTTGTCCACAGAATAGTTTCGTGGATAGATTTGTTGATACAAGCAATATTCTGCTATAAATTTGTTACCATCTGTTAAGTTATAGTTGGATAACTATATCTAAAGTTGTTTGAAGACTCTTTGTCGTTTAGATAAAGAATATGATTTATATGGACACTGCTACGTAAAATGAGACTTATCGTAAAGTTGAAGTTTTTAATTAGAAAAAATGTAGAATACTTCATAATACGAATTCTTTGCTCTTGTGTGTTTCGTAAGTGGACATTTCTACATAGTTATTTGACAGTTTACTCATGAATTTATATCAATAAGATATATCCTACAGGACATCATACTACTGTTTTCTGATGCAAGAAGGGTATTCATAAGAGAAAAGCCTATTTCATATGATCCTCTGCTTACTATCCGCAGGACAGGAGCGGGACAGTTTAAAAATTATAGGGGGGGCAAGCAGATTTAAAAAGGACCATTTGGTTCTGCGTTGAAGTTAAAAATGTACCTTAATATTTAATGGGTGGGAGTTTATCTCCCTGAACCCCATTTTTTACGCCCCTGATTATAAAAACTATCTTGACATTAGATTGGGAAATACAAGTGCCTGTAGGTGTGTAGCCATAATGTAATAAGAATAATTTAGTTTCTTAGAGCCAGCCATTGCAGTACATCGCTATTCGATGACAAAACTTTTAAATGCTTATTTTATATCTATATTTCGATTTTGGCATTAGTTGAACGATCCTATCCTGGGTAATTTTTCAAGAAAAAAAAAGAAGAAAAATAACCATGCAAAATCGTATATTCGTTCAGTGACTATATGGTTGACTTTTCGATATATAAGGATAATTTAAATATATTAATATCATTAAAGATGTATCATGCTCTAAAAAATTCAAATAATCCTGAAATGAGTTATTGAAGATAAAACGACGTTACAGAAACTAAGCTCTTCTTGTCATGGATGCCGATAAATATTGACCACTAAGGATAACTATTTTTCTGAAAGAAACGATGAAAAAGTAGTAATTTTGAGAAGAATAAAATTAAGAATCGCTTTTAGAAGGAATTAAATTTAAATGAATTTCAGGACTATGTTTTAGGTAGGTTTAATATCCAATAAGATAAACTGGATGTACATTAACCAGAATATATACTGGAAAAGTTTCATGGGTATGCTGAAAAGGCCCATATGTATGTTGAAAAGTCTGAATGTATGTTAAGATGAATGGTAGGCTGGAAAGGCTTCAATATATGTTGAAAACGCCTGAATGTATGTTGAAGGGATCTAGATGTATGCTGAAAAGGCTTCAATGTATGTTAAAAACGCCTGAATGTATGTTGAAAGGATCTGGATGTATGCTGAAGGGATCTGAATGTATGATGAAAAGACTTGGATAAATGTTGAACAGGCTAGGATATATGTTGAAAACACCTAATTGCATGTTAAAGTGACCCGAATGTATATTGAAAAGGCTTGGATATATGTTGAAAACGCCTGAATGTATGTTGAAAAGGACTGAATTTATCGCTCACTTCTTTCAAAGAATCCGGAATCTCCTGTTGAGGATTGATGACTGATGTTTCGCTCCTCCTGTCTGATGGCTTCCAACTCTGCATGCACCTCACGCATTAGCGCAACTAAAAAAAGAAGGGGAAAAGAAGCAAAAAACTCAAGGCAACGAAATAAGCGAGGGATAAACATGGAGGAACGAACCTATGCAGACGACATCAAACACCTTGTACTCACTGTCCATGAGGACTTCATTGCAGTATCACAGTGTGTATGTGTACTTACAGTTAGCCTGGTCTCACTCAACAGAACACGACCGAGAGAAGGATTCAGCTTTCAGTGGATCCATGCAGAAGAAATCGTGGACAAAATTAGATTATTTCTTCTCGCCATTAAAAAATTGTCGGCGATCGTAAACGGTTTAGGTTGCCAAAATCTATTCAATGTCGAACCGTTATAGATTATTTCCTCCATGGGGAATAATTATACATAAACACATGCAGAACATATTCGGAAGAAGGGGTTACCTTAAAGAAAGGGATCAAAAGGGGCTATTTAAATCGACGAACAATGACAGTTTATGACCATGAAACTGAAGTAATGAAATATATAATTATATATAATATTTCTTAACCTAAAAAGTAAAAAATATTCCCTTGTGAATGTCCCGGAAAAACTCAAAACAGCAGACTTCGTGAAACAAAAGTTTGTAATTCGGTAGCTTACACGAAATTATGCCAAAAAAGATAACCATTTCGTCTCAAAAATTCTGATTCAAAAACATCTTTTGTGACTATACATATGAAGGATACCATCAGTATCTTGTGAACAAAAAGTGTCCACAGAAGAGAAACAAAAATGGTTCAAAAATAGCCAAAACAATTACTTCGTCTATTATACTTACCTTTAAAACCTAACTTCATTTGTGAGTAACAAAAAATTACATTATTCTTAGAATACACACATTATATATGTATACATACAGGGCTTAACAGAACCGAGCGCCTTGGGTAACTAGATCTATGCAATTGGCATGTAGGAACCCTTTTTTACCCTAGGGTTTCCTAAGTTTTCTAGGGTTCCTGGGTTTCCCAGGTTTTTTTGGGTGTTCTTTTCGTGGTGAACGTATCATTCACCGCGATTTGTATAGCCCTGTGTGTATAGTGTATATATATATATATATAATTAAATAAGGCAATGACGAATTTACAAGGCATAGGAACGGTATCTATGAGAACCTTTTAACAAAAGAAAATCACATTTAGAAAACAGTTATTTCGAAATACTGAAAACGAGAAATTCTTAAGTGAAAAATTAGTTATTTTTCTACGTCGCGCGTTTTTCAAAGCTTGAATTTAAAACAAAAATACTGAATTTAGTAGAAGTGCAAGAAATGTATTTGTATGTGTGAATCACAGTTGACTAAAACAAGGCTATGGAAATTATTTCAGAAAAACTTGGAGCTAGTATCCACAGAACATATGGAAACCAGGTAAAAGTAACGGTAAGTTACAGTTAGCTTTAGTCGAAGTTTATGGAATAGAATGATTGTAGAGCCTATTTTCCTCATACATTATTAAGTGAGAGCTTGGTAAACATTATTTAAAAGACAATATTCGTTCACTGATCGATTAAATTCATGGTATCGACTGCAAAAACCATGAATCAAGATAAACATCGCGAACGAGGAGAACACAAAAGAATTCATTCCCAAAACTGAATGAGTAGGATAATCGATCCCATTCTCATTCAGTAAAGAACTAAAATTATAGACTTCTAAAGTGAATGAGGTCAAAAGACCGAACCGCGTGTAATGAACGGGAATAAGTCAAATGAAAGCATTCTCTTAATTATGATTATCTTGTTACTCATGATTATATCTTACTAATGATCACACATTTGCCATAAAATTAACATAATCAGAAATATTCAATTTTAGGATTATTAACATTTTTTTAAGTTACGTATAGTGCGTTCGCGCTCAGTTGTCGCCCGATACCGTTACCAGATGGGTTGTTCCATTGCAGTTTAGGGAAGGGCGTCTTGCCATAACTATTTTCGCGCGCGAAACCAGTTACGGCAAGACGCCCTTCCCTAAACTGCAATGGAACAACCCGTCTGGTAACGGGATCGGACGTCAATTCAGCGCGAACAGACTATACACTGGGGTGGGCTAAAAAAACTTTTTTTTATTCGCTATACCGCGGAAAACTTGCTCCTGGTCAATACAAACAAAATAAAAATTTAAAATCGGTTAGTATCTTCCTCTCTCTCTCATCGCTTTCGAAATTTACAAATTTTCAATGTTTTGAGAAAATTTTTTTTTTATTATTCGCTATACCGTGGAAACCAATAAATGGTGAAACATGTATGATTTTATTATTTGATTAAAATTAAAGAAGTCTGATTTACAACGATATTTTTTCTCAAAATGTTGAAAATTTGAAAATTTTTGTAAAATGCAAAGGTGGTGAACGAGCGGAAGATATCAACCGATTTTAAATATTTTCTTTATTTTGTTTGTACTGACCAGGAACAAGGTCTCCATGGCATAGCGAATCAAAACAATATTTTTAAAAAAAAATATTGAAAATTTTTGTATTGTTTTGTAAATTTGAAAGGCGATGCGTGAGCAGAAGATATTAACTGATTTTAAATTTTTGTTCTTCATTTTGCTCGTATTGACAAGGAACAAGTTTTCCGTGGTATAGCGAAAAAAAATCGGTCCACCCTAACATGCATTACAATTTCAATAGAAATTGTTTAATATAGTTCAAAACTGATCGCTAAATAATCTTATATGTATAATTTATCATAAGTTACTACGGTATGGTTAACCTTTCCTTTTCCTCTCCTTTGCTATATTTATTTTCTTATTTAATTGTGTCTTCAAACCTTTGCTGAAGGAATGCGATATATATAGGATGTCCGAATAAAAGATATTCAAAAGAATGAAATTATATATCGGAAAGCATTTACTACAGACATTTTTAATTTACACCGTACAAAGAAAATTATCAAATTAAATTTTCATAGGGTATCTAGATGAATTTAAATGGGCATGTTACAAAAGGGCGAATATAGACTTTCATTTGTGGGGTAGTTGGGACAGAATTTTCCATGGTGCAGCCAGCACCTACGTATTTCATAAAACTTGAAATGTTTGCAGTGAAAAATATATTTTGGGAGTCGTATAGCTCCCCATCGCCCTTTCCTGATGACAATCATTCAGATTGAGTCAGAGCCTCTACGTTGTTTGAAGCTTATCTGCTGTAACGTAAACAGCGCAGTGACAAAAATTGTGGCCGGTGGGAGGGGGGGGGGCAAGTAGCTTTAAAGAAAGTCATGTGATGCGGCATTAAGGAAAATAATGGGCCTTGATATCCAAGGGGAAGAGTGAGCCCCTCTGAGCCCCCTTCCCTATGACTCATCATCTGCATTACGGGCTTTCAGGTACCGAAAGTCGATGATCTGTCATCTAACCTTTTTAAATATAGCCTCATAGGAATAAATAGTGTCGAGTTAAATCCGGCGACCGAGGAGGACAAGCAATAGGACAGCTTCTTCAAATCTATCTTCCCCGGCATCTAGGTGACCTCCAATGGATGAAATGTAAGGACGAAATAACGTAAGGATGAAATGTAAAGACGAAATAGCATAAGGATGAAATGTAAAGTTTTCAAAGATGAGCGACGCATGAAAAAGTCAAAAGATTCTCTCCATAATGGTACCAACTAAAAGTGCATATAATAAATACTTTTTAAAATACAGTTCATTGTTTTGGATACGTTTCAATCCGGACACCTCGTATGGGTAAAGCCAAGGTTTTTTTTTTTAAAACTTTCTTGACCCATGACTCCCTTCACTTCTTATAAATTGCCACCGGTTCTCAAACATACAAGGAGGTCCAAAACACGCGTTATATGTTCCCATAACATGTCATGTAACATAGTAGTCGATGTCACGAAGCTTTTAATCAAAACCTGCTAAGCACGGTTTGGAAACCTCTGGAGTTAAGAAGTGTGAGTTTACATTCCGATTCTGCCCTGTGGCTCATCTAACTTTCAGACAGTAACTAAAACGATTATATATTATTTTCAGTTGCAGTGATGCTGCTCCAATTTTGGGATAACAATGTCGTTGATAAAGATCATCTGAATTCTCAGAATTAATCCGACGTGTGGATGAGGAGAATCAACTTTTTCCATATACTCACGACTTACATGAGCTCCAGTTACAAAAAAAAAGTGATATTTTCATATGAAAATGAAATTTATTCTTGAAACCGTTTATGCCTTTTACTGAGGTTGAGAAACTTAGAAAATGAAAGGAGACTTACCAACGTTTTCCATGCTTTGGCTAAGTAAGGCTTCGAAGGTATGGAGGCTGTAGCTCTCGGCGTCTAGGCCCCTAGCTAAGGCGTTCCTCAAGTGCATTTCATATTCCAGCAGAAGTCTGCTGGTTGGTGAACCAGGACCGTTGTGATTTGGCCCCGTCCCTTGTTGATGAGGAGAGGAATGACGATGATGGCCAGGCGCCTCGTCGGAGCTCACGTAAGGTGCATCACTATTCTCATTGCTAGAGCTGGGCGTGGTGGCATAGCAGAAGTTGTCATAGAGGAAATGGTCCGAAGGCGGGGACTGGTCAGCGTCTGTGAGATCCAAACACAGACTACGTTCCAGGCTCCTCCGGCGACCGGTCTCGGACCGGTGCTGCCAGCCCCGGTCAGCGGCCACACTCGAGCTTTGGCTCGCGAAGCTTCCCCTGGAATCGTCGCTCTCTAGTTTCCTCAGAAGCTCACGCCTCTTCAAAGCGATTAGAGATTCTTGAGCCGTTGCATCCGGTGAGCCACGGGAAAATTGCCCTGACTGCAGCGGGTGCAACATTCTCTTGAGCGTGTTACTGTCCAGGCTAAGTCCCGGAACGCTGACGTTCGATGATTGTTCGAAGACATTGTCTGAACTCTTGCTTTTGTTCCTCGAGTGAGGCTGAAGGTCATGGTGTGAGGCAGATGATGGAGTCGCCATCCTCTGTTGTTGTTGCTGCTGCTGTTGTTGATGCTGGGAGTGGTGGTATTCTTTGACTCCACCTCTGTCGGACAATGCGCCACAGTCGATGCTCTTGGCTTGCTCTTTTCTTGTAGATTGGGCATAGGTGCTGCGGGCCTGATCCGATCTGCTGCCCGCTCTCTCCAAATGATGCTGATGCTGTCGGTGAGAGTGCGAGTGGCGGTCGGGGTCAGAAGCCACGGTTTTGACGATAGTCTCATCTCTGTCAGACGAGGCAGTCGTCGTTGTAGTTGCTGCAGCAGTTGTAGTCGAGGAAATCGTCGCAGCAGAGGTGGCAGCAGCACCGGCGTCATGCCGAGCCTGCTGTTGCTGCTGCTGCCTCTGCTGTTGCTGGTGCACATTGGCAGTCGTGGTGGCTCCTCCGCTCCGTCGCAGCGACGTGGCCCCCACGTTATCATACACGGACGCGCTCGAGGCATGAGTCGAGACCCGGCTCCGGCCGTCATACGAGATCCGGTAATCGTCTACGGACCGGGGCTGCATGCGCGGCAATGTTGCCGCGCCGGTGTACCGGACCCGGCCGTTCCGGGCCCTGTGCAGGTTCTCGGCGGTCATGCAGGTGCATTGAAGTTCTCGACTGCGAGAAGGCGAACTCGGTGTCGACTGTGGCTTTCTCTTTCCTTTTGTTTTCTGTTGCTAAAATATAGTAAAAAAAAGTAAACAGGTTATAGTAAACAGGTTGATATTTAGGTGAATTTTATAAAGATACAGAATTGAACGTGTCTAAAATTCAACAGTAAAAGTTATGCATGCAAGAATTAGTTAACCTCTTTAAATCTCTCTCACTCTCTGATATTCTAAACAATAAAATATTACTTTATATATTACACTAATACTTACTTTGCCGATTTTTAAATATCAGATGGTTTTATTTTTTTTTTCTTATTCGCATATGCACATGTAACTTAAATATGTGTTTCTCAATACAAATAAATTACAAAATTAAAAAAATATTCTTAAGGTCTAAAAAATGAAAAAATCTGCATTAGCAATTTAAATTTATTAAAAATTAATTCGCAAATTTATTTAAGAACGTGTTTTTAGAAAAACCAAATTTATTATAACTTTTTTAAAGGATCATATTTTTAGAGATAAAATTGCAATGCCATTTCTTTTTAATAGTGTTGTAAGTAAAATTATTTTGTTTTAATTATCAAGATTAAAGTTAAGAAATTTTCGCACAAATTAAAATTAATTTTTTGTTGTTTCGCCCTTGACGTCTGCTCCTAATTTCTCTCAAATTCATGTTTATAGGTAGGCCTATTAACTGATATTCCAGTTCAAGACTAGGTTAATTGCAATCGATTTCAATTGTTCAATTTCATTTTTTTAGATATGTATAACTACATTTAATTTACAGATGAAACTGAAAACACTGCTACTTCTCTTTTTTTGCTTACAAGCACTATGTACATTGTGATTCATAATGATATGATCACTGTATTTTTTAGAAATAAAACAAACAATGACAAATGCTATAAAAATACAATGCGTTTCCTAAAAATTTACAGATAAAGAAAAATCAACTAACGGCAAAAGTTTTAAGAAATAATTTTTAAAAAAAATCACATTTTTACAGTTTCATAAAGATATGACCACTTATACCTAATACCCTGTATAGCCGCTAAGTTCTTAATGACGTGGAATACACATGGTGAAACAGGCATGGAATGTAAGATATTATTACCCTTCACAGGGATAACACAATTGCCAAATATGGTCAACACAGAAAAGCCTCCGGGGCGAGATTTTTGTGAGTTTTTCGTGGGGGAATTTATTATACAATAATTTTTGCCACCCACGTATTAATTATAGCTCAAACTAGAGCTTTTTTCGTTTTGGAGAAAAAGCTCCCACCATCTTGTCTTTTGGACAATATTTCTTCTTTTTCTTTTCATAACATATGTCAGTAGAAATTACAGCCGTCTGAACACAGGGCCGTAACTAGGTTTAACGAGGAAGGCCCACGACGAAGGCGAATGGAAGAAGGGCGTAAAACTGACTGAAATAACTCACAGGGGAAAATATGTCCTTACAAGGGGGCGCAATTTGGAAGGTTCTGTATGACGCAAATATCCAATCCTGTCTGGACCAACAAAATCAAATTTCTTTTCATCTGAAAATACAACCCTGACATATTGCGATTTACAGCACATGTAATACTTTGTACAATCCAGTCTATTTAATTTATGTGCTTTTGTCAGTCTTGGCTGGTTTTATTTTACGTGAAACGTAATTTATTTTTTCAGAGCCTCGAGCAATTTTAAATAATATCGGTGATGAAACTAGTACACTGGACTGATTTGCTAGTTGTCTTAGAAACAGTTTTCAAGCTGATAATTTTTTATAATTTTTTTTCCTATCGGAAAGTTTTTCTGATCATTCAGGATACTTCTTAATACTATAGTCAGTTCTAAGCCTCAGAAAATTCAGTATTACTACAAGCAATCGACAATGGACCCCCCAGAATTATATGCAGGGGGAGGGGGAGTGCACCCAGGAAAAATTCCAATTGAATAATGTTGTTGGACTGTAGTTTCTTGTAGTTTTCAGTCCTTTCCCTCCCCCTTTTTTTTCATAAGCTAAGGGGGTGCAAGTGTACCACTTTGCACCCCATTCGGGGCGCCCATGCAATCGACCTAACTTCTTAGCTATTGCTCGAACAGAAAGGCAAATTTATCGGTAAGCAGATATTTTACATTTCTCAATGCCATTTAACCAGTGAGCAGGCGCACCGATTAGAGGAATGCGAGAACGTTTTGCACCCATTGCTTTGCACCCCATCTGATTATATAGCATTATTTCATTAAAAACGTCGAATTTTGCAGTGGAATTTTCTCTTTGTCATTCTACTCCAAAAGATTGTGACTTTTAAGGCAACAGGAAAGAGTTTTGCCAGTTTCAGAAGCAAAAGTTAACGGTTCTTTTCACAAATTGTAAGTTGTGAGGTGTGAAACACCCCGCGCTCCTGCTTACGGGTTAATGAACTTTTTTGACCCATTGTCAAAAGCAACGCATGTGTTTTAACTACACGCAAAAAAAAATAAATAAATGCAGGTGCAGATCAGGTGGAACTTACATACTCTATTTAATTTGCATATTTATACTCGTGTGCATAAAGTACCACCTACGTATTATTTAAAACTGAAAATCGTAAATAAATGATAAATTTTGAAAGCTGGTCATAACATTATGAAACAC
>QLNU02015270.1:38571851-38613186 GCA_006491805.2 Dysdera silvatica
ATGATAAACCGGTTTTAACGAGAACGCAAACATAATGAGAAAAAGTGAGGGCCCTTTCTTGCTTGTTACAAACGGGTTTGACTATGTTGTATTTTGTAGGACCGAATGGGTATTACGAAAATTGGAAGAAAAATGGATTTTTGGCTTTTTTATGCCTAACTTGCAAGTGAAACTTGTTTTACAAAACCATCACGTCTAAAAAGTTTAATTTTATCAGAACTAACAACTTACGGAATCGAAGTTAACAACTTATGAAATAAAAATCAACAACTTACTTTCGGTGGCTCCAATTTTAGCGAATAGGAAGAAGATGCTTTTCTTGAAAATTTGAAAGTTGGGGACTAGAATAAAACAAATAAAAAACACTGGGTATAAAAATACTACACCGAAAACCAATGCACTAAGAATAGAAATATACCACTTAAATATAAAAATACTACATTGGTATAAAACACTACAATAAGCTGCTTTGAATAAAAATATTACGTTAAAAATACCAGGTTAAGTAAAAAATACTATGCCAATCATAAAAATGCCACACCAATCACAAAACACTATGCCAATCATAAAAATATTATGCCAATCAAAAATAACATATCACTCTTAAAAATAGCATGCCAATCGTAAAAATAATACGCCAATCATAAAAATAATGTTCTAATTATAAAAATAATATGCCGATCATATAAATTGCTATGCCAATCATAAAAAATACTACCTTAAATATAAAAAAAATTAGAATGAACATGTAAAACAATTGCATATTCATATAATAGTGATTAAATATATATTTTAAGACAAAAGGAACCAAATATATTTAGTTTCCTCTTGTTTTAATCGTGTCTGTATTTAACGCTAAGTTCGGTTCAAGCTTCGCTGACTAAGGCAAGGAACGTATTGATTGGTCTTCAGCAAACTTAACTTTTTCTCCATGTAAGTTTTTCTTCGACACAGTATTTAATGGATTTTACTTAATTCAGACAGGTGTTAAAAACGAAATTCCCTGAATTAAATCGTCAAAACGAACACTATCTCCGCTCATTACTTCGTCATTATGAAAAAAAAAAAAAAGTTTCTAAAATCTCGAAAACAGAAATCCCACGGACATCGTCGTCTACTTTAGTCCATATGATTGATCATGAGTTTTTGAATATTTCTTTGTGTTCTATGGCGCAAGGACAGCTGGAATGGTCTTGCACCAGAAGCTACAATATCTAGAGGAACCAGTCTCTTTTGCCTGATAAAATCAATGCTCGGGCTATGGATTTATACAGGATGTTCATGAGCTGTTATGGAAAAATAAGGGCTGATAGAACTCATCAAGATGAATAATATTCGCCATAGGGTCGCAAACCACTCACAGCGCCAGTTCTAAAAAGAGCAGCATGCAGAAACAGTGACAACCAATGCATGAGAAGAGCAAAATGCAATATCCTAATCATCTACGCACTTGATTAGCTGACCTAAGTTGTATCTGGTGCGTCTCATGGGCGGGTTGTCACTATTTGTGCATGCTGGATGGTTTTAGAACTAACGCTGTGAGTGGTTTGCGACCCTAGGTTCTATGACAAATATTGTTCGTCTTGATGGGCACTATCACCTCTCTTATTTCGTCAAAACAGTTTACGAAAACCCCGTAGAAGAAGTAAAAAACAAGCGCTGGATATCTACTGAAATTCAACTTTCAGATTTTGAGAGTAAAAACCATAAAACTGAATTTGCATTGGCATGTGGCTCTGTATAACCCAGATGCTCTTACGCCATAAAAATCCGAAACAAACAAATATCATTGGCTTGTAGGTAGTAGGGGTGTGGCCAATCTTTAAATGACCCAATCACCGAACTAGAAATGAGCAAACTCGTTTTTTGATTCGTCCAATGAACGGTTTGCACGCCTACAAAGTAGTGCAGTGTTTCTTAAACTTTGGTTGCTCACGGCCCACTTTAACCCCTTAGGTATATTTGACGACTGAGACTCGTCACCAAAATAAAATAAATCTTGTTTTGCCTAAGTTACGAATGACGAGTCTAATTCGTCATTCAAACTAGGACAAAATTAAACATGCACATTCTTGTTCATGGAAAGAGTGATTGGTATCAGTTGTAAGAAGGCGGTTTCTTCCAGTGCGAATCAGCAAATTATATCCGTTCCAAACGCAAGAATTTTTTCAAATAAATCTCTACCCAAGGGGTTAAGCATTCCTTTATTTATCACGAACCACCGGGGGAGGGCTTCCCACCGCCATTAAAAAATATATCGCCTGAAATTAAGGTTTCCAACTATGGCTAATAATATTAAGCCCTACTTAGCCACCGTCATACTGATTCACACACCCCTGCCTCTTCCAAGGAAAGACATATCCAAAGTAACCCTCGATTTATATCATTCATTTGCAGGCTTATAGAAGAGCTTCGGTAGAAGAGATTCCTTGAAATATAATTTGTAGTTAATTTTAGCTCGTTTTGTGGTAAATTTTTTAAGCTTTTTGGGTTTTTTACTTTAAAAAAGCACTAACTTTTGGCAAGAAAATCTCTAAAATCTCCGACCATGTTCTTAAAACATGGGTTGGTTGCCAAACTCACCTGAAACAAAATAATTTTTAGACTAATGCTATTTGATAAAGAGAGTGTCAGTTACGATCTTATTTTGTCAAATTTTTAATGAAAATGACATCATCAATTTAATCAAATAATAATAAGCAATGTAGACAGCAAGGGTGTATTTAGAGGATTCAAATCTTTCACGAAACGCCGTAAAGTAACGTTTATAACAAGTAATATTAATGAGAAATTCTTTAAATATCACCGGAACGCAAATTCTAGTTTGTTTGTTTGGCTTTTTTTATGGCGCAAGAGCATCTGGGCTATACTGCGCCAAACAAATTCTAGCTACGCCGGCAATTTTTCTCATTTTTTTCTGAAATTCGATGATGGACCTGTGGACAACTTGATAAGACGTTGCGGACCACACTTTGAGGAACACTGCTGTAGTGGGTAGGCCCTTCGGTGGTCTAAAGTACATGGCATACAGGGTCTTGGTGTTCGTTTAAGTTTTATGGAATATGGACAAAGAAGATCATGTCACGCAAGGGCACACAATTTGCCGAGAGATCCGAATTTCCGCCACCCAGGAAATGAAACCTCGAAATACGGATTAATAGAAGAATTGGCAAGCACTCTGTATTAATGAAATTTAAACCGGGATTTTCCGCATTATAGACAAATGTAGACAAAACATTTAGACATTGTAGACAAATCCTCTACACCACTCGACGTCGAAACTTGCCGTGCCTATTGTCAGATTTTTATTGATTTTTTTAATTTTAAGACGCAAGGACATCAAGGACCCCTCATTATGACTGCAGCTGTTCATAGTCGCTAAAGCGCAAAGTCAGTAAAGGTGATGTAGCCCTGGGACCTACAGTTTTCCGAAGAATCCGAATCTCTTGTGGCCTAGGAAACTAAGCCCCAGACTAGAGTGAGCAGTTAGTCCCTAAAGCGCAAGGTCAGCAAAGGTGATGTAGCTCCGGGGCCTACAGTTTTTCGAAGAATCTAACCTCTTGTGGACTAGGAAACTAAGCCCCAGATTAGAGTGAGCAGTTAGTTTCTAAGGCGCAAGGTCAGCAAAGGTCACGTAGTCTCGGGGCTTAAAGTTTTCCAAAGTTTCTTAACGTCTTGTGGCCTAGGAAACTACGCTCCAGACTAGAGTGAGCAGTAAGTAGCTAAATCGCAAGGTCAGCAAAGGTAATGTAGTACAGGAGACTACAGTTTTCCAAGAAATCCGAACATTTTGTGGCCTATGAAACTAAGTTCCAAACTAGTGAGTAGTTAGTCGCCAAAGCGGAAGGTCAGCAAAGGCTATTTAGTCCTGGGACTGTAGTTTTTCAAGGAATCCGAACATCTTGTAGTTTAGGAAACTAAGCCCCAGACTAGAGTGAGCAGTTAGTCGCTAAAGTGCAAAGTCAGCAAAGGTCATTTCTATTCTATCCCCTAGGCCTATTGTTTCCCAAGAAATCCGAACTTCTTGAGCCTAGGAAACAAAGCCCCGGACTACAGAGAATAGCTAGTCGCGAAGGCGCAAGATCAGCAAAGGTCAAGTAGCCATATGGCCTGCAGTTTTCCAAGGAATTCGAACCTCCTGTAGCCTAGAAAACTAAGCCTCGGACTACAGCTAGTCGCTAAAGCACAAGATCAGCAATGTTCATTATCCCCAAGGCCTACAGTTTTCCAAGGAATCCGAACATCTCTTGGGCCTAGGAAACTAAGCCTCAGACTAGCGTAAGCAGTTAATCGGCATATGGTACTTCTTTTTGGTACCATTGACAGTCGAACCAGAATAATGGCACGCTACACAAACATGTTTATACTGGATGGCAGCGGAGCCTATGGTTCTAACAAGATGATGCAATGCAATTATTTTTCACATTGTTTGATTTTACGGTGCGGAGACCTCAAAGGCCATTCTATGCCGGAAACTACAGTTTTCCGTGGAATCCGAACTCCTTCTGCTAAGGAAATCAAATTCTGAATTACGGAGAACAGAAGGACAACATGCGCTTTGCGATACCATTAAGGTAAGTCCACATCGAGAGACGGTTCCGGACGGTCTATTGACAATGTCTTGAGACACTCTATAGACTTTGTCTCGTGTCCACACCTGTATGCATGTCTCGAGTCAGTATTGAAGCATTCTTCGTTTATTTTTTCCCTCGATTCAGTCCCTTGCAGAAGAAATAGCAAATTATTGTATGCGAATCAATGGGATACGTAAAGAGAGCCACCGGTTTTTTATTCCTTAACTTTTATGTTCCCGATTGGAAGACGCTTTAAATTGCTAACTTTTTTATTCAAAATCAGCCAAGGACACATCATGTTTAGCTAGGTCTCCCACTGCTTCTCTTCTATTGAAAAGATTTTAGTAATCTGAACCATTAATGTCCCATAAACAAGGTAACGTGTGATAATCATCTATTAACTCAGACAAATAAATAAATATACGCGAGAGCACGTCGGCGAAGTGTTTACCAATGAGTTCAGAGGCAGACTGGTCTAGGTCTACGGAATAACAAGCGTCCACACCATGCAATGTTGCGCAACATCGTATAGCAATTGTCTCACGACTCCCATTTCAGATGGGAGACCAATATCTGCGATTTTGGTCTCAGAACGGCCTCCAGACCACTTGATGGCCTACTGGATGTCTATAGACAATTGCTATACCCAGTCTCTGAGACTAAAATCGTGAGATCCGGTCTTCCAGTGTGGACTAGCCTTTAGATGTCAAACCCGGATAAACGGCATAACAAAAGAATACGTTACCACTATGGCATCCTAGGGCAGGATAACGGCACATGGGCGCTCATATAGGGGCCAGGGGAATTTGAGCTCCCTAGCCGTTGTTTAAAAGTCTGATTTGTACAATTCTGCAATGCATTTACTTTCAAAAGTTTTACAGTCACATTTTAAAATAAGGTACTTTTTAGCTCATTACTAATTGTCAAGTAGTATCTTTTTTTTTTAGTATTTTTGTATCTTATATATTTACTAAAATATTTGACAGTCTTGAAGGAGAAAAATATTTTTCTAGGCCCCCCAAGAGTTACTCATACTGGCGCCACTGTACGGACATGTTCTCAAGGAATCCATACCTCTTAGGGTGGGCACAGACATGCAACAGAATATCATCGAGTATCATTCCGTGTTACGCTGTAATATTATTAGGTAAGTATGTTTAGAGGTGCAACAGAACATCGCCGCGTATCACCAGCGCGGGACATCAATGAGTCCCATTGTATGCAGTCTACGCTGACAAAACGCTGTTGTTCGCAAACTCGTCCAAATATATGAACATAAGTGGGCAACGTGACCGCGTAATATTTCTTCAGTGCGCCGGCGAAAAACCGATAACTGATGAGACGCTGAAATGCTACGATGTTCTGTTACGGAGTGACGTCCACGCTTGATGCGCGGCGATGTAACGTTACGATGCTCTGTTGCATGTCTGTACGCGGCCTTAGATTATAGGAACAAACCTGAAAACTCCATTGAGCAGTTACAGATGGTAGGCGGTTCTTTCTTTCTTTCTTTCTTTCTCTCTCTCTTTCTTTCTTTGAGAGGGGACGTTGAGAATGGAATACAGACTGACAATACGCTAGATAAACGCATTACTACTGCTTCATCTAGGTTTGTAGCCAGGATGAAAATGCAACTGGGGCAAGACAACTGGGGTAACGCAAAGGGCATATGGGGCAACTAGGGCACAAGCATAGGGCATCTGGGGGCGTACCCCTGCTGGGCTCCGGCTCGGCTACAGGCCTGGCTCCACCGCAGGGCCTGTCAGTGCAGATGAGTACCAAATCACGCTAGAAATAGATATCTGCGAAAGAGTATGCATAACTCATGGACTTTTTAGCGTATGCGTTTAAGAAAGCAAGGACAACGAAGTCCATACTGAGCTGAGATCCACATCGTTACAAGGTAGCCGAACCTCTTAAAGCCTAAGGAATAACTCTTCGGATTACAGTGAACAGTTAGTTGGTAAGCGTTAGTTTTTTTTGGCACCGTTGGGGGTCGCTTCTGGATTAGTGGTACCCTAGGCGAAGGCGTTACCACTGCACAGCCGCTCCAGAACCATATGCGATCGTGGTTCACAGGCGACAGGATATGCTGGGCTGGCACCAGCCGCCGCAGAGCCCACTTTTTATCACTACTATGGGCCTTCCAAGAATGAGTCTTACATAAATATTATACAGAGTGATTCAGAATAGATGTTACCGAAATTTTCATTTTAAACTTCGATTGCAGCAAAAACTTCAGAAGAAAAAAATACAGGGACGTTGAATATATTATTATGCAAAGGTTTGTATATTGATAAAAATACAGAATTTAACTTTTTATATATTTCCTCTACAAAAATTTCCAATTAACATAATATTGCCCTATATCTAATCAGTCAAATAAATAGAAGTTCACATCTCTAAGCAAAGTATTTGCAAAATTATTAAAAGTAAAATTTTGTCACATATGAACTTTCATTACTGTTTTGTGACGACTTTTTTTTTGGCGAAGTAATGCAAAGTTTAGGAGACAATTTCTTGGGGGGGGGGGATATAAGCGCATTCAAAAACTTGTTTTGAACGGCGCATAAACCCATTATTATATCAACATGTTGTCTAATTTCTTCAATTTGTAGATGGCGTCTATTTATTTGGCGACCAACGCCAGAATGTTAAACATTTAATACCTCAGCGACCATTTCATATAAAAACAGGATTTTTTTTTTAATTTCAATAATTAGATATAGAGCAATATTGTTTTTTTTCTTTTTAACTGGAAATTTTTTGGTAGGGGGCCAATATAAAAAGTTAAATGCCTTCGCTACAGAGCAAGGACGAATCCAGGATGTCATTATGGGGAGGTGCATTTTCGCAGCCCTCACCAGGAAAATTTTTAGTTTTGGACTATTAAATAGTTTAGGTAAATGTTGTTATATTACTAGCCTTCCTTTATACCAGGGTTGTCCAACATACGGCCCGCTTACAACTATCTGAACTAAAAAAAAATTTAGATTTTTTTTAGAAATAAGGAAAAATCGTGGGAGACAGAACAGGTGACCCATTCCTATATCGCAAGGTCACAAACAAATAACTGGAAAAAACTCTAAAGGGAGGCTGTTAAGTGTAAGTTAGTTTTTTCTTTTTTTTTAAAGAAACCGCTGACCCGCGAGATCCGTGAAAATTCTTTAAGTGGCCCGCTACCCAAAAAGGTTGGACAACCCTGCTTTATACTCACCAAAATATTTAATTTACGACAATGAATTAAAGCTGGGCTTTTCTTTAATTAAACTATATGGTTTAGGGTAGATTATGGTGAAGTATAACAGAAGGATAACCTAGTAAAGGAGACATATACAATAACCAAAAACGATAATTTACAATGTAATTAATAGAACAAGTTTAAATTTAAACTACAAAAACATCGTAATTATTTTACTTTTTTTATAACAAGCAACTTTTTAAAAAATTTGAAGTTTATAGTGCAAAGTCGAGCCATCTTGGTTTCTTTGAAAATTTGTCAATCACTTTATTTACATCAATATGAATGTCTCTGTGGGTGTGTATTAAAAGTCTCTTCTGTCATCCGCGTTCGAAGCCAAGTTTGACGGCGCTTCAAGGATAAAAAACTACGTTCTGCTGAAGCAACACTTACTGTAAACGTAGTTTGAAAGACGAGTAGCTTGAAGATTCGTGAAAAAAACGTCTGGATCGCATTTCTCCAAGACTTTGGTGTAAGACTTTTATTTATTACAGTCGTAACAAACAACACATAAAATATTCTTCATCGTCTTTATTTTTTCCTATTTAAGCCTGACGGGGGGGCGATCTCCCCCCTCGCTAAATCCCCCCAGTACTACAGGGTGATGCAATTGGGTCGGAGGTTTAAATCAAAGTTCGATATGACTGGCTTTTTAGAAGAATTTGGCTCTGATAGTAAAAGTCAGTAGTATGAACCCGGGTTTTGTTCCATCCAGCACGAACCAGCAAAACCCTCAAGAAACAGAACAATAAAATTATTAAAAATACGTAATTAAAACTTTACACTTGCTCATAAGACCAACTGTTTCGCTTATTAACTAGGTTAATAACAGAAACAACAATCGGATAAAATAATTAATTTTTGCATTGCATTTTTCTGCTGGATAGAGGCATTACAAAAGTAACAAACGAGAATTCTTTTTCGTACAAGAGTGAGAGATTGAGAAATTGGACATGACAGGAGTTGGGAAGGGTGGCTGCCAAAGGCAGCTCTGTAATCCCAGCCTTTTCTTATTTCGATTCTGGTTGTCTGCGTTCGCCGAAAAAAGAACCTTAATTAGGAGTTAAAAAATAACTTTCCAGAAAACAAGCGGGGCCTGACCAACCCTGGAAAATGCTTTAGAAAAAATTTTAATCAATTTGAATATTTGTTACAATATAGTTCTGCACCAAAATTTAAGCAAAAACATTCTATTAAATAAGAGGGAAATATATTAGATAACCTAATTTTAACATATTAAATATTTGACAACCTTGTTTATGACCACAAGTCTACTCTTAGTTTCGTCACACGTGGAAGGAAGGCTCTACTAAAAACTTCACTCGCTACTACCTTCACGATCTTTGCAACCTTTCTCGCCATTTATTTACATTCAAACTATTTTACCTCAAAAGGTTGCATTGTCTCCAAACAGCTAACAATAGCTCAAAATGGCAACATTTGGCGCTTTCAGTGGATTCCTGACAAAGAACAGCGAGGTTTATCTGCATTGCGTCGATTCTCGCTCTACTAAACAAAAAAATTTACCCTCCACAAAATTGTTTATTAATACTTAATATATATTTTCTGTCACGCGGCTATTGAAACACATTGTATATTATAAATTCACTTGATCTATAATCTAAGACGTATATCTTAACCTAACGCTCAACCTTGGATGAGTGGACGTAAACCTTTAGTGAATGAGGGCAGACGCTCGTTTAAATTACCATAGTAAAAACTAATTATTTTTACAAACGTTTGAGCTTTCATTTTACTCACTCCAAGCTCCCTCTTTGCCCATCGGCTACTATCTAGAAGACATTGGTCAAACATTTGAGCTTTAATTTTACTCACTCTAAGCTCCGTCTTTGCCCTTCGGCTACTATCTAGAAGACATCGGTCAAACGTTTGAGCTATTTCGTTTGAGCTTTTTTACTCACTCTAAGCTCCCTCTTTGCCCTTCGGTCACTATCCAGAGGACACCGGTTAAACGTTTGAGCTTTCATTCTACTCACTCTAAGCTCCCTCTTTGCCCTTCGGTCACTATCTAGAGGATACCGGTCAAACGTAGACGTAATTTTTATGATCATCTACTCATCTTGGGTGAAATTAAAAGACATGGGGACAAAATGAAAACATGCAAAAATAAAATTAAATTCAATGAATTTAACAGCGGGCAGTTTGATCTGATGTTAGTAAAGATAATGATAAAAAGAAAATGACAATTGCAGTTATTAATTTTGGAAACGAAATTTTCGTGAAAATTAAAAGTCGAATTAATATTAATATAATTAATGAATCTAACGCTTACGCAACAATCTCGAAATTGCTTGGCGTCTATGGGCGATGTAAAGTTGAGGCCCCATGTGTCTCCCGTTGCTGGATCTTTCCAGTATACAAAGCATTCCGAAGCCTGGCCAAGTCTTGTACCTAAAGGAATTAAAGTCAAAACAAAAAATTTAAAATAAAATTTAAACACAGCTTAAAACAAACACATTTCATAGGTTAAAAATTAAGTATAATCTATATGTTTTATCAAAATCGATCTATAATTATACACCGGGAACGGGGAGAAGATACAGTTATAGGTAGTTTATCTTTACGAATCGGACCTGATACTTTCTACATCTGTCTGGATCGCCAAATACATCGCTACAGACAGATTTCACTCTATTATAATTGCCATTTTGATACCGGTATTAGGTACAAGAAAAATTTTGCTGCAAAATACCCACCTTTGAATTTACAAAAAAAAAAAAAAATTGATGGAAGAATTAGTAATTCCGAATACAGAGTTAAAACTGGCTTTGGTAGAAGAGGGGCAATCTTCACACCATCGCAATTGTCAGAAAGAGCAATCGAAATAAATATTTTGCGCTTTGTGGATTATGAGAAAGCTTTTGATAGGATAAAACATGACAAACTGATTGAAATACTCTCCATAACAGGACTGTATACAAGGATATCCATATTAATAAAGCAGTCTATTGGAAGCAAAAAAAAACCAAAAACAATTTAATGATTAAACAAACCGGGTGGAAATAAAGCGAGGAGACAGACAAGAATATCTTCTTTCTTCTGTCCTCCATAATCTTTACTCAGAAGAAATGAATCATGGATGAAAAGAAAAAAGGTTTAAAGATATAAATGAAGCTATTTTAAATAATTTGATTTATGCTGATGATATTATGAGATATCTGATGATATTCTGAGATATGCTGATGATATTATGAGATATGCTGGTGATGATATGAGATATGCTGATGATGATATGAGATATGCTGATGATATTATGAGATATGCTGATGATGATATGAGATATGCTGATGATATTATGAGATATGCTGATGATATGATCGTGTAATATGAATGATATGATATACTCATATAATATAAATGATTAAACCTTAGTCCGGCGCTGTTACTGCCTATTGCAAAACAAGTTTGTAGAACAAGTAAATTCTTTTTGCTAAGTGGGAAAACATCTTTGCCACAATAATAATTAAACAGAAGAAATTTGGTTTCAAAATGGCCTAGCTAAAACAAAGTATAATGAAATGCAAAAGTCCTGCAAATTAAATATGCAACTTTGAATCTTAATTCTAAAATGCTGTATTTGGCCTATTCCAGTTTATGGTTGTGAAATCTGAAGAATAAAAAAAAGGCGCCAGGAATAAAATTGAAGCTTCCGAAATGTGGACTATTAGAAGATTATTGAAAATAAAATGAACTGACAAGATGTTCAACCAAGATGTCCCGAACAAATCCAGTACGAAACGGTCTTATTATAACTGCAATTCTACGTAAGAAGAAAGCATATTGCGGACACATCGTGAAAGGAGGAGGAGGTGAAAAATGTAATGTACCAATTGGTACTGGAGGGAAACATCATAGGGAAGAGATGTAGAGGCAGAAAAAACAGAGGATGAATGAATGATTTAAACCAGGGGTTTTCGAACTGGAGTACCGGAGATAAAATCAAGGAGTACGCAAACAAATTAGTACTTTGCCCCCTTTTAATGATTTGAAGTTCATGACCCTTCCGTCCTTTTTCCTAAATAGGAAGAAGCAATTTGCTTTTGTTTCCCTCGCCTCACTCCTCCCATACTATCTTTTACTGTTCCCATCGACATATCGTTGCGAACAAGGTTTTTCAACAATGTGTACGATCAAAACCAAATGCCACCAAAACTGTCAATTGAAAATGACATGTCTGTGTATCTCTCTGAAAGGGTTCCCAGAATTGATTTACTTATTGGAAAGAGCCAAGCTCATCCATCTCATTAAATGCGTAATTATGCATTGACTAAATTATAAAGAAATACTACTTGTCTGTTATCTATTCTAGAGCACCCGTACATTTTATATCGTATTCTCCTCAGGGGGTATGCCAACACACTCGGGAAGCACGAAAGGGTACGCAGAAGAAAAAGTTTAAGAATCCTTGATTCAAAGGCTTGGAATGGACTAGGTCCAGAAGGCAATTTCAACAGCTCTAGAAAAACTGAAGAACGACGACTCTCTCGCTGCACGTACCAAATTGACAGCTGAAGATATTTGCATGCTTTTGAAATTCTGTTTGGACCTGACGTATTTTAGCTTCAATGGGACCTTCTACAAGCAGAGACAGGGGACCGCAATGGGTTCCTCCGATTCTAATGTTGTAGCTAACCTGTGTATGGAGTCTTTGGAGATGGACATTTCGGACTGCGACGAGTTTGATGTTAAGGTCTGGAGAAGGTATGTCGATGATACTTTTGTCGTTCTTTCGAAGACAGAGGTGGACAGCTTTCACCGTTTCCTTAATGACTTAAACCCCCATATTCAATTTACCTTAGAGGTAGAACATGAGGGATGTTTGCCATTTTTGGACGTGAGGGTCACCAGAGGAGACAATGGAAGCTTGTCAACCTCTGTGTATCGAAAGCCAATTCATGCGGACCGGTACTTGGATTTCCGCTCGTATCATCCAACTTACCACAAAGCTTCTATTGTGGGGTCTCTGACACGTCGGGCCCTCAAACACAGCAGCAATGTTGAGTTGAAAGATGCTGAGGTATGGAAGGTAAGGAGAGCGCTTGTAGATAATGGCTACCCGAGCAAGTTTATCGCTCGAAGATCTAATAATGGACATAGAGAACCTGTTGAGGAGAGACAGACTAGAGGGACGGTTGTTTTGCCATATGTGGAGAGGACTTCTGAGGAGATTGCGCGTATTCTTAGGAAATCTGACATCAGGACTTACTATAAACCTGCATCGACTTTACGTGACCTGTTGGTGAGAGTGAAAGATCGAGTTCCAATGGATGAATTGACTGGAACAATTTACCAGATACCCTGCAAAGACTGCGAAAAAGTATACACTGGCGAGACGGGAAGAACTGTTTGTACACGTAAAAAAAACATCATCGTGCTGTGGAGAAAGGTGAGATGACTAATCTTCTGGCAGAACATGCCTGGGAGAAAGGTCATGTTCCTGATTGGAAAAGTACAAAAGTTCTTCATAAAAATGTAACTTCTCGCTATTGTAGACTTTTTCTGGAGTCTTGGGAGACTTTTCGAATGCGAAGTAAGGCGATGAACATCGCAAAATCGATGCCTGAACCTTACCGCATTTTTGCTAGGAGATGGGGGAAAACCAGTTTCAGACAGGGGGGATTACCGAGTGCGGGACAGTTCTTAGAAAATCCAGATTCAGACAGGGGGGAAAACCCGAGTGCGGGATAGCTTTGGGGAAAACCAAAGTTGGGGTATAAATACCGAACACCTACACTTCCTTGACACTTTCGCTTGATGAAGGGAACAGTAGTTCTCGAAACGTTGCGAATATTTTTGCAGACGGTAAATATCTTTTACCTTCTTCATTTGTATTTCGTATATTCCGACCAGTGTCAAATTTTACTAGTTATAGCTTACAACTTGCTAATTTAATAATTTGTGAGTTCTAAGGCGCAAGGATAGCAAGGGTCATGCTGCGCCGAGATCTACAGTTTTCCGAGTAATCCGAACCTCTTAAGGGAGCCTGTCCCCGGAACGTAATGAAATGAGTAGCTTGTCGGTAATCACTCTATTATGTCATCGTTGGGATTCAAACCCAAGTTTATAGAATACTACCAAATAATTCCCCACTATATCACCACAAGGCCTTAAAATAACATCTTATGCAAATAATAAACAATTATTAATTATTATTATTATCATCATTATTATTATGTAGGGTCTAAAGCTTGCTATGCTTCTGGCATTTGCTTTGGTCACTCTACATGTAAACAATGGCCGAGCTGAGGTTCGTTAAAGGGGCTATTGGAAAGTAAATAATACGTAACATATAAATATTATAAATAATTTTATGTTAATGAGTATAAAAAAACAACCTATAAATACAATATAACAATAAGTATATATACTGCATAAAAAGAAGAATATGTTCCAAAAAATATAAAGCTTATCAATATACCTTTATTTAGAAAATAAACTATTGTTATTATTTTTAATTATATATTAATCATCCAATTCAATTATGTATTTGTTTCTAGATGTCTCTGTGAAGAATAAGATCGTGCATAAAGCGAGTTACTTACAATAGCTGTATTTAATTGGTTTTGGCTTTTAAATCAGTAACGGCTAATTTTTCAAGAGCCACCCCATCATAAAGCTTACAACCAGAGAACCAGATAATTTTTTTAATAGTCCTTTTTTAAGATTTCAATATTAAAAATACGGATGTTATCCATAACATTATTCAGATATCAAAGGTTTCGCCTTTATTTATAATTTATAATATTATAATTTATTTTTAAAATGGCACATGTATCACTTAATAAATAATTAAATTTGCATGTATCAATATTAAATTTGCATGTCACTTAATAAATAATTAAATTTGCATGTCATAATAAATAATTAAATTTGCATGTCACTTAATAAATAATTAAATTTGCATGTCACTTAATAAATTTAATTGAATAAACGAAGAGTGATGAAAGGACAATATGTATACACATAAATTGGCGGTTAGGATGTGGCCCGCGGGAGCCATTTGGCCATCACTATCCTGAAGGATGATGTGCTATTTTACTAGCTGGATGAAAGCTAGTAAAAAAGCTTCGTTTGATTAAACCTATATGTAGTTTACTAATTTTCAACATAGAGCTAAACGGGAAAGCTAGCCGATCGATATATAGTTTAAGCAAGAAAAGCGACCGAATTTAACATGCTTAGAGGCGTGGGGAAGGGGCCCAAGCCCTATTGAATACCACAAATACATTATTTTCTCTAAGGCCATATCACATAAGCTTCTATAAATCCTCTTGAGCCCACCCCCTTCCCTTGAGTTTCAAATTGCTGCGCTACTGAACATGTTGCCACACAAAAATTGTATTTAGCAGAAACTTTCGTAATGAATTTAAAAACTAATTGGGAGTGATTCTTTTATCAACTTTTAAAATATCGATATGAATCTTAACATTTGAATTCTTGTCGAATTCATTCTGCCTTCACTTGACAAAGGGAGCAGTTGGCTCCCGAAACGTCGTGTTTTTGAATTCGAAAAATAGATAGAAGTGCTTAGGAAAAAAAAATCGATGAAAAGTATTGTAAAGTTATTACTGGGCAGTGCTCAAATACGTCGCTGCCATAAAAATACTTAAACATTATGTGATATCTTAATTCATGTGATACTTTAATTATCTTATAATCGCACTATTTACATTATAAATCCTACAACTACGAAAGAATAGTTTGAATCATTCATATATTGGAATTATAGATATATAGATGAAAGATATAGTCCAATGCGTTTTTTATTAAACAAAATCCATACATTGAATTAAGCTTTGTCGAAGCAAACAAAAGAAATTCGGAGTTTCCTAGACCAATATATCAATTTTCAATTTCGACAGATAGACCATAAGTCTTCCTGATTTTATCAGCTAAAAAAGAAATAGTCCAAAGATTCGTGTAAGTCGTCACTATCTACGAATTTATTAGTGCCACTCATAATTTCCGAACACGAATATGAATAGTTTTTATTTCCAGTGGTGGCTAAAGAAACATAAAAAGACAAGAAACACAAATGAAACCAAAACGAACTAGAAACATGAAGCAACTGGAAAAGTAATTTTTTCATTCTTCCCCTCGTTTTCAAGTACCGCTCCCAGATTGAAGCAGAAAAGAGCAAAGGATAGTGGAGACGGTTGGCTCTATTCACTTCCTGCAGAAGATGGCAGAACTTGCAAAAAATATCAGAATAAATATCGATGGAATGCAAGTGATTTGCAAAGCAGCCATGGCCTGTGGTAAGACGAATTTCTGCCACGGCTGTTGGCCATTCTCGAAGATCTGAAAGTTTGTGCCATCATAATCTATGCGAGTCGCAATAAGATATTTTTGAGATCTGGACATTAAAACTTTTTCCCACTATTGATCTAATTGTGCTGAGAGAAAAAAAGCTCCACAATTGCATGGTTGATAAATTCCTGCCTTTTTTGCGGCCAGGGAATGGGTATTTTCA
Source organism: Dysdera silvatica (assembly GCA_006491805.2). Taxonomy (NCBI): domain Eukaryota; kingdom Metazoa; phylum Arthropoda; class Arachnida; order Araneae; family Dysderidae; genus Dysdera; species Dysdera silvatica. The sequence continues at coordinate 38,588,161 of QLNU02015270.1, forward strand.
TTCCTATCGATCCCACAATATCAGGGGATTTATTATAGAACAGTGTTTTTATTAATATATGAAATAATCAGGGTTGTTCTAAAGAAAATTATTAAGAGTATACAGTGCTGTTTTAATTAAATGGTATTCTAAATGCCTGGTTAATGAACTTGGTGATGTCACCGCTCCGCGCTGGCTGGCATTTGACTGGTCGTCTATCGTCTATCCAAGCTCAAGGTGGCAGTTACCACTTTCATCAGTTTTTCATTCCTCTCCTGGTCGTACGCAGGATATTATTTTGAGGCTTGGGGGAGTTCAGGATGTTTTTCCTCATTTGTTTCCCTTCAAGTTTGTAAAAATTGTGTTGTTGTCTAAAAAAAAGGCTGAACTGTTTTACTGATCGTACGCAGGATATTATTTTGAGGCTTGGGGGAGTTCAGGATGTTTTTCCTCATTTGTTTCCATTCAAGTTTGTAAAAATTGTGTTGTTGTCTAAAAAAAGGGCTGAACTTAAAAATTGTGTTGTTGTCTAAAAAAAGGGCTGAACTTTTTTACTGGTCGTACAGGATATTATTTTAGAGGCTTAGTAGGGGTTTAGGGTTTTACCTCCATTTGTTTTATTCAAGTTTGTAAAATTGTGTTGTTAATCCTAAAAAGGCTGAACTTTGTTGAAAGTTTCCCAAAAAGAGCAAATATCAACTCTTAGAGACGATTGATATGCTGCAGATACTCATTTTCAAAATTTCTTGAAGTATCGTGGCGGATACCGGTATTTTCAAAATTTCTTGAGAGTATGCGGCGCATACTCGGTATTTTTCAAAATTTCTTGAGAGTACGCGGCGCACACAGCGCGTACCCTTTGGAGACAACCTTGGAAATAATAGGACACACAAAAATACTAATTTAGAAGAGACCGACATTTTTGAGCGTCTGAAAACTGGATGAGATTACTTATTTGTTCGTAGCAGCTCTACATTCTTTCTCAAAGAATCCGAACCCCTTAAGGCCGAAGGAACCATAGGAGTAATCTGGCGGGGGGAAAGGGGGCACTTGCCCCAAGTTTATTTTATTTATTTATTGTTTTTTAGAAAAGAGGTAAAATTGTACTTTTTCTCAAACAATTGTGAGTTTAGGGCAATATGTATACACATAAATTGGCGTGTAGGATATGGCCCGCGGGCACCATTCGGCCATCACTATCTTGAAGGATGATGTGCTATTTTACTAGCTGGATGAAAGCTAGTAAAAAAGCTTCGTTTGATTAAACCTACATATAGTTTGCTAATTTTCAACGTAGAGCTAAACAAGAAAGCTAGCTGATCGATGGATAGTTTAAGCAATAAACGAAGCAGCGTAAGGAACCTTTAGTTTGTGTTTGGCGCAAGGCAGAGTTTTATGGCGCAAGGCAGAGGCGGCTCGTGGCGAAAATTTAGTGAGGCAGGAGTTAAGCCAATTCACCAAAATACATTAACCTACTTATTTACTCAATCAGTGATACCAATTTCTTGGCGAGTATAGATCGTAATGCAACTTATTTTGTTGAATTAGCCTAGTTCTGCCTGACTAAAATAGATCCATCAGCCGCCACTGGCGCAAAGAGAGCAAGGGTCATTCAGTGCCTAGTCCTACCTTTTTCCTAGGAATCCGAACCTCTTAGGATCTAAGGCAGGGATGGGGAATCTGGGGCCTTTAAAGCCCTTCAGTGCGGCCTTTTGGATGTGGAGGATCTGGGGACCTTTAAAGCCCTTAATTGTGGCCTTTCGGGTGAATCATCCAAATTTTGCAAACCAAATCCTTTTATTTTTACTAACACGCGAGAAGGCGTGAGGATTAGAGGAACGCGCGCGGAAACCCGCGATGGGGTATAAAGCACCCCGCGCGCGTTCTCACCCGCGGGGTGCTTTACACCCCATCTAATTATATAGCATTATTTCATTAAAAACGTCCAATTTTACAGGGAACAATAAGTAGAATATTTGCTTTGTCACCCTACCCCAAAAGATTGTGACTTTGAAGGCAACAGGAAAGAGCTTGGCCAGTTTCAGAAGCAAGGGTGGACTGTTCTTTTAACAAATTGTAAGTTGTGGGATGTGAAACATCCCGCGCGCCTGCTCACGGGTTAATATGATTTTGTCCATCTTATTTTTTATTTATTAATTTCAATTTTATTTTTATCTTAAATGAACGTATTGCAAAAATACAAAATATTAAAGACGTATCAACCAAATAGTCCTTCCAAACTGACCGCCACGAGTAGTAAACTTGCATCAGTAAACCAGGCGGACTATTTTAAATGTCCAATATCTACCATTTGTATTGGTTCCTTTCTTAAGGTCAGAGTATATTAGAAAGCGAATATGAACATTTTTACCGAAAGCATTGAACGAGTATCTACTAAAATAATAATAATAATGGCACTGGGGGCCCATCACACCTAATTTAAAGAACTTCCTAGAAAAACTGGACATTACTGACATAACGACAACAGACCTACAAAAAACTGCCTTACTGGGCACCGCCTATATATTAAGAAGATATATGGACAGTTCTCAGGTTTCTGGGTGAGACTTGAACTAAACCAAGAAGTCCAGATCAAGAGGATAGTGATTATCTCCTTGAAGCTGTGTAACACAACAATGTATAACGGACATAATAATAAGTACAGTTGGCCATATCGATTAAACGGAGTTCGTGTAATCGATGTTCTGCTATATATATATATCTAATCAGCGGCGTAGGAAACGGAGGGCTCAAGCCCCCCTACATTGTTCCGTTTAACACGAAATCACACGATCTGTTAAACTACTTAAGCCCCCATAATTTTTGAATTGCTACACCCCTGCGTCTAATTAAAATTTCTTGGATGCAGCTTTCTTCGACTATAGCTAAGTTAATGCAGCCTTCCAACATGAAAAGGTTCCCCACCCCTGGCCTAAGTGACCTGACCTTTGGACTACAGTGAGCAGTTAGACGATGTTTTTTCTTTTGCACCAACCCGGGGTAATGGCGCGTCAGGCGAATATATTACCACTGCACTGCCACAGTGCTCTCTGCATGATATCAGCAAAATCTGCCATCAGCATACCTTGAAACAGGGAGGATAAAAACTGTCTTTGAGAAGATTGATCATCTTTGAGTCATGATGGCACGGTTTTGAAGAAGATCTTTGCGCATTGCCTAGACAGCCTAATTAAAAACAGTTCTTTTGTTCCCACAGTTCCATAGATAGAGAAAGATCATAAAAAGTACCAGTTGCTATATTAACGTAGTCACCTATTTGAGAACTATCAGTGTACATACACTGATCTATTCGAACGCAATGGATATCGGAAAAGGTACTTGATGAATTTAAATGGACACCGAATATGTTCAACATCAGCAAAAGAATCATCCAACTTGAATTCAGAGGAATATGAGGTCCTTATATATTTGACATTTCACACAAATTAGATTGACAAAAATTTAATTGACAGAAATTGAATTTGACATCTCGCAAAATTAAAGTGTATTGGAGTTTTGGCTGCATTTACAAGACGAATTCAAAATACTGTCTGAGTAACCAAAACCACTCTTGTTGCTTTCTTGGATACACGTTATAGAAGCCGCTTAAATGGAGAACCAAACCTTCGCCTGCAATTCTCATTAATTGAGGCTAAAATAAGGAAACTGTGCAAAACATGCAACCACAGGTGTCTCGTCAAACGCTCACACGTTATTTTATGCAATGTCTTAATTTAGGCTTACTATTGCACTACAGTTCACTCTAGTAGAATTAAATGGAAATTGTCTTTTATAATAAATAATAAAAATTTTGAATAACAAGTAATGAATTAACATATATTTGAATTAAATTGGATGTAATGATTAACTTGCAGAAAATGAGTTTCTCATGTGGACCACGTTGTTACTCTCATCAATGATGCAAAATCTGTTGTAACGCAAATGATTTACTTTATTGAACTTTTCTAAAGACTTTTATGAATGGCCAAGTTCTGACAATATCGTGTTTATTGGAGCTAGTTGAGAATAAATTGATTTATTAGGATATATTATAAAATTCAAAGTTTTTAAATTATGATACATGGTCATTGCGCAATTGTTTTAATATCTCTTTACTTTACATTCCCTTGCTATTTATCTGTCTTCTTCCTCCTCATTCCCTCAATACACATGTACTACACCGAAATATCAGTAACTTGTAAGATATAAAGTAGGCTCCGCTATAGAAAATGATTATGAAAGGTCTCCGCTAGTCAAGAAGGTTGGAAACCGCTGGTATATATTCATAGCATAGTTTTCATTCATAAATTCCATAGTAAACTTTCCATTCATAAATTTCATTATATTAATTCTATTCATAAATTCCATAATACTACTTCCATTCATAACTTTCATTTAATAAAAGTAATAATAACCATCATTCAACTTCCGAAATCTATTACATTAGTTAGCATCATTTTGAAAGTAGTAAATAATAAGTAGAAAATATTTTCTCTTAATTTTTATCATTATTTTCATAAATGTTTTAAAATGCATAGTGAATATTTTTAACATTTCTCTACATAACCCCTCCCAAAGAAAAAACCTGTCACCCACCCGCCCCCTCCGAAGAGGGAATGCAATTCCAGGCTGAGAACTAATTTTATAGACAATGTACTACTACTGTTCGTTCAGAAAACGAAGTTCAATAGAACAGTTAGAAATAACAGGAGGTGACGTCACAAACAGGCTAGTTTATTACTGCAGAGGAGAACTATAATTTCAGAACTGGCTTTTGGTGAACGTTTGTCGGCGCCAAAATCGAGTTCTGGAATTGGAGCCCTCCTCTACTGTAATGGGATAGGCCGTTTATGACGTCACCTTCCGTGTTCCATCTGACTTCTTTTCGTGAACGAACCGTACTTCTCGTTCATGAAAAGAAGTCCGGTGGAACAGTTAGAAATAACGGGAGGTAACCTCACAAACGGCATATTCCATTATAGCAGAGGGGAGCATATACAGAGAGGAGGACTCCAATTTCAAAACTTGATTTTGGCGCCGACAAATGTTTACAAAAGCCCAGATCTGAAATTGTAGTCATCCTGTTCTGCAATAAACTATCCCTTTTGTGACGTCACCTCCCGTTATTTCTAACTGTTCCATCGGACTTCTTTTCGTGAACGAACAGTAGTTGTACTACACTTGAGTTTATTGATAGCAGATTTTAGTTAAATTGTTAGCTATTTTAGTTAAATTGTTAGCTATTTTAGTTAAATAGTTAGCTGATTTTAGTTAAATTATTAGTCGATTTTAGTTGAATTATTAGATGATTTTAATTAAATTATTGGCTGGTTTTAGTTAAATTATTAGCTGATTTTTGTTAAATTATTAGCTGATTTGAGTTAAATTATTAGCTGATTTTAGTTAAATTATTAGACGATTTTAGCCAAATTATGTTCTGATTTTAGTTAATTATTAGCTGATTTTAGTTACATTATTAGCCGATTTTAGTTACATTATTAGATGATTTTAGTTACATTATTAACTGATTTTAGTTACATTATTAGCTAATTTTAATTACATTATTAGCTGATTTTAGTTACATTATTAGCTAAATTTACCTGGTTGTATGAGTCGAACGTCTAGGATTTTGTCGACGTGGGAATTGTAGGCTGTAATATGGAAGACGCATTCCGGTGTGTCCTGGATGCAGGTGATGTTCACAGGTACCAGATCTTCGGACACTTGCTGCCACTTCACTGCTCCGCTACTGGCACTAACATGGAACACTTCGGCCCAAAGCCTATAGCAACATACAAATTACAAACATGTATCAATCACCGGGGAAAAGTGATTAATTTAAAGGGATGTAACTTCGTATTAACAGTTATCAATAAATCTGTTTTTACATATTTTGAATCATGCGATTTATTAGCAAACGTTTTAAGTTCGTGTTTTCGTTTTTGTTTTCAACCCTTTTAGCATGTTCTGTCGTCGTATTCCTTAGGATCATTTTGTCCAGTTTTTTTACGTTCATAGTGTTCTTCAAATGGACAATGGTTTTCAACCCTCATACACCAAATGAGATTGAAATTATAGTACATAAAACCGTTTTGATTTGTCCAAAAATTTGTATACAAAAATTTCACAGTAATGTATACTAATGATTAATTTGTCATAGCGATTCCACAGACGCTGTAGATGATATAGGACAAAACTTGACCCGTTGTGTTGTAAAGATTTCACGCACAGCACGGAAAGCATCTAGTCAGCGTGGTGACTGCTTTTTACGCCGACAAATCTTGTGTATTTATAGAGCCACTCCATCTGCCGTCAGAGGACAAGTACCACAGTCGCAATACTGATGCAATATCGCAATATCGTCTGCAATATTGATACACATAGAATCCTATTTCTGCATGGCAAATGGAGAATCGCTTGCAGAATAATAGGTCGACTGAAAGTTGACCCATCACTCTGAAAACGATTCTCATGTGCCTTTCAGAAATAAGGTTTCATACTCATCAATATTGCATTGACGACTCATCGTCCACTGCTCTTGGAATGATATCGTACTCGAGTAACCTGTGATCCAGAATGGCGTCATCCCGTCTTTCGTTTCTGTTTTTGCGCTAAAGTTTCTATTATGGCAGGATATATGTCTGGTTTACCACGTTACCATGCCTTCATGAAATTATTGTTGTTGTTCTTTTTTCTCCTCACTACGGTCCTTGAAGGACCTGATTCTCCTTAATCATCATCATCACCTATTCTCCTCCATCTTAAACTTTTTCCATGAAGTACTAATTTGAGAAATAGTACTCACCTCAATAAGTGACCATCTCTCCTCCTTGCATTCTGCCAAGGAGTATCTTCATACCGGTACGCTTTTCTGATGAGAGGAGCACACGAACAGCTGAGTTTGTTGCCCATGGTGGATGTACGTCGCTGGCGTCAACAGTAGCTAAGACCTGGTTCCAACTAAGTGCAGAAGAAGCAGCAGAAGCAGTCTAGAACCAGGTTCCATGCCCACTGATGTTTCCTCAGGCCGCATTATTCGCCCCTGCAAGAAAGAGTATCGACCGATAAATTTTTGTACTTCAACAACCCATAAATGCGTGGTCAGTAATTAGCTTTCTGTGGGCTACATCTGTAATTAGCATTCGTGTCTATGAGCATAAGAATTCATGTTTATAAGCACAAGAATTCATGTTTATAAGCATAAGAATTCATATTTATAAGCATAAGAATTCATGTTTATAAGCATAAGAATTCCTGTTATACGCATAAACTTATATGTTTGCAGACATTAACCTTCATGTTTACAGGAATGTTTTCATATTTACAGACATAAGTCTTCTAATACACATTAACGTAACCTTCATGTTTACATGCGTAAGCTTTAATATTTACAGGCATGTTTTCATGTTTACAGAAATAAGTCTTCTAATACACATTAATGTGACCTTCATGTTCACAAGCATAAACTTTACAGTACACAGGCATACGCCTTCATGTTTACAGGCATAAGCCTTCTAATACGCATTGACATAATCTTCATGTTTACATGCATAAGCATTCTCATACGCATTAACATAACCTTCATATTTACAAGCATAAGCTTTCCAGTACACAGGTATAAGCCTTCGTGCTTACAGGCATAAAGAAAAAATCAAACAAAATCATAATTAAAAGTAATAATAATTAAAGTGGAGAATATATATGTCCACTGGTGAAATATTTCCCCCTTCTTATTTTCATTCGTATGATTATCAAAACTCCAGGATTCCTCACTTTAAACGACCGTAATATCTCATGGATTTTACATAATTCCTGAGAAAGAATATATAAGAAAGATGATTACGCCTCAAGCCTGATTTTAACCAGAAACTTTGTGGTTGCTTTCGATGCCATGACCACTGAGCTACTGAGATCAACCGTGCATAATCTTTTTATTTCAGTTATTTAGAGTACAATCCCTCTTAATTGGTCTCGCTTTAATCGGATACCGCTTCAGCCAGCCACTGTCCATCTGCTTGGCCGGAGGGGGCCCAATCCTGCCTTTGCTTCAAGTTTCAACGTAGTTTTTAAAACAGTGTTACAAAACTTCATTGCTGCCTGTTTTTTCTCGCTTATAAATAATAATTAAATAATTTCAAAATCAATTGATTATGAAGATTTTTGTAACAATATCCCAATTTTATCACTTTATTTTCTATGAGTGGATAAATGTTCGATTATCTAGCCAGGAATCCATCATGTAGATTAAGCAAGTGCGGATTGTAGGGTGAGTGGTGGGAAAGATGGGCACAGTGACGTCATTTCCCATGTACGCAATGCAAAGAACTGATGTTGGTATAATAGTGATGTACTTCAGTTCATGAGTTCGTTTCCAGAAGGTAAAGGCATTTCAACTTCAACTGTCAGGAGAGAAGTATTTTGTAGCTGTTCTAAAAATCAGCGTAAAGAAATTTTGTTTATAATTTTTATGCTTACGCCGGTAAGCTTTGTTTCATATAATTATTCCGAAAGCGACATGAAACGTTTAGGGGAGATTAACATGGCGTTTAAGTTAATTTCTGGTACAAGAAGTGAGAGATGTGCAGCAAACATTTTACGGCACAACACCATAACTGATGTTTTCATATTATGGGTAAGACGAGCACAAAATTTGTATGTAAGATGGGCTCCCGAAGTAATATGTTGTTGGCATATTATTTTAAAAACCTTTAGTGTGTTGGCTTAAAGCTATATTGTCAGGGATGGATGCATGTTTAGGAGGGGCGTGCGAAGTGAGAGGGAGGGTAAAAATCTGTAACTGAGATATTGAAAACTTAATTGTTAATATTTGTTTAGCGGTTTTTATGGCAAGAGTGCAATACATGGTTCCACAAAACTTGTGATGGAGCCAAAGGATTTAAACATTTCGTATGCCAAATATGGGAAGATTATAACTGATATGAACTGGTATGCCCATCTTATACCTAGGTGATGCCCATCTTACCCATACTATGAGTAAGATGGGCAATTTGCAATACTTTCTTTCTTTTTGTTTTTCATAAAAATGGTTTGTCATACACTCAAAAGTCTGAGTTTCAGTGTCAATAAAGGTTCATTCTACAATATCACATACTGTTTGTACAAATTTATTCAATATATCAAGCTGCAGATAAGATACAAATAACTATGCTCATCTTCCCCCCACTCGCTCTATGTAAAAAAAAACTTTTATTTAGAATATAGAACAGCTCCCTCTCTCTCTCTCTCTCTATCGATCTTCTGGAGAATTGAATTGTAATTTCCTTTGGCCTTCATTATTCATGCATTCTTACTAAAATGACCTTTAACTAACAAGTTCTGGTCTAATAACACTAATAAAAGATTATTACTCTATTAAATTACACAGAATTATTTACAATTAAAGCTTGATATAAGAATTTTATGAGAATATGAGAAACCCTTATACGTTTTTAAATGTCACGCTTATATTAAATAAGCATCATTTTTAAATTCGAAATAAACTAATTCTTCAATTTACCAAGAAATCCATACCTCTTATAGCCCACGGAGCCACACCCTAAGCTGCAGTCAGCAATTAAGGGCAATTTTTTTTACACCATTGGGGGTCGGGCTCGGCATGATGGCGTGGTAAAAGAAGGCGTTACCACCTCAGGACCAATTACAAGATTAAAGAAATTACAAAATTCACTTACGAGGTAAACTTAATAATGTTATTTATTTAACCTTTACACAGGAAATAAATGGTATTCATATTTTGAAACTGATCATAAGTTATGTACCATAAGTCAAAGCGTCGCAAATTTGTAAAAGGATAATCTCAAATAAAATTAATTAATTAATTAATATGGATAAATTACTTTTTCTACGACGGTAATCCTTGAACTAAACCTCAATTCATATAAAATGGTCAGTTATCTAAAGTTAGGGTTTATACCCCTCATGGTCAATCGTAGTTGACCTAATACCTCTTCTGCTTGTGCGCATGCTCATGAACAGAAATGAAAGCAAATATGTTCATTTCTGTTCATGAGCATGAACATGAACAGAAATGAAAGCAAATATGTAATGCAATAAAAACTTTATTTAAGAGAACCGATTACAGACACATTATAGATTTATATATTACATAAATATTAAATTGATTCACCATATATTCATACATAAATACAAACATCATTCCCTCATCTATTTGTGTGATGAAAGGAGTCCAGAATCGTATTTGACGTGGCTTTAAAATATAAATATTGAATAATCATATTTCATATATATGTTCGCTTTAGGGATAACCGTTTTACATTAGTTTATTTTATTTTTTCTTGAAATCTATAAACATATCAGAAACAAATGCTTTCTTTTATGGGTCTAAAAGATAAAAGGTTTATATTGTGAAATACGCTTACAAAGATACTTAGGAACCAAAAGAAGATATCTTTACAGTCGATGCTGATTCTGATATATTTTATACTTCTGGAGACCGGGGGAAAATATTGTTTCAGATGGATTATTTTTATAGATAGATTTATTGTATAATCAATTCATAAGATGTATTTTTTGATTTTGAAAACGTTTTTACTGGGATTGAATCTATGAAATTTGTCGTGTTTCTTCGGAAAAAAAATGTCGTAACATTTTTTTTGATAACATTTTGTAGTGAACTCTTCACTTTAAAGATTTCAGTGTCCTTGCCTGGATCATCACAGCAATATAACTTTTATAGTCACATTTTTAACAATCAACAATAATACAAGTTTGATTTTGATACATAGCTACAGCGTTTTAGAACTATATTCGAAATGCTTAAAACAGATCAGTGTCTAGTTTTCCACCATTCAATGTGCATGTACTATCAGAGGTTTCGCCATAAAATGGAATACTAAATTATTTAATTTCGTATGCTCATAATTGTATAATTTAGTCCTTTTAATTATTTAATAAATACCGTGTAACATTTTAATTTGAATGAACTTTACTTTATTTTACGGCTCTTCGATTCTTTAAGTCTGTGGCTCCTTTAACCCGCTGCAATTTTTCTGTAACACTTTCTCGTAACGTTTTTATAGCAAATTTCTTGCCAAATTTCACCAATTTTACGCCAAGTTTTAAATAACTTTTCTAACGTTCATTTATTTTTAATTTTCTCAAACATTTATCTTTCTTGTCTTCGTCTTATTTGGTAATAATTTCAATACTTTTATTATATTGCTTAAAGGTTCGTTTGTATATAACTCAAGAAGTAATCTGCCAAACATAATTTTGTAGCTTTTCGCCTAACTTACATCTAAAAGTTCTAACCGAATTGGAAAAGTTGTAGCCTAACAAGAAAAAATCTTTTTTTAAGTTTACAAAAAATTCTGGTCAGAAACAATTAACTATATGCAAGAGCATTTAATTATTTTTATACTTTAACTTGATTCTTTGATACCAATGCATACGTCAGGCAAGATATGCAGCCTTATAATCAATTTCTTTTCTCTCATTGGCCCATTGACTGATACGTTCGTCATCAGCGTAGAGTTTTCAAATTTATTGGGGGTCCAAAGCACATATTTTGTACATTTATACATTACAGTATATGTAAAATTGCAATTTATTTCAAATTACTGGGCGGCTCGGGCCCCACGGGCCCATATAACTCTACGCCTATGAGGTTCATCAAATAGTTTACATTGGTGGCATGATCTATTACGAATATCTATTTTTACATTAATTTCATTATATCTCCACTCATAATCTACAATATGCACTGGAATTGACAATTCAAATTCACACGTTATAGACATAGCAGTGTATTCGCATAGTGAATTTTCTTCAGTGGCGCAATATATTTTTGCAGCGCATTACTTGGAGTTACAGACATCTGGGATTGGACGAGAGGTACCCTTACTACGCGTCACGTCGGTGCGTTTTGTCTCCTGAGTACAATATTTCTGGAAGTTTTTAAGCAGCTCGGCATTCCCAGTAAGCGTACATTTCACCTCCAGCGTGGAGGGCGGCAAGATGGCCTTTATTTACCCTGACCGTGCTATTTAATGCAGTCGGGTGATCTCGTCATCACCACCTATTCAATTTTAGTTGGAGCTTTTCGGCGAATTGCTCAACAGCTTTTCTTGCCGGAGTTTCGTTAATGTCGCCCTTCGGCGAAAAGACTAGTGACAGTTTAATACCTGATATAACAATACCTTGGCGTATAACAATAGCCAATATCTCATTTGCAAGTTGTTGTGAAGGCCCATTTTAGTTTCGATAATTTTTAAATCATGCATATAGAAATCAAAGAAATATTGTTCCAATGAAAGAATTAAACACAGAGAAAATATAGTAAAGATGAAACGACACACTGCGCAAAATATTAAATAAAATAAAACACATTAACACAGTTAAAATAAATACGATGGTTTATAGCTATTTCGGAAGCGCGTTTAGGCTTCCTTCTTCAGAACCAAATGTTTTTTGTACTAACGTGGTCCATGTGCGTCTTTAGTATCTTAATTCTAATATCATATATCTAATATTAGTATCTTCCTTCTAAACTATTAAATTTTTATTCTCATCTCATATTCTTAATTTTTATGTTACTTCTTCTACTTTAAATGAAGAATATTTCTAATTAATTATTAATTATGCGATTCAATCTTTCGAAATTTTGTTTTCGTGTGCAGTTATATATAATTATTTGTTATATCAAAACCGTAGCCGGAATTTAATTTCGGGAAGTGCAAAAGTTTTTCAACGTATATCGATACAATCACAGCATGCAAGGCCGTAGCCAAGTCCCATTAAAAATTTAGTTGGGGAGGGTACCGGTCCCCAAGATCCCCTCATCTGGATACGGGCATGTGTTATGTCCAAACAACTTGTGCTTAATATAAGACATGTTTTCGTTAATTCTATCGCTCAATTGAAAAAAAAATAATAATACCAGTACGACTTAAAGGCCTGCTCTCCCACAATACACAAGAGGGTGTGAAAAATGAATTTCATAGAGCTACGTCATACAAGAATCTAGACTAGGTGAGGGTACGTCTGAGGAAAAAAAAGGCACATTCACCACCATCGAAACAATAACCAAATATATACCTCTAACACAGTGTTGTATTTACCTATAGGCAAAGTAGGCGTGGACCTACAGCCCGCGATTTTTGGAATCACGTAGGAGTCTTGTATTACGTTTAAACGTTATTTTAATCTTATTCATTTACAAATGCTCCAAAATTTTCATTACTGGTAAGTCTGAATATTAAGATAATTAAACTTAAGCGCACGACGGGTTTGACCAATATAAGATTTATAGCAGGAACAGGAACAAACCCGTCGTGCGGTTAAGTTCAGGCTTAAAGAATATGAAGCTTACGTCAAAAAACAAGAATTTTCAAAATCATCCGTAGCTGATCATTGTTGGTCTTATGACCATAAATTCAATTTTGATCATGTAAAAATAATCTTTAAACCAACCTACTCCGGCTGATTTAAATTTTTTCGAAACTTTCATCATTCACCAAAACAATAATAATTTGGTCAATGACATGGATATTACCACAAAATTACATCCGGCATGGACTAATTTCCTACACATTAAGTTACACTAGATTTCTCCATTTTAGATTATTGTTTGTGTTTGGTTGTTTACTTTTTTTTCTTTAAGTGTATTTTTAATAATTTTATTAAACTCATTTGGTTTTAGTCAATTGTACGTGACTTTAGATAGTGTGACAGTGTTTGAAAATTTTGTTTATTATTAGTTCAGTCTTAATAGTTCCAGTATTATGTAACCTTCTTTGAAGAGGGCTAAAAGCCTTCGAGAGAACGTTTTAAAGCTATATTAAAACATATAGTTCAAAAACTGTGCCCATTGTGTTATTTTACCAAGTTTTGTGATATATTCAGCACAGTGAGTTTTTTCACTTGGTTTATTCACTGCATATTGCAAAGGCTACATATATCCTGCAAACCAAGGGTTCACAAAAACCTTAGTCAGGCACGATTCCAATGTCCAGTGGCGTAACTAAATTTTTGACTCTTGCGCAAAACCATAAAAAGCTCCCCCCATACACACACACACGAAGAATTTTAACTTTTGGTTATAATTATAACAGCTTATGTAAGGAGAAAAACATAAATATAAAAAAAAATGTTTTCTTTAACACATTTAAGTACAAGATTAGAGCACAAAGTCTCTTTATTGATGGATTGAATCTCAAATACGAAACAAAAGCGACAGAAGCACGAAATCGGACAAGGACGGAGTGGGTGCTAGAAGAAAGTTATCAGCTTTCAGTTGTCTTCGATTTTGGGTGTGCTTCTATTTCCTCTTTGTTAATGACAGGGGGATTGGATGCCACTGTACATCCTTGAAAATGGTTCAATGTTTAGCCTGGATAAAGACCTCACCACCATCTAGACCAGTGTTTCTCGAAGTGTGGTCCGTGGACCACTGGTGGTCCGCGGCAGCTTACCAAGTAGTCCGCAAGATCATCACCAAATCTGAGAAGAAAAAAAATTAACTGGAAATTGCCGAAATTAAAACTTGGGTATCTCGATTTGAGCTCCCCGAGATTAACGAAAAAATAGAGTGAAAAATCAAAGGCTGTTTGTTGTCTTAACGAATCTAGAATTTTATCTCAAAGTGTGGCCATTTGAATTGATCACAAAGTAAAGGCGAGGGAAGAGAAGAAATGACATATTCATGTGAACGAGCGCATTTGGAGAAGATTGTCTTGTGACATCTGAAACTAGAAGCACCAAAAGGATTCCAAACTCCCCTACAGATGTGAGAGTTAGTGCAGCAGTTTGAAGTGTTTTGTGCTATAATCACAATAACAGGAGTTGTTTTAGGTAGATTTGGCAACCAATCTATATTTTAAGAACATGCTTGGAGATTTTAGTGGTTTTCTGCCAAACATAGTGTTTTTAAAGTAAAAAAAAAGATTAAAATTTACAACAAAAGGAGTTAAAATCAACTACAAATTCTATATCAATAGATGAATAAATCTCTCCTGCCGGAGCTCTTATATACGTATATAAGCCTGCCAATAAATCACATAAATCGAAGGTTACTTCGGTTATGGGACTCTTTGGAGGGGAGGTCGACATAACGATGGCTAAGTAGGGCTTAATATTATTAAATTAACCATAATTGGAAATTTTATTTGCAAATATATTTTTCTAATGGGTAAGAAATCCCCCCTTGGCGGTCGCGATAAATAAAGGAATGCTTAAAGTGAACCGTGAGCGACCAAAGTTTAAGAAACACTCATCTAGACACTTGGGCAATAAATCTTTATGGACCATAAAACTCACTGCATCTACTGCGGAGAGCTTAAAACTTATGGATGGTCTACTATAGGGCCTATCGCGTAGAAAAATTAATGAATAAATTAATAATAATAATTAAAAAAAAATCCGTTCCTTAGAGAAAAAAAAAAGAAAAAAAAAAGAAAATTAATTACTGCCTTGATGATAAGGTCCAAATCTCAACTACTGCCAACTACACAGCACAAAAATATGGAGTTTATCACCGACGCTTACATTGAACCTTTATTTGGTGCAGAATGACTGTCGCTGTCTCCATAAAAATTTAACCAATCAACTTTAAGTCACAGCAGGACAACAATTTAAAACACATAGGCCTACTGATATTTCCCAAACACGGCATCTGAAAGAACTACAAACGTGCACATAAGGGCGGACACAGGTTTGGTCACAGGGGTCATGACCTCCCAAATATATTTTTTCACTGTAAAAAATTCCAACTTTCATGATAAATGAAGGGTGTTATTCCAAGACCATGGCAAATTCTGTCCTTGAACTCCCCCCAAAATGAAAGTCTGTGTCCGCCCCTGCATGCATAGATGGAAGACTTAGGCATTTGTCTCTTTCTGACTTAAGCCTATAGCGCCAAGTGCGAGAGCACACACATAATAATAATTAAGCAATCAATCGTAAATATAGATCTAATCACAAATAATCGTTTATATTACAGCAAAACTAGTATTGAAATAACGTTTCCATTATCGTAAAATAACATAAATATACGCTTTTATAAATTAATATTATTTTAGAGATATCTTGCAAAAATCAAAATGAAAGAAACGAAGTTTTTCATTTTTCTTAGTTTGACATAAATGGCCTGTCATTGCCACAGGCGTACGCAGAAAGTTCATAAAGGGGGTTATAGGCTCAATGAGGTGGGGTTACAGAGCTACAACTCATACATTCCTATGTTAAATATACAAAATTTCATTGCAATGGGGGCGTTATAACCCCCAAAACTCCCCCCCGGCTACGCCTGTGATCATTGCAAATTTCCGTCTGTCTGCAATGGAAGACACAGTCACCATGCGGTCATTGCCGCCAGAAATCCCAACATTATCTCCTGCATTTATAAATCAAAATCAAAATGGCGATTAATTAGATATTAACGTAAGTCAATGGCACTTGATATGACGTCATATTCAAAGTCCGGTGTCACATGATAGTTAAACGGGAAACGCTTTAGGCATTGCCAGTTGTGTTACAATGACATCGTTTTTCTCGTTCAAACTGCACTCACTAAGAGAACTGACATCAAATGTCAATCAAACAAATGATTATGACCAGGACAGTAGCTAATCACAGCGCATGCGCAATAAGAGCACACTCGGAGCCTAAAAATATGAAAGCAAATATTTATTTATTTATTTTGTATACGTTGGAATTTTTTATTTTTTTAAGAATGTTGACTGTAATAATTTTCACTTTAAAATTCTTAAATAATATAACTTAATTTTAAGTTTTAAAGGGGGGACTTCCTCAAACTCAAACTACATGGGCCTTCAAAATGAACATCTGCCAGTAGAATAGAATTTGGTAACTTAACAGAGAATGGACCATTGGGTAGCAGAATTGAATGATTCGTTTCCAAAGGACATTGAAATATGATGGAAGCTAAATACTTTAATGCATAGAATGTTGATACAGACCCATAATCCCCGTTAAGTATATGCAGTCGAAACCACGTATATGCGCGACTTGCATATATGCGAAAATCGTATATATGCAAAAGATATCGAGCTTCAAATTTTCTCTTATCTTTTTAATGTTATCTAAACCAGCTTAATTGCGATTTTATACATGAGAAAACCGCATACATGCAAATATTTTGAAGTCAACTGAATGTTTTATTATAGAATTGAAACTTAATATATGCAAACAAACTTTATGAACAAGTTTTCATCCGAAGTACATGAGTAGCTAGCAACCTTTATTTTTAAGGATTGGCTTTCCCCACCGGAAATGGCTGTCAACCTTTGTCAAAATTTCACTGGCCAGCATATTTATGGCTTTGTTTACGCCACTGACGTAAGCAAAGGGGGCCAGTTAATGGGGGTTGTCGAGAAAATAACGTAACGTTTTTATTTTACAATTCTCGCGCTCAAATACGTGCGTATATATGCGTGCATGTATTATAAAATACGTGCCTGCGAGCTGTAAAAAAAAGCGTTTTTGTTTCGTTTTATTTTTTTTTTAGCTCGGGGGAAATTTAGTTTTGGTCGACTCGTTCACTGAGAACGTTTTTCTGTTCGACGTGTTCTTGAACAAAACTTTTGTATATATTTTCTTGAACTCATTAAATCAAATTTAAAGGATCGAAGAGAATGAGTATCATTTCTTATATAGATGAAGAGACGTCAAAAGCAAGAGAACTAAACAATAGGATCATCAGTCATCGAGGTCGTATCCCAAGAATGGTGAGTGAATATATATGGCTACAGATAAACTTTTAGGTTTTATCTCGAAAGTTACGCCAAAAGGTAACAACATATGGCGCCCGAACAGGGACCGCGGTAGAATTGATGATAGAATGTTCACAAAAAAGACAAATAAGTAATTGATTGCGTCAAATATCTGGAGTGTCGACATACTGGAGCAGACCCTGTTACGAGATTTCATAAGCAGTGATTTACGTGGGTTGCCCTGTTTTCGAGAATACTGATAATATATCGGGGAATAATTTTCGAAAATTTTGAATTACTATAATTGAATTGTTTATGAAAATGAATGGTAATTTGGAAAAGCTAAAACAAAAACGAGCAAATATTCGTAGTCTCACGAGCAGACTTATTAAAAAAAGTGAGCAATTAGTCACCGGCAAAATGATAACGTAGAAACATTTACAGAATGTTTAGCATTGTTGAATGCAAAGAATGAATATCTTAAAGAGTCAGACGAGTAGATTCAGGTTTTGACTGAGAATGCTACGGATTTTGAAAGCGACATAGAAACGTGTGAAATATACTACGAGAGAATAATTTCGATAAGATTGAAAATCCTAACTTATTTGGATTCATTAAATAGGCCCACAACCGTTTCTATGAATGATGTAGCTGATAATGATAACAGAGTCCTTTCGGGAGCTAGAGGGAATATTTTGGGGTTACAACCAAGCTCTGCCAACAAGGTACTTAACGTAAAGTTTACAAATTAACAAATTTGGTGGTGATTCTTCAAATTGGCTGTGGTTTTGGAGTCAATACGAAAATGCAATTCACGAAAGTAGAAATTTAACTGCTGTTGATAAATTTAACTATTTACACTCTTTGGTGAGTGGGGCAGCAGCTAATGCCATTTGTGGGTTTTCTCTCACGAATGATAATTACACTGAGGCCATTGAATTATTAAAACAACGTTTTGAACGAAAGAATTTAGTAATTAATGCTCACATGAGCAAACTGTTGAGTTTAGAACCAATTAGAAACCCAACCCACATACTTGCACTGAAAAGTTATACGATATTGAGATACAAATAAGAAATTTGGATGGGCTTGAGGTAACTGCAGGTACTTACGGAACATTACTTACTCCGATCATACTAAAATTATTGCCCAACCAATTAATTTTGGATCTTAATAGGGATAGAAAATCGTAAGAAAGTTTTGAGGTTGAAGAGGAACTGATGGATTTTTACGCCGGGAAATTGAGAGCAGAGAAGACGCCAACCAGATTCAGGTTCGACCACCTGGTTTACAGCTTAAAGAGAAAAGAATATTTAAGAAGCCGATCTCCACTGCGGCTGCTTTAACAACAGGCTCTACATTTAAATAAATAGACTCTACACATTTTAATAGTCGCCAAGTTAAAATTAATAATAGAAGTGTAGTTTGTGTCTTTTGTGGAAAGCCCCATAATAGTACAGATTGTGAATTTGCACGAACTTCGTCACTAGAAAAAAGGAAGCACCCTTTGTTACAAAGAGGGGCGTGTTTTCGTTGTTTGAAACTAAATCATATTTCTTCTCAATGCAAATCTAAGGTTAAATGTCCAAATTGTAATTGATATCATGATTTTCTTCTATGTATGAAATAAACCTTACTATCAGAGCATGAGCGTGTTGACTTGCCTACAACACAAAATGAGTACCTATCTAATGTAATGGCGGCCCGTCATGTATTGCTTCAAACTCTACGTGTTACCATTATTAACGGAGAAAGGAAATGGAATGCTCGCGCCATCCTGGATTCGGCATCTCAAAGGTCGTACATTTTAAAAAGGTACCACCAATAAATTAAAATATGGCTCCCTTCAAAAGGAGAATCTTCGGCATTCCCTATTTGAAGGTACTTGTATGGACATTTTACAACACGATGTCTTCCGAGTTCATCTGTCCAACTTATCCGGAACGTATAGACGTAACTTCGAAGTACTAGGTCAAGAAAAGATCTGCGAGACCATGGCAATTTGTTGCTCGAGGAATTCGAATGAAAAAGATTTTGGAAAATGGCATCGACTTAAGTGACCATCAAGGGGGGAGGGGGACCAATGGAAATACTGCTTGGCGCTGATGTATCCACAAAGCTGATGACCGGAGGTTGCAAAAGACAACCGTCGGGCTTGGTAGCGATAGAAACAAAACTAGATTGGACTGTTATGGCAAACAGGAAGATTTGGGAAATAATTCTGGTCCAATAGTTATTTCCATGTTGTCGAAAGACATTCCGGTAACAAATTTATGGAATTTAGATACACTGGGAATAACGATTCGGCACGAAAACAGATCAAAGAAGAAAAAGAGGAAGCTGCAAAGGAATATTTTGTGAAAACATTAAAGAGACTTCCAAATGGTTGCTACGAAGTATCTCTTCCCTGGGTGGAATGTCACCGGCCACTTCTGAAGAATAGATGGTTATCAGAAAGAAGATTAAAATCCACGACAAAGACTCTACGAGCAAAGAATTTGCTAAAGGATTATGAAGAAGTCTTTTCGGAATGGCAGAGGGAAGGAGTTATAGAACCTGTTAACGTTTGTGATATAGAAGAATCCAATTGTTTTTATCTTCCACATCGTGCCGTTGTAAAGGAACAATCCACGACAAAGATTCGCCCTGTGTTCGATGCCTCTGTCAAACAGAAGAACTGTCCGTCGTTAAATACTGCCTCGGAGAAGGTCCGAATTTATTGGAATTGATCCCGAGCATTTGAATATATTTAGATGGAGAAAATTTTGTGTTATAGATGACATCAGAAAGGCATTTCTTCAAATCGGAATCATCTGATATTTCTATGGTGTGAAGATAAACGGACCGAGACACTGAAAATCTATCGCCATGCAAGGGTCGTGTTTGGAATTAACGCCAGTCCTTTTCTACTCCGCGTTACTATTTCTAATCATTTGGAACGATTTCCTACTTGTCATAGGGAATTAGCCAAGAAATTAAGGAATTTTTTTTACGTGGACAATTGTGACACAAGTCTGGATATAAAAAAAACAGATGGAAGATTTTATTATACTCTAGAAAGAAATAATGTCATCTGCTCAATTCGAGCTGAGAGGGTGGAAGCACAATGAGGATAAACGTCCGACTTATAAGCCTGCGAATATCACTAACACACACATTGAAAAGGTGGAAAAGTTTGAAGAAAATATTCTCGTTTTAAGTCTAGAATGGAATATATTTGAAGGCACATTACGTTGCAATCCTAAAGACGATGTTTTAATAACCTGTAAAGTAGTTGTTCCAGTAACTAAAAGAATAATTCTTTGGTGTGCAACTCGTTTAGTAGTTACTTTTCAATTGAAATTTTTGACAAGTTTGTAAGTCTGTCTTCAAACATTGTATTACGCAGACTGATTTTGATTCTGTTTAAGCAAGAAAAATTCCGTTCTACGGAAACACTAGTGGACGGAATAGTCACTATTAAGCAAAAAAGTTTATAAGCTTCTTTAAAAATGTATCTGTTTTCTGTTAAAATTTCCATGAATGTTTGTAATTTCATATCTCTATACTGCTTATCCAGATATATGTGTTTTAATTCATTTTTCAATCTTTGGAAGTCAGTAAATATATTGGGGTAGTACACATTTAAATTATTTATTGTTTTTGTAAGAAATTTATAGGAATACTCCGCAAATTTTGAAGTATCCCTTAATGTAATAAAATGAAGCTTTTCCATATCTTGTTTTCCAAACTTGTGGTAATTTGTAGTAAGCAGTATCTAATATTTCATACAATAAAAATTTATATTTTTCAAAGGCTTCATCTCTTGTGAATGATAATTATAAGAAGCGATTAATTATAATCGATGTTATAAGAACCACTGGTAGGAAATATCGCCTATACCAAAGTCTGTCGTGTGACGTCACAATTAGGGTGGGCCGAGAAAAACAAAATTGTAGCGCATCAGAACGCAATAGGGCGGAAAACTTGCTTACTTATATCAGAAACGTGTGTGAAAATTTTCAGTTCGATCGGACTAAATCTTCTATTTCAAACCTGAAGCTAAAATTTTGCTGTTGTAGCCCAAAACATGAAAATGTTAGTCTGTGAGACAAGTTGGACTTTGCTTCCAGGGTCATTTCCTTTAAAGCCTTAATCGCTCATATGATCAAATTTGAATATCCCCTAATTTCCATTAACCGATTGTTTTGCGGAATTAGGCAGTACATTGACTGCTTTTTAAACCAAATTGCGAAGATACCGGTGTTAAATTAACCGAAAAGCCCGTTGTAGCAGATATATTTATATAAATCGAACACTACGCAGATTAAATTAAGAAACAATTTTTATTAACATTTTTTAGGCGTTGTAATAGTAACGCCGATGTTATGGCGTGGTTAGATGGTGAAACGTTCGTAAGGAAAAGAAATGTGTTTTGCGTCTGGTGGGGACGATCCCACGACCTTCTACAATCCGGGAAGGTGCTATCACTAACTGAGCTACAGACGACCAAACAATCAATCCCTTACGAACGTATTTAAAGCGTAAAAATATTTCTTTTCTTTTTACGAACGTTTCACCATCTAACCATGCCATAACATCGGCGTTACTATCACTGCGATTGAAGTTTATAAAAACTGTTTCTCAATTTAATCTGCATGGTGTTCAATTTGTATAAATATTCGAATCGGGTTTTGCTAAAGATAAGTGTATTGCAATCGTGGACTTCGCAGAAAAGGAACTGAAAGAACGTCTAAAAGAACTTCTGGTTATAGATGCTGATGGCACTAACGTAAACACAGGATGAAAGGTGGAGTTTTCCGTGGGTTGGATGAAAAACTTGGAATACCCCAGTAGATAGTGGTGTGTCTCCTCCATTTTATTGAACTTCCTTTTTGGAGTCTTTTCTAACATATAGGTAGTCATACGTCCATCAATATACACTGGGCCGATAGGCTTCAAACTCCCAACATGTGTAAGTCTCTCCGTCACAAAATACAAAGAAGTTGAATGTTACTTATCCGATATTGACAATACAGTTCTCAGCAAAGACAAGAAATATTTTTATGATATATCCCAAGCAGTGGATTCTGATCATTGTAATCCCGATTTCAGCATTAGAGATCCTGGTCGTATCCACAATGATCGCTGGCTAACCACCGCAAACAGAATATTCCGATTGTACATTTCTGCCTTTAGGAAGTTTCAAGACTATGGTGACCTACGCAATTACAGTTTATGCCCCAATGTGGTTTTCAGTTCGCATGAAAAACTCCATCAAGGATGGGTCCAGGCATTTCTTTGAAGCCATCTGCCTCTCGAGGTACTTGCCTTTCAGACGCCGCACCATTGTTGATGCTTCAATAGCTCACAATGTTTTTTTGCCTTGCCTGAAAACGTCCTTCCCAGTATCATGACTAATCTTCGAGCAGACGTGCGTAAAGACGCACTTGAGAAAAGTTTACAAGCCCAATCAGAGGTTGCAGGTAACTCAGCTAGTGCTGCGCGCTACAATATTGTCCCAGCTTTGAACTTAAACAAACCACCGCTGAGAAATGATGGGCTGCTCTCATCCAAGTGTATAAATTACTTCACCACCAGTTCTGAAAAGAATATTTAATGATAAACTTACAGGGAAGCTACCGGACACAGACACGACACACGAATTGTACTTCATCAAGTTTCTATGAAACATAGTGGCAGTGGAAAGGACCATTAAGATGGTAACGGAGGATTCGGCTAAGTATGCGGCTCTGAATCAAGCAACCACTACATCAGGGCAACTCTTGCATCTAGACAAAAAACTACCGGATTTTGACTGTAAAGCTCAATATGTGAGCACTCTGACCAATAGTGACACATCTGAGTACTCCCTGAAGTATATCCTAATGGTTCAGTGGATAGGTAGGGTTTGGGCGGAAGCCGTAGTGCAGCCACCTCCATGTGGTGGGTTCTGGATTGCATAGCACATCAACGAAGAGCTGCACAACTCCACTGTATTTGAAATGGAGCTTCGAACCACCTCATTACATAGTAATGTATATTTTGTAGCACTGAAATTTCCAGATCAGATACATCACACACACGAAAAAATGGCGCAAATTTTCCAACAAATTGGGCCACAATAGCAAAATTTTATTTAGGTTCAGATTTGAAACAGAAATTTTAGCCCGACCGGACTGTAATTTTTCACATGTGATTCTCACAAAATTTATTTTGTCCTCCAGGGATTGGTAAATGGTATGCCACATCGTGTTTTCCAAGTCATATATAATCATGGCGGATATATTGGCTATTAACAGTAGTGGCTTTATTTCGGCGGGACACTTTTTCCCCTCTTTTTTTACACGTTCATTTTTTTTCCTGCCCAGGTGGGGCAGGGAGTGAGTTACTCCTTGTAAATATGTATTTGTATATAGACTTTCTTAATATATTTGTTTCGTTCTTATTGGTTTGTTTCGTGTCCAGTCATGGCACACAATCACGGTGGCTTTATTTCGGTGGGACACACCTTATATATTTGTTTTTTTGTTTTTGTTTGTTTTACGGCTCAAAGACTACAATGGTCATGCTGCGCCGGGACCTACTGTTTTCCGAGGAATCCGAACCTCTTATGGCCTAGGGAACCAAACCCCGGACTACAGTGAGCAGTGCGATCTTTTTATGAGATCTCTGAGTAAGCGTTCTTTGTACACTGTTGGGAGTCGAACCCGGATTAACGGCGTACTAGGCGAACGCGTTACCACACTGCGCCACCGCAGGGCCACATCTTATATATACCATTATAATTTTCTTGTTAATCTATTCATTCATTCACATACAAATTTATTCACTAAATTGATGTAATTGAATATTCATGATATACTAGTGAAAAGGATGCAGAAGATCTGTTATATAATCTGCTCCATACCCTTTTGAACCATCGTCTATACCAGTTCATCAAAAAACCTATCTACCATCCCCCCCCCTCCTCCCCACCTTGCAATATTCTCTTAAATAATTTTAACTTGTTTATTCCTTTTCAGTTTATTCGAGGAATCGTTCTAGTATTTGGATCTCTTATGTGTAATTTAGTTATTCCCTTTAGTTATTGTTTTATTCCCTTTAGTTATTGTGTTATTCCCTTTAGTTATTGTGTTATTCCCTACTCTCATCTGCCCTTATCCGTAGCAGATATAGGTCTCCCCACTTCGCAAATTATTCTAACCCTGTATTTTTTATACGTCAATTAATTCAACATGTTTATTTTCAACTATTCTTTCAAACGTCGTACTTATTGTATAATATTCATCGATTATCTTTGCTGGTAATATTCCATATTTTGTACTCATATTTTTCTCAAACAATTTTTTGTTTT
>QLNU02015270.1:38613286-38636830 GCA_006491805.2 Dysdera silvatica
GCTCCAAATTGCCTTTCATCTAATACAAAATTAATTGACGTCTCTATTTGAAAAGCATAAATAAAAGGTAGGCACGCAATTTTCTAAATAAATACATTTAATTAAGGTGTGTGTGTGTGTGTATTAGATTACATTGCATTAGATTATATTGCATAAGATCGTGTAATTTTCAGTTCACGCGGCCATTCTTAGCAACAAGAAATCTATCATCATGATTATTACAAAAGTCTATGTTTATATGTCATAATGCCTATGTGTATATGTCATGATGTCCATGTTTATATGTCATGATGTCCATGTTTACATGTCATAATATCTGTTTTAATGTCAGCATTTTGAAGAATTGCAATCTCTTCAGTTATGCATCATGCATACGCAATCTGTTCAAGAATTTATTCAATATGTATAAATAATCTATTCTATTGTCTATGCATTACGCATGCAAGTAGCAGCACAGCAGTACTTAAGTGACAGTACAGTAGTACATAGGTAGCAATATAGCAGTAGTTAAGTGCTAATATATCAGTACTAAGTAGCAATACGTTGGTACTTAAGTAGCAATACCTTAAGTAGCAATAAAATAAGCAGTACTTAAGTAACAATACAGGAGTACTTAATTAGCAATACATCAGTATTTAAGTAACAATACACGAGTACTTAATTAGCAATACATCAGTATTTAAGTAACAATACAGGAGTACTTAATTAGCAATACATCAGTATTTAAGTAGTAGTACACCAGTACTTCAATCAAATTTATTCACAAAACATTTACAGAGATGGGCAACTTTATTTCCATACATGAATAATATAATAACATAATTTTTTTATTTTACGGGAAAGGAGTCAGTAAAGGACTTGTAAAATGTCCTGAAAATTTTCCCTCACCCCAAACAAATACACAAAACAAGAGACAAATGACCAAAGGGGGTGGGGAATATATAGAAATAAAAAAGAAATAGTCCTAATCATATGAATATAATGCAATATAATTATTCAAGTAGCAATACAGCTGCATTTAGGAAGTATTACTGTATTGCTTCCTAAATGCAGCTGTATTTAGGAAGTACTGCTATATTGCTTCCTAAATACAGCTGCATTTAGGAAGCAATATAGCAGTATTTGAGAAGCAATACAGTAATACTTAAGTAATAATGCAGTATTATTCAAGTAGTAGTAGTAGGCCTACATAATAAACCATCAGTACTTACAGTAGTATTTCTGGCAATGGAAATATAGGTGCTGGTAATTGTAAAAGTGATCTAAATCACACATTTTTCGTTTCGTGATATTTAGAGTTTTGCCCATAAATGCCCAAAAAATTTTTTCTCATTATGAAAAAAGTTTTAGGTACAATATGTTGCTCTTATGAAGTGTATTTTTTCTATGACTGTAAAATTTTATATGTAGCTCATAAGAAAATATGCTTTTTGAAGCATCGAAAGACTTAGATAATTTTTAAAAATAAATATTATATCGTAAAAGGGATTACGGAACAGGGCTGGGGCCAAGGGGTGGCGAACCGGGCATTCGCCCTGCAAAGCAGGTTTTCAGGGAGAAAAATAAGATTATTATAAAAGAGTGAAATGGTTTGGATGGCGGCAAAACAAGTGTTCTCCCCTAGTGGCGGCCCTACTTGGGACAAAAAAAATAATGAAATTGATTTTAAAAAGTAAGAAATAAATGCAACGTCACGTACATTTTTTTTATTTATAATTGTGATTGATTAATTTCCGTCATTTCTGATTAACATCTGCATTCATAATAATTTATTTTATTTGTCATAAGAGGTATATGTTGCACACAGCCTGTAAAGATATGATTATCAATTTTGAGATAAGATTTTTTAAGATAAGATAATTTTAGAGTAAGATAATTTTAGGGTAAGATAATATTTGTAGGGTAAGATAATATTTTTAAGATGAAATGATGTTTTTAAGATAAGACAATACGCTTTTAAGATAAGATATTATTTTTAAGATAAGATAATATTTCTAAGGTAAGATAATATATTTGTAAGGAAAGCTAATATATTTTGAAGGTAAAATAATATATTTTGAAGGTAAAATAATATATTTTTAAGGTAAGATATTATTTTAAGATGAGATAATGTTTTGCTTAGTAATAATATTTTTGATTTCGAATGGTTTGAGTGATCTAAGATATTCATAATCAATTGGCGAGATTCATGGCAGTAAGTCCATCATATTTTTCTATTTTCTATTTTATTTTATTTATTGTCATCATTTATTTATCATTTATTTGTCATTAGTCTGACGGCAGCATTGATAGACATATTTGAATATTTTATTTTTTAGTCTTCCTCCTCTGGGTATGAGGTTTAAAATATCGAATTTGGCATCATTATCTAGAGAAGTTTCGTAGAACACTTTACGCAGGGCATTTTTTCAAAAGTCTCACAACCTGTCTTTTTAGCTCCACAAGATAGATTCTCCAATATTGTTTGTTTTTCTTTTCCTTGATCTTTCCATTTGCCCTGTTGGAAAAAACATCTTTATACTCACCATTCGTTCTACGGACAATGGTTTCCTTTTACGACACAGTCCTATTAGTTTATGATAATCTTCAGACATGTATTAGTCTTCCTAATTTTCACTCCTATCAATGCTAAACCACGGTCGTTGGGAAAAAAAAAGAAACTACCAACAACCGGAAATTTGTGTATATGTCAATTCAATAACATTATTCGAAGATCGAACAATCCTCATCTATATTAATCAGTTTCTAAAACAATTATCAAAATTAACTTTTCGCTCTTCGATATAACTTAATCGATTTCAACATTTGTTTGAGCAAAGACAATTCTTACTTTCCAAAACTTTGTCATCAACAACTTTACATTTCCTGATGTTCACGATTATCTCTTATTGTTTCTTATATTTTACAAATAACTAAACTCCTGTTGCGGCTTTTCCCTTTTTTTTTAAACTTTT
Organism: Dysdera silvatica; assembly: GCA_006491805.2. Classification (NCBI taxonomy): domain Eukaryota; kingdom Metazoa; phylum Arthropoda; class Arachnida; order Araneae; family Dysderidae; genus Dysdera; species Dysdera silvatica. The sequence goes on from QLNU02015270.1 coordinate 38,616,241, forward strand.
ATTAATATAAAGGATAAAAACCTTAAAACGAAAACAGGGTTTTAAAATGGGATTTTGCCTGACTTTTACAAATTGATTTAAAAATGGCGAACAGTTTTAAAAATATGGTAAAATATTCATTAGGGCCCTTCCCCTTGCTAAATATTAATTGTTTTTCAAAATAATTATTTTTTTAAGCGATCTTAATAGGCCACTGAATCTTATTTCAAGGCGAAAAGCGACGATAACAATTCAAATTTCCTTATAGCAAATATAATATAAATATATAATATAATATATAATATTTAAAATATATGATATATATATTTAAAATATATGATATAATATATAATATTTAAAATATATGATATAATATATAATATTTAAAATATATGATATAATATATAATATTTAATAACTAAACAACAAGTACTTTTTATGATGAGCCAAAAAGTAAATTGTTTTAGTACAAAAATTAAAGTCCTACACGAGTTTCGTTAATTTGAAATATCGTTTGAACAGACAAATAAATTAATTCACGTTGATGTAGTTTTTACTTTAGATTCCTAATTTGCGTACTTGCGGTGTCATATTGTTGTTTTGTTAGAAAAAGGCCTATACATGTCCTACAAAGGATTATACATGTCCAAACACACCTATGTATCGCGCAATTCGAATTCAATCAATCAACATTTATTGATCAATGATTAATTATTAATCATGTGATTCGTTTTTCGTCCGTTAAAGGGATTCTTTTACTTTCCTTGAATATATATACAGTGTGTTCTAAAATGATAGATCCTGGAAGGAGGATAAAAATATCACACTAAGCAAATATTTTTAAAATTTTAGATACTTATGATATCAATTCGACGCTGGAACATGCACATTTATGTAACGTGATTTTGAAAATAACGCAAATTTGAAATAGCTGGTAAAAATGTTTAAACTTTGCAGTAACATACTGTTTTAAAAAGATAAAGAAATTTGGAATAAAATAGTTCAAATATAAAAGTTATCTTTGCAAATATCTAATTTTCTCATTTGAGTATCTATAGAAATACCAAAAGCCTGGCAGGTTGAAATTTCAGTAAAAATATAAGTTTTTCTTTGCGATGGCTCGGGCAAAACAAATAAATGAAACAGAAGCCTTTAATATCTTGTTATTGAAAGCAAAGGGCTTATCAGTGAAAGAAATTGGAAAGAGAATGAACAGAGATTTCCATGTGATATTCAATGTGAAAAAGATCAGCATTGAAACCAAAAAGAAGTACAAGTCGTCCAACATGCACGTCAAATAAAATAAAAGGAATTTTAGTGATAATAAAATGGTAAAATTACAAGTAAAGATAAAATCAAATCGAAGTAGCGCATAGGTTGGGATATAGTAGGGAAATAAGCGACAAGATTATCGTAAAATTTTCAAGTAGAAAAATCAAGAGTGAACTATTACAGAAAAAAAAGAAAAAGGTATTTACATGAAGGAAAGGGATATAAGGAATTATGGAGAAAATGCAATTTATATTAACGAACAATTGTGCTTTTTCAGGAAGATCTTGTTTAATGACGTATTGAATGAAGAGAGGGAAAATGGATGGAAACATTTGTGGACAACAAATGGTAGAATCAAATTGAGGATAGAAGAAAATAGTGAAGTGATTACAATAAATAACTACAATGATCTAGAAAGAATTCAGTGACTTAAAAATAAGTCAAACGGGGAAAAATTTATAGTAAAAACTACATATAGACTTGAACAATGATATTGATAAATTATATGTAAAAAATGTATAGATAAGGAACTTTTCGGAATTTCACAAAATATAAACGAAATAGTAACGGATATTTTAACTTTTATTAATTACAGTGACAATAGGATTAATTTTGTAGAACCATTGAAAATCGTAAATAGTGCTAAATTAACGAACAATGATGTTGAATTGGGAAACTATGAAAATTCTATTATTTGGAAATTTGAAATTCAAAGCTTATGTCCTAACTCTGAGTTCGATAAATTGAATTCAAAAACAAATAACGAAACATGGATAAGAATTAACGAAAAAATTGTAATTGATGGTAGGAAGGATGAAGGTAATTTGCTGGATAGCAATTGGACAGTAAAAGACAATAAAGTAAATAGAATCGTTTACTTAAACGCTAGAAGTATTAATAATAAGATAGAGGAAATAGAGTTACTGATCAATGATGATGAACTTCAAGCAGATATACTGGCAATTACTGAAACGTGGATGGATGAATATGACTTAAATTATTTTGAGGGTTTTTATAGATATCATAGAAACAGGAAGGAAAAGAGGGGAGGGATGTATCCTTTTATATAAGGGATAAATTAAAGGACTATGGACTTTGGGATGAAATAACAAATATGAATGATAACTTCGAAATGATAGGAATAAAAAAAATAATGAAATAGGAATAGGATTATTATATAGACAACCTAAAAGAAATCTAGTTAAAGTGATAAATTGATTAAATAAAGCTTTGGAAGAGAGCACCATTGAAAAAATAATTATAATAGGTGATTTTAACATAAGTATAAACAAGGAAAATGGAAATAGTAACTTATTACTAAACTCAATGAAATCACTAGGATTTAAAAACTTAATAAAGGAGTACACACGAATAACAACTCAATCACCATCTACTATTAATTTATGCTCTTCAGAAATATGAATGAAATTACTGCTGAGGTTAACGATTATCAAATAAGTGACCATAAAACAATAATAATTGATTATAAGGAAAAGGAAACAAAAAATTAGGAAAAAAGTAAGAGTAAGAAACTATTGTTAAACAAACATGGAAAAATTTAAAGATGCTTTAAAGGAAATAAAGTGGAAAGACGAATTTAAAGGAGAGAGGAATAAGTACAACATTTTTATGACAAAAATGAAAGAAATAATGAATGGAGTATTTACATGGATAACAATTAAAAATAAAATCCACAAAAAAGGATGGACAGACAAAAACTTGATTAAAGAAATTAAAAAAGAAATAGAATGTATAGTAGATATGTTCGTACAAGAAAAACTATTTACATGAGTAGATTTAGAGAAATGGAAAACAAAATAAACAAATTAATCTTAAAAAAACAGGAGTATTATAATAATTGTTTCAAAGATAAAAACGCTAGAAATAAATAGAGGGTGGTGGATAAAATAATTGGTAAATCTAAAACAAAGAATAAAAATCTAGACAGATTACGTTTAAACCATGAAACAATAACTGAAGATTATCAAATAATTAATAGATTAAACGAGTATTATGTAGGTACATTAGATACCGAATTAAATCGAAACGAATATAACGAAGTGGACCATAATTTGTACTTAAAAAATGATTATGACAACATGATGTTTGTTAAAGAAATACATGAATTCGAACTATTAAAATTATGCAAACATTAAATATTAACAAGGGAGCGGGTATAGATGAAATAAGACCAAAATTGGCAAAGTGAAAATGCTGAAATTTTTCTTGAACCATTGCTGATAATTTACAATGAAATCATTCAATTGAAAACAATTCCGGAAGAGTTAAAAATAGAAAAAATAATCCCAATATTTAGAAAAGGTAAAAAGGATTTAAAATCAAATTATCGACCAATTTCAATCTTGTCAGTGTTTGCCAAAATTTTCGAACGACTAATATATAACAAACTAACCGAATTTATCAAAAGATTTCATATTTTGGGTAAGTGTCAAAATGGTTTCATGAAAAGCAAATCAACAGAAATCGCATTGTTAAATGTGGCAACGGAAATACAAAGATCTTTAGACACCAGTTATATAGGCATGGAAATATTTTTCGACTTAAATAAAGCGTTTGACATAATTAACAGAAAACTACTGCTAGAAAAATTAAATCATTACGGTTTTAGAGGAAAGATAAATAATATATTAAAACACTACCTTCAGGGAAGACAACAATTTGTCCTTGTAAATAACATAAAATCTGATTCATTGGAAAGCAAACATGGAGTTCCCCAGCAATCAATCCTTGCTCCCCTATTGTTTTTACTGTATGTAAATGATATTATGCATGTATCAGACAAAGGTACATTAACATTATGTGCAGACAACACTAGTGTATTTGTAAGAGGAAGTAACATTGAAAAATTGATAAAAACTGGACAGGAAGAAATTGGAAAATATGAACTTTGGTTTAGAAGTAATCACATGAAAATAAATGACACTAAAATAAAAATATTAATTTTTAAAACGAAGAAAAAAAAATTGGTAAATTGAGGGATTTAGATAGAATTTATATTAATGGAAAAGAAGTTGAAATTGTCAAAGAAATTGATTCCTTAGGAGTAACATTAACGAACGATTTAAACTGCAATAAACAAATTGAAAAAAAAAAAAAAAATCAGTTCGGGAACAAGAATTATAAAGAAATTGTCACGTGCAGTTCTTAAGAACGTGTTACTGTGTCCATATTATGCTTTTCTATATAGTCACCTGATTTATTGCAATTGTATATAGGAAAATTTGAATAAGAACAACATGAAGGTAATTAAATCCGTACAGAATAAATTTTTAAAAACCATCGAACGAAACACCAGCTTAAGTTACATTACATTATTTGTAAAATATGGTATATTACCAATTGATAAAATCAATGAATATTGTACGCTAGAACTAATGTAGGAAAGGATAATAGAAGGAAAACATTTTGGATAATATTGATATCCAGTATCACGAAAACAACAGAAATTTAAGAAGAAGCAACCAAATTAAGCTACGAGAGATTAGAACGGAAATGTACAGAAAGGAATTGAATATATGGGAATAAAGCTTTGGAATGAATTACCAAATAATCTTAACAATATAAAATTGTTTAAAAAGAAATTAATTGTATACTTATTAAACGGAGTTTATGCTGCGCCAGCGGATTAATAGGGTCCTCAACCGGTTAAATTTTATAATTTAAACTGGGGACCCATCACGGGGAAATGCAAATTGTATTGTCTGTTCTAAACTGTGTGAAATTTATTATACTTAAATTGAAATTCAAGACTGTATGCAATATGTAACCCTTGTGACAAATAAACATTATTATTATTATTGGCTAATAATCAATATCAGTCTGACAAATCGCCTGTAATTCCGACATAACAGCTTCTAATTCGACTGTTCACAGAAGACTTCAAAGAATGTTAAATGGCGCAAAATAGTGAAAAAACACCCTTTAGCGCCACCATATAAAGAACCACGATTGAATTGCGCAAAGAAGCATATGTCATGGCGCAATGAATGGATTTCTGTGTTCTTTTCTGATGGAAAAATATTTAATTTAGATGGGCCCGATGGCCTAAAATGTTATTGGTACAATTTGCGAAAGAAATCAAGACATTTTTTCGGTCAACAAGAAGTAGGTGGATCTGTGGCTATTTGGGCTTGTTTTGTCTTCAGTGGAGGATTAGAAATAACATTTATTTCTGGATCAAACACCGCTCTGAACTATCAGACTTCAAGAGCTGTATTTACATCAGTGGTTCCCAACCTTTATCAAGCCGCGACCCCTTCTCTGTCCTAGGCCTCTACATTTGCATAATAAAATCATTTTTAACGGAGTAAGGAAAATACATTATATATAAAATTATATTAATTATATACATTACATTGATTATGCATATTATATTAATTATCTCTGTTATATTATAGTATTAGGGCTAGGATGTTGATGACATTTGCAATTTTTTTTTTCATCTTTTGCATTTTGGCCTTTTTTCTGTTTTTAGGGCATTTTATGCGATTTTTCCTTGTTTTAGGTCATTTTTTGTCAATTTTTTCATAAAAAATCAAATTTTCGTACGAATTACAAATAAGTTGCAATAACCAAAATTAGGATTTCTAAACGAAAAGAAGCTTCAATAGCTTTCGTTGTCAATCAACTACGTATATAAATTGCAGCTTCTCTAAATTTGCCTTCAGTGACATTGCTAACTTGTATTTTAACACTGAGGTCACACTTCCCAACTATTACCTTATATTAAGTATTTTTATTGAATTTCGAGGTACTTGAAAAAGTTAATCATTCAACCATCTGTCAGCTATTTGAGAAATCTTTTACTCTTTCGTAACCAAACGGAGCGGAACATAATGTTTTACCCTTTTTAATGGATACTGCATAAGACATAGTAAAGGCTGGAAAAACAATTAAATGTTTTAATCCAAAGCTAGTGCATGTCACTTGCCTTGATCATGCCTTACATAGGAAAGAAAAATCATGCTTTGAATAAAAAAATTCAGACAAATTATCCGGACATAGATAGACTTGTTTCAAAATGTTAAAAGGATTTTCTTAAAATCTCTTTGTCATACAGAAGCCTTTAAAATTCAGACTCCTAATTGAACTTTTACACAATCCTTTAATAACACGTTAGGGAACATGGTTGGATGCTCAATGAATGTATATTTGTTATAGCGCTTGTTATTTTAACGCTGTAAAGACTACAGTAAATGAATTTCAGCAAGAAGATATAGCATCTCTTCAAATTGCGCGATGTCTGTTCTCTCAGGAAAAAATAGAAGGAAATTTGGCATACATAAGATCAAACTTCAGCATTTTACCTTATATTATTAAGGGTTCAGAAGCACAGAATGGATCTCGTTGGCTCCAATAGATACATCGATAAAGATAGCGGAACACCAAGGGGAAGACTGGATACTCCATTGTTGCAAAATTAAACTGTGCTTTAAAAAGAAAAAAACTCTGGGTTTCAGAGTTTGAAAAAAATTCTGGTAACTTAACTGGTGAGGAAGAAACATCGGGAATAGATAAAGAATTTTCCATAAAAACGAACGTCTTTCCATGAAATATGCTCCAACAACATACGTAAGTTTTGTTCTGCGAGTCGTTGTACCAACAACATATGAAAGTGTGGAGAAAATCTTTTCAAACAATGAGAATTTACTTTCAGAAAATAGACTTTTGACAGTGTTAAAAAATGCACAATTATTCAGTGCAATTTCGATGATCTTCCAAGTGATTTGATTACATATCATTAAAATTAATTTATAGCAGGTATTTACTTCCTTCCTTTCCTTTTCTTCTGACGTATTTTGGAGAGAGGGAATGAAAATTCCTGTCCAAGAACTGTCAAAAGTTGATGTTATTTAATTTACAACTTGGAAAAATATTATAAAAATTGTTTTGTGGGGGGGGGGATTTTTTAAAATCTTATTGGCACGTTTCAAACTTTATTGGTCATTTTTCCATCTTTCTAAAGGCATTTTGTTTATCTTTTTAAGGGTATTTTTTAGGAATTTTTAGGTCATAAAGATCTGGGCCTTACTAATTATATATATATATTAATGTACATTAACAGAATATTTTAATTTGTAGCCTTATTGATATATAAAAGCGTTGGAAACATTTGGTATGAAATTCCTTATAAAAATAATTGCAACTAAAAATAGTTGTGGTAACACCCCCAGAAACCCGTTCACGACTCCAGGTTGGGAACCACTGCCTTACGTTTTACTGAGAAGTATTTACGTCCATATTTAAACATACTGGGTAGATCAAACTGCATATTGCAGCAAAAAAAATGCCACTGTTCACACTGCACGTTCCATGAAACTGTGATTCTCTCTCTCTTCCAATAATATTAAAATTATGGAATGGCTGTCTAGAAGCCAGGATCTGAATTAGATTGAGAAAATTTGGTGCACATTAGCAAAGATGGTGTACACAAAAGGAAAACAATTCTCAAGCATTGTGGAACTGAAAAAAAAATTACGAATGTTGATATAAACCAGAACTGTTCCAAAATTTAATTTGTAGAATTACTACAAATCTTGACTTTTGAAGTTATTACACTCAATGGTAAGACAATCAAATATTAATTGTTAAAAGAGCATTTGTTTTTTAATGATGACCTATTATTTTGGGATAGGTACGGAGCAACAGCTTTATGTTTTTGCTAAACTGTGGTAAAATATTCTTCCTTAAATGTTTAAAGACATGTACAAGCATTATAAACATTACGGAAGAAATGTATCATTTAATAAAAAAGTTTTTTAATACGCTTTTTTGTATTTTATTTATCGTTTTGGGATACAATGTCTAACGATCAATGTTTTTGGGATACAAAACCAAAAGTCGCCTCTATGTGCTACTTTCCCTATATACAGTTATGTATACAGGGGAAGTATCTTATAGGGGCACATTTTGGTCTAATCTATAAAACCCGGTGTTTTCTGTTATTTTAAACTTCGAAAAAAATGCTAAAATGTTTTCTTTCGCTAAAATGTCGGCATGCAGCAATGAACAGTGAGTTGTTAAACCATTTTACTCAAAAACAATTGTCTCAAATGTGCTTCAAGAGTATTCGCTACATATTTTAAACTCAAATGCGGTCTTGACCTGAAAACAATCAAAAGAGTAATTGAAAAATTCAAGTGAACTGGCAACGCTTCAGATGGCAGAACGCCCCCTCCAACCAGCGCACAGTGTGTAATTTTTGCAATCTATCTTGGCTTCATTCAAAAATTGAATTTAACAGAAACATTTAACTTTTGCTACTTAATAGTACCTAAGACCTTATTAAACCAAACTCAAACAGAAACCTAAGAGTTTGCCAAATGTAGTCTAAGTGTCAAAAAGCGCAAAATGAAGGAAATGTTCAAACAAAAAACTTAAGTAGAAATTAATTTAGCGGCTGAGATATCTCTAAGAGCATCAGGGAAACGAGATGCAGCAGTTTTAATAAAGAAAATAACTACTTCGCCAAGAAGAGCTACTGTAATTAAAAAGATGCGAAGTGGTTATGAATTACAACCCAGGAAAATGTCTTCAGAACAAGCTCTAGCATTAATTGTGAACTCAAAATTAAGTACCCATCAATATAAGGAAATTCGCAATCAGATGACATCATTAGGACAATCAGTTTACCCTCCATATTACTTAGTGAAAAATGAGAAAAAAATTTTTATTCCCTAAAAGAAGCCATAACTGTCACAGAAATTTCATCCGAAGTAAACCTTCAAGAGATATTAGACTTGACTGCAAAACGTATTGTCACTGTACAGAGTGAAATTTTTGATGGACTTTCATCGACAAATCTGGGCCACAGTTGTGTAATATTATCATCAAAATGGTGATGCGATGGAAGATCTGCCCAAAGCCGATAAAAACAAAAGTTGGAAAATCCAGACTGTAGTGACGATCACTTATTTGCAATGTAGTTTGTACCATTGCGTTTGGTGATGACAGATTCAAAAGGTCAAGATCTAATTTTATGGTAAAACCGTACAACTAGCTCTACTAGATATTGTAGAATGATACATTTTATCTATAAGAAAGAAACTACGGAAGTTATAAAATCAGAAACGCAGCGAATGACAAATGAAATTGACACCTTGACGCCTACAAAAATTATTTTACATGGTAAATTATTTGAAATTTCACATAAGATGCTCTTAACAATGGTTGATGGAAAAATATATAATTCTTTATCCCAATTTAGTTCGTCCCAAACATATTATATCTGTGGTGCGTCTCCTAAAGGCATAAATGATGACAGTTGCTTAGAAATGAAACGTCCCACACAAGAAGTGCATGAATTTGGTATTTCTCCACTGCATTCATTTGAATTTATTTTACATCTTTCCTATAAGTTAGAAATGGCAAGCTAGGAGCCCCAAAGAGAAATCCTCAGTTGAAAAAATTAAAAAAAAATCCAAGAGTGTTTCCCAAACGAAATGGGATTATTGGTTGATATGCCTAGGCAATACTCAGGGAACACTAATGTTGGAAACACTGCCTGCAGATTTTTTCGAAATGCAAGCCAGACAGCTGCAATAACGAACGTAGACGAAAATCTGATTTACCATCTCAGGGTACATTTGGAAGCACTTTCTTTGAGTTGCTTTGAAATCGATGCAGAAATGTTTGCAGATTGTGCCAATGAAACAAAAGAAATATGTTTAAGACAGTACTCGTGATTCTACGTGCCAGTCAGTATACATAAGCTCCTAGTATACGCCAAAGACATGATCAAGACCTGCATTCTTCCTCCATGGTAACTTTCAGAAGAAGCCTAAGAAACTAGAAATAGGGATTATCGCCTATTTCGAGAAAAATTCACCAGGAAAACGTCTAGAATAGACACAAATAGGGATATTCTAAATAGATTTCTAATATCCTCTGATCCAGTTTTGTCAAGCTACCAAACCCGACATCCGAAAATCTCTTCAAAGCTACATGCGATGCAATTCACTTATGAAAGTGTCCTGAACCATCTTCTTTATCAGACTGATAATGATAATTTTCATGACTCTGACACAGACAGTGATCATTAATATGCATTGGTATATTTTACATAGGGGGTCCGGAAAATCCGTTAACAGTTAATAATTTTGTTCAAAGGGGTCTTGTAGGCTTCTACAAGACTTTTGTGGACACACTGTATATTGTTTTGTACCGCAATTATGATTAGAAATAAAAATAGAACTTCCAATGTTACCTATGTCTTTTTCAACTTATCCAAGCTTAAATACCCATACTTAAATCAAGTAATAATAAAGTCAAGTCAGATGTTGAAAATTACACACACTGTGCAGCGTACGCAAACCAGAAAATTTTAAAGAAACCAGGAAAAAGTATTTGAGATTAACTCACATAAATCTATATGGCGAGCAGCACTACGAGTTGGCATCAGTAAATCATAATTTTAGCATCATACCTCTATAAGTTTTCAATGCAAGATTTGCATTAAGAAATTTAGTCATTAATGTTACATATACTGATCTATTTAGATATTTAGTATTATTAAATATATTAATAAAATACATCAAAACTTTAATGAATCTAAAACTTCCCTGTAGCTTCCCGAGCCCCCAACCGCTGTAGCTTTTCCAGCCCCCAACCTCTGTAGCTTTCTGAGCCCCCAACTCCTGTAGCTTTCCGAGCCCCAACCCCTATAGCTTTCAGGGCTCCGCCTGTAACAAGGGCCAAGCTACGGACCTGCTTTCAGTAGCTAACAAGGTCTCACGAATTCCGATTCTCTCTGCATCATCATATTTACATTAAACAGTATTTTGTGCAGCAGTATTTTATGCAACAGTATTTTATTCAACAGTATTTTGTGCAACAATATTTTGTGCAGCAGTATTCTTTAAAATACAGATATAGAGTGAACGCCGAGAAGAGAATGAGAGCTACAGTTTCCAAACTTTTGGCAAGATTTGAATACCTAACGTAGACAAAACAAGCTTACCCTTCTCATTGACGGTGTTTCATACATCAATATAGGTTGATTAAGAACCTTCTTAACCCTCTGACTGCTTATCCCTCGATTTCCACGGGCAACATGAAAGTAACAAAATTTTCTTTTCAAGCGATTTTCCTGGGTATGAAATTTTTCCATCTTTCATCTCTCATCATCTTTGGTTACAAAAATGTGCTACATATTTTAACTCTCAATTACATGTAGATTTAAAATATTGAATAAAAAGAAATATGCAGTTTTTGAAGAGATTGTTATAAAAATAAAAATAATTGAGCAGTCAGAGGATTAATAAAAAAGATCGTTTCCATTTAATAACAATCTGACTGACTACCTTCCCATTTTGCTTAAACATCGTTAATGTTTAATGATAATCTTTACATATCTTTTTTTTTTGAATTTCGACAATTTATGGGCAAAGGCTAGAACCGTGGGTCAGCAATGTTTGGGAATACACGTGCTCTAATCTTTTAGGTCAGGATTGGACTTCTAGGAATCCATGTCGAAATATCTCAAATTGTACAAAATAAAGTTGTCCAAAATTATTCCAAAAAAACTATAACCTTTCAAACTTTTTGTTAAACAGCTGAATTAATATTTATGGATTTAATTCAATATTCAAAATTTATTTAAATTAAATTACTTTTTCATTTAACTTTTCAACATTTAACTTTCTTTTCATTTAAACAAAAATCTGTCGTGAAACTTCTCTAGAAACGAAATACTTTAGTAAAGAAATTTCAGTAGTATTCGTTAATAAATTTTTTTGTTACCTTCTTTCTCTAAATGCTCAAAAAATATTTATTTTTTACCTACAGAATATTCACTTTAAATATGAATTTTTTTATCTATATTATTTTCATTTTTACCTAATTAATATTCATTTTGGCCTATTTAATATTCATTTTACCTATTTAATATTCATTTTTACCTAATTAATATTCATTTTTACCTAATTAATGTTCCTTTTCACCTATTTAATACTCATCTTTACCTAATTAATACTCATTTTTACCTAATTAATATTCATTTTTACCTATGTAATATTCCTTTTTTACCTTGTGTAATATTCATTTTTGAAGTAGAAATAGTAATTTCTAGCAAAGTAAATAATCAAATAACTCATTTTGAAGAAAAGTTTTGGGAAAGACAGACAGTGTAGATTCGGTAAATTAGAACCAGCATAGTGCACATACGAACCGGAGCTCAAATAAAATTTAAATATGTTATCATGGTAATAATTTTTTAAATAAAATTTGCTCTATTTCATACATTCGATATTAAGTATTTTATGAACCATTTGATTTTAATCCACTAGCATAAGCAAAAATCTGAAACTTGCGGATATCAAATGCAAAGGAATTTGGAATGCGACAAATGGAAAATTTCTTGAGAAGTTAAATTCTCAAACCTCACTTTGGCGAAATTCCCAAAGCTCACTTTGGCGAAATTCCTAAAGCCTACTCTCCATAAAGCTTATTTTGGTAATGCATGAAGCTTATGTATTTTAAACAAAATGAAGAATAGTTTTTGACTAACCATTCTCCGTATAATTCATGGTCTAATAGTTAAATATATTTAAGATGAATGCTTTGTTTTTTCCATATTTTAATTTCTCTTCTCATTCTTTTAAACATTTTGTATATGACGTTCTGTAAACATTTTTCATATGACTTTCTGTAAACATTTTGTATATGACGTTCTGTAAACATTTTTCATGACTTTCTGTAATAATTTTGTATACCGTGTTTTGTAAACATTTTGTATACTATATTCCGTAAATATTTTGCATATGAATTGATTCAAACTAAACACATAGTGCTGTCAAAAATGTGAAGAAAAATGTCTTAAAACAATGTTAAAAATAGTATCTCAAAATAATGTCGAAACTTATATTTCAAGATAACGTACAAAACACAGGCAAGATGTTAAATTTTTTAAACTATTTTTTCCTTCTCATATACTCACGCATTTTTAATAATAGAACAGGTTGTACCAAGGTAAATTCCCAAAGCTCTGCAAATTATTTAGTAAAGAGTCTTTCTTAAAAAGTAAACTTCTTTTAAGGGGTTTTAATTAAGGAATCTTGCTTATAGGATGTATACTACTTTTAAGAAATCTTTCTTGAATTTTAACGCTCTTTTAGTGGGTATAATTTCCCTTAGAGGAACTTACTTCCCGTTTAAGGAATGTATATTCCCTTTAAGGAAAAATCTTCTTCAACGACCGTACTACTTTAAAGAAATTTTTTCTCATGAGTAAACTTCCATTTAACATTCTTGTTTAAGAAGTAAACTTTCATTTAGCATTCTTGCTTAAGAAGCAAACTTTCATTTAGCATTCTTGCTTAAGAAGCAAACTTCCTGTAAGCTATTTTGAAATGTAAAACTTGGAAACAATCTAAATTTTTAGTGCTTTTTTTTGTTTGTAGTTGTACATTATAAAAAAAATTATGACTGCAAAATATGCATATATTTAAATACAATTTAAAGATTTCTCCTGGATTATTCTTAAAATTACAATTTCAGAATTCCTATTTCATAGACTGTTGAAAAAGAATGGATAGGGTCGTAGCTGTAAGCTCTTTACGGGGTGAAGAGGATGCTAAATGTTACAGAGAGATTTAAAATTCCTTGGTGATTTGATATATTTTATTAGTAGTTTTAGAAAAATATAACACAATAAATATCTTCAGTATGAATATAAAATGTTTTAATAAAATTAATTCTTTGTACTATACGCTTCTACAAAGTTTTAAAGATACTTAACAATACATATGGAAATATATACTGTGAAATCTAATGAAGTTACCACGTGAATAAAATGAGTACTTTTATAAAAGAGAACTGGTAGAGACTTAAGCCTGTGCCCAAGTCTGTAGTGGATAATAACCATCCGCTTATGGTGATCATTGCAGCTCAGTCCCAAAGGTGGCCACTTTAGACAGGTTCTACTGTAATAAACGATTGATAACTACTGTAATTAAGGATTTCATCAACCAGATATATTCATGTTCAGTTATATTAAATTAGATTTAGAATTTTCCCCCATCTTATATTACATATTCATACAGTACTTGTTATCGTTTAGAGTTGCAGGCCTCGTTTTCGAGAAGAAATTTCAAATATTGTGGTATTATGGTTTCTGGCTTTCAGACTCGAAACTCCTTACCTGTTTCTGTTAACTAAATAACTTGCATATATTTAAAATTAATTTACGTGAGTATATTACTAGGCGTAGTGCCTATATTGTAATTATTGTTTTCCTGATTTATGACTGCTCCTGTGTACTTGACTCTTTGGTTGATTAAATAATTTTCATCTCCCACTTAATATATTAATTTTCGGGTTATATATTTTCCTCAGTTCTCCAATTGTACTCTTTGTTGTTGCTTTAAGGTGGATGTGAGTTCTGCCGGTCTATTATTTAGTCTTTATTCCCATTCTCCATTGTCGTGACATGTTAGTTTTGTTTATTTATTTATTTCTGGATTTATATTTTATCTTATTACGCTTATTTGTTTCTGGATGTAATCAACTGTTTTCCATGTATTGGATGTATACCCTTATTATTTTTTTCTGCAGCGTATTTGTTCTACTGTGTGTTGCTTGCATCATACCACAATAAAATTGAATTGAAATTGGATTGAAAGTTCAAAATGTTTTATGTGACCAAGTCAATTTTAACAATGATATCAATCTAGTTCATTTAACATTAAAGCTCTTAACATAAAGATTGCATTGAATACTTAGGTAGGGTTACACTAAAATGTATAATTTCCAGTCTTTCAATTGTATAATTTTCAGTCTTTCAATTGTATAATTTTCAGTCTTTCAATTGTATAATTTTCAGTCTTCTTACTATAGAATAGATGGAGACTTCAATCTTTTTTTAAAAAATATGACGTACACAAGATTTGCCTTGAAAATCTGTTACGAATTCATTTTTAATGTCAAAGAACAATTTTCACCGCCGTGTATAAAATATTTAAAAATTACAATCGAAAAGTTTAAAATAAATTTGTACAATTATTTATTTTAAGTAAAATAAACACAAAAACATTTTTCAGTGGGTTGAGCCCCCCCTGTCCAACCTGGCTACGACCCTGAAAATGGAAAATTTATTACGAAACCCCTGTATTCAATATCTTTATGGATTTTTTATAGAGCAAAACTCTTTTTCAGTTGCAGAAAAAAGAGGATTGTAAAGAAGCTAGAGATGGGAAATAATGTATGGTTCTGTAAGGCATCAATTCAAACTAAAATCATATATTTCGTGACTTATGAAAGAACTTCGAAGAAGAACTCTTAAAAAATGAGAACTCATAAGAAAAAATCCCATACGAAAAATCACATAAGAACTCATAAGAAAAATTCATAGAAAGAACTCATAAGAAAAACTCATAAACCGAACTCATAAAAACTCCTGAAAAAAACACTCATAAGAACTCATAAGAAAAACACCCATAAGACAGAATTTCTAAGAAGAATTCATAAGAAAAACACCCACAAGACAGAATTTCTAAGAAGAAATCATAAGGCAGAACTTCTAAAATAACTCATAAGAAAGAACTTAAAAAACTCTTAAGAAAGAACTTCTAAAAAGAACTCTTAAGAAAAATCTGAAAGAACCAATAAAAACTTACAAGGAGAACTCGTGAAAAGAAATCATAAAGAATAAACTCATAAGAAGAAATCGTAAGTAATAAACTTATAAGAACTCATAAAAAACTCATATGCAAGAACTCTTAAGGAAGAAAGAGATTTAACAGCCCACTGAATCGGATCTAAAATCAATCAAACTGAATCAGTGGAAACCACTAAGCGCAATCAGATTGAAATCAAAACAACGATTACTGCGTTTTATTCCAATGACTTACCGCTAAATCACTGAATCAGTAATTTCAAGAAATATGTTACACAGCGAGATTCATGCCTTACCAATTCCTCTGACGCAAACGCTTTCAGCTCTAAAACTTAAATCTTGCATGCTGTACTAATTATTTTATTGCTTTTCATATAAAATAATGAGTATTTTCCGTTAGACTACAGATTTTTTTACCAGAGCAATACGCAGATTGATAAAATATCAATAAATATGATTTTCTACTTTTTTTTGTAAAATTGATCAAATACGCCGGTATTTTATGGTGGAGCCGGAGTATTTACTTCTTTTCTTGGCAAACGTGCTCTGTGTAAAGACTTATATGAATTAATACTAATTTAAATCATTATAGACCATTAGAATATGCTAATAAGGTTACCGCGAAAAGTTGAGACAATTTGCCGAAATTCTCTCTCTTTCTCTACAGTATATTCAAACGGTGTTTACACATATTTATGACTTTGACAGCATAAATAAAATACATACAATAAAAAAATTATTTTTTAATGTATTCTATCTGATAGCCCTGTTTTTGAATTATCATATTACATCTAGATTTCTACGATAATAGGACTTTTCGTAAAGTCACAAACGGGATTTTCTCCAATTCCTCCTCCACATCTTTCCACAGTCCATCCAAGGTAGTGGGTCGGCGTTTTGAAAGAGATTGTTTTAAAAGTCCAAATGCACAATAAGCCATCGGTGCTACATCTGGAGACTGGGTAGGAATATGGCTAATTGGTGTTGACTTAATTCCAGTTTCTTATCTCATTCTTACTAGAAATGTGGTTGTACTTTTGGAGGTGTAGCTGCTCGCTTTGTCCTGATGGAGTTCCACAATTTGAAAGTAAATAGGATACAGTTTTGGAATATTTTCTTTAAAAATAGGAGTCAGAACATTATTTTGATAATATATAGAGTTGAGTTTTGGATTTTTTCAACTTTTCTTATTTTTAGTTTTCCGTTATAAGAGATGCCAGCGCTAACCATAAATCCTTTGCTGAAAATTTCTTTGCTCTCTTTGAACCAAATTTTTAATTTTCCTGAACAACTTTTTCTATAATAAATCGATCTTTTTTTATTACAGTCAATGAAGTAAATCCATGATTCGTCAACTGTAACAATATTTTTCCGTCTACTCTTATTTCTTATCAAATGCTTTCATATAACAATATGCATCTAATCTTCCGTTCGGCAACATGTTAAGGTAGCAGACGATGCATTGTACTTTTTTTGTTTTTAATTAACTACAAATCTTTATTAGTTATTTTATTTATAGTTCATGATGATGTATGCAAAGCTTTTTGGAATAGTTCTTTGAGGTTTCGTGTTTTCTTTTAAAGTCATAGTCTGCACTTTGGAAATGTTGGAAGAAGTACGAAACTTTTTGGGATATTCCTTTTGTTTTTCCCCTCTTGACATTAAAGCCTGGCAATTTTTCCCTTTACATTAATAATATCGCTTATTTTATATTTTGAAACATGAAAACCATGCTTCTTGCATCGCTTTTTAATTATTGAATATGAATATTTCTTTTTGAGAAGGGCAGATATATAGCCTTCAAGCAATAGCTTCCTTTCGCATGTCATTTCATAGCGCGAACCAAGTTTTTATTCGCAAACCCTTTTTTTCTCACTTTTAAGGTAATAGCGTGTTGCCAGATTTTTTTTCCGAGTCGCCGTTAGCTTTTTTTTTTTTAAATTTAAAATCAAAGTCGTTATAAATATATGTTGATATATGTTGATATACTATACACAGAGGGTGTAAACACTCTCTGTGTATATATCAACATATATCAACAGAACTATAGTATATCAACAGAACTTAGTATATCAACAGAACTTTCTAAGGACGTGGAAATTGCCTACTTCATATTCAAGAACGATATAACAGTATGATTACTTGTAATATCAATCAAAAGAATTAAATCGACTAATTTACCAACTTTCCCTTGCATGGTTTAATAGCATTGAAGCAACCTCATTTATTTGAATGCACTCATGTAACTTGCTAAAAACAAATTAAGTCGCTACTGTGCGGTTAAAAATCAATCGTCAAAATTGGTGTACAGTAAAAAAAACACTTAAATTTATTTATAATTGAAAAGTTTTTAAAATTTATCTCGAACGTTGTTAAAACTTAAACGATGTTTAATCTCCTTTTGCCTCTTGTTACACTGACCTTTAAACTTAAAATTTGACTAATATTTAAACAAATAATAATAATATGAGAAACTTTGAACTCATTATCAACCATGAGCATTATAAACCATGCATTTGAGTGAATAGTTAATATTAGCAATAATACGTTGGAAATATAATTTCCAAAAAAATTAACTAAAAAATGTCTCCACACAGCATTATATATTGTTTGTCGTTCAGTTCACCATTAGATTCCAGAAATCAAAACAAACGCCATTATTCATATATTACATTAAACTTATTTCATCTCAAAGCTTAATTATATATAATTATTAATTATTAACTTTATATATAATTATTAACTTTCCTCCCAATGTATCTTATCTCTAAAAATAATATTAATTAAGCTTAACATTAACTTACACCCTTTTTTATATGTGAAAAAATAATTAGTAATTATTAGATGAAGAGTGCAGGTTAATTACAAGACAATTCAATCACCTCACACAAAAATAGATCATTATAGTGATTTCAGAGCATCAGATATAAAGAATTACTATTGGAAAAATCCACTGGGGTTATAGCTCCCTTTTATTTTTTATAGGATACCATTACCCTTCGCAAGGTTAACATAGTTGTTAAATTGGTAAACACGTAAGGCCACTATGGAATTTTTTTTTAATTTTTTCAAAATGATTATTCAATAAGCTCTCTTGTTAAAAGTCCTCAATTTGGCTGGGCATGTTATTAAAACTGTGCAACAATTATGTAGAATCATTTTCATTTGGATGATGAATAATGTACAACAGATAATTTTCATTTGGATGATGAATAATGTACAACAGATAGATAATTTTCATTTGGATGATGAATAATGTACAACAGATAGATAATTTTCATTTGGATGATGAATAATGTACAACAGATAGATAATTTTCATTTGGATGATGAATAATATACAACAGATAGATAATTTTCATTTGGATGATGAATAATGTACAACAGATAGATAATTTTCATTTGGATGATGAATAATGTACAACAGATAGATAATTTTCATTTGGATGATGAATAATATACAACAGATAGATAATTTTCATTTGGATGATGAATAATGTACAACAGATAGATAATTTTCATTTGGATGATGAATAATGTACAACAGATAGATAATTTTCATTTGGATGATGAATAATGTACAACAGATAGATAATTTTCATTTGGATGATGAATAATGTACAACAGATAATTTTCATTTGGTCTTTAGAAGACCATTCATAACTGGGAAAATATGCTGGAGCAATGATTGATGAACAAAATAGCTTAATAAACGTGGAAACGGATCGATCAAAATAGGCCTGTATGTGAAGGGCATTTGGAAAGACTTTTTATCCAGCAATGGAATGTGATGATCAAATATATTGCTATATATCTAATTATTTACATATAATGCGGCAAGTGACTATTTGCAAACTATTTCAGCATTCGCTAGGGTTAAATTAACAAGATATTTATTATTAAAAAAAAAGCATCCTCCTCTCCATCGTTTTCTACCAAACACTGACATAAAAATATATCTCATAACTAATTTACTTATATCAAATATATCATACTCGTTTATATCAAATATATCATGCTCGTTTATATCAAATATATCATACTCGTTTATATCAAATATTATCATCATTTCATAGATTTGTATCGAATATCATCGTCATTTCATAAATTTGTATGAAATATCATCATCGTTTCATAGATTTATATCCATTATCATCATAATTATCTCATAGATTTTTATCAACTATCATCATCATTTCATAGACTTATATCAAACATCATCATCATTTCATAGGTTTGTGTCAAATACCGAAATCATTGATATTGACTATTATGATACAAATTTACGTAAGTAATATGATTAAAGTTAATAAACATTTGCAATTCATAAATAGGAAATATATATTGAAATGGTTTCGATAAATCTAGTTATAATAAATGGAGCCCATAGATCCATTACGAATGTTTTGTAATATGGAGGATGCAATAAAGAATTAAAAAAGAAATAGGAAAGAAAATAAGAGGATGTAATAAAGGATGTAATGGATTTTGTAATATGGCGGATGTAATAAAGAATTAAAAAAGAAAATAAGAGGATGTAATAAAGGATGTAATGAATTTTGTAATATGGAAGAAGGTAATAAAGGAGCAAACTTAGTAAAAAGCATAGTTATAAGCTTCTACTACATGCCTTTCGCTCGTTTTTATTTATAACCAATAACGCACATAAGAGTCCCACCAAATGGGAACCCCAAAAGTAAAGAGGAAC
>QLNU02015270.1:38648769-38661913 GCA_006491805.2 Dysdera silvatica
TGTTTCTTTTTCGATCTCTCCTAGTTATTCCAAGCATGCACCTCTCCATGCTCCTTTGCGTTGTCTGTAACTTTCGTATTGCTCCAACTGTTAGACTCCATGTCTCTGATCCATAAGAGAGGACTGGCAATACACACTGGTTGAAGACCTTTCTTTTTAGACACAAAGGCAATTTCCCCTTCAGGATAAAACTGTTTCTTCCAAATGCACTCCAGCCAAGTTTAATACGTCTGTTGAGTTCTTTCATAATGTTGCCATCCATTGAAATCAGCTGGCCAAGGTAAATATATGAATCAGCAATTTCTAGCTCAATGTTGTCAACTTGTATTTTTGTTTCCTCTACAAAATTATTGAACATGATCTTAGTTTTTTGTAGGTTCATCTTGAGTCCAACTTCTTTACTTCTAGTTGAGAGCTCCTGTACCATGTCTTGGAGTTCTAATGGGTTCGTTGAAAAAATAACAATGTCATCAGCAAACCGCAAATGATTTAAATATTCACCATTTATTTTTATTCCCTTGTTATTCCAATTTATCAGCTGAAAAATCATCTGTAAAGCTGAAGTAAAAAGTTTTGGAGAAATGGTATCTCCCTGCCTCACCCCTTTGCCAAGTTTGATAGTTTTGGTATCTTTATGTAACCGAAATTTTGCACTTGCATTTTTATACACACGTTTCACCATGTCAATGTACACATCCTCAATGTCTGTTGATCTTAAAGAGTTGATGACTGCTGATGTTTTAATAGAGTCAAAGGCCTTCTCATAGTCAATAAATGCAACACACAATGGAAGTTCATATTCATGTGTTCTTTCAATTAATTCTCTTAATACTTGAATATGGTCCACTGTACTGAATCCACTTCGAAATCCAGCTTGTTCTCTTGGTTGAGCTGCATCTAATTTTTTCTGCAGGCGATGTGTTAGCACTTTTGTGAAGATTTTATAAATAGCAGGTAACAAGCTAATTGGTCGGTAATTTTTCAAATCCTCTTTATCACCTTTTTTATGCAAAAGAATTACTGTTGCAGAATCCCATTGGTTTGGTATGTTACCGCTGTTAAGACATTTGGTAAAGAATTTTGCAAGTATGTCTTCTACATATTCTCCAGCTTCTTTTAGGATATCTAATGTAATACCATCATCGCCAGGGGCTCTTCCTTTCTTCATACTTTTTATTGCAAATGAAACTTCTTCTTTTAAGATTTTAGGAGCTGTTCCTTCGACTATTTCAGTGTCTTCGTTTAATCCACTGTTACTTTCATATAGTTTTTTGTAGAATTCTTCAACTCTTCTAAGTATTTCTTCCCTATTTCTTGTTACGGTGCCATCCTCTCCTTTTAATGCAATGATGTGTTTCTTCCCAACAGATAAACTTCCTTTAACAACCCTAAGGCTCTTGTTATTTTCAATGGCCTTCCTTACTAACTCACAGTTGAATTTTCTTATGTCTTCTTTCATGCTTTTGCGCAGAGTTTTACAAAGTTCTATGTACTCAATCCTGGAACTGGTATTTTGATTGTCCACCTTCATATCTCTTCGCCTTTTCATGAGCTGTTTCGTCTTCTCAGATAATTTGCTATTGTGCTTTTTACAGGTTACACCACCAATTTCCCCAGCAGTTTCAACTATTGTCTTAACAATGTTTTCATTTGCTTCTGAGATGTCAAATCATATTCATCTGATGAAGGTTATGACCCCAACTGAGTATAAATATGTCTTGTGTGTGCTACAATTTTATACATAAAATTGTTGCCTTGGGCTTCCCTCTATTTTATAAATTTTCTGCATACGTTGGTGGTATCAAACAAATCAAAACTTCAATTTTATGAGTTTTTTAACACTATTTATATTAAAAATACAAGAGGCAAACAAGTGTTCGAATAAGTTAATAATTAGACAACAGATCTCATTACACTGAATGGATACCAAATTACCGACGAAATCCGGAAAAGATACCTTGGAAAGTATAAAATAAGAAAACAAGTTAGAATTGCACGTGCAATGGTTACATGAGGAAAAACCTTAGGAAAAGCTTTCATCAATAATCGATTAACGATGACGATTAAAACTAAAAGTCGTATCTATAAAATAATCTCTCATTTTCTGATATTTTTCTCCAACTTTTAATCTATAAAACTAGAGCGGTCTACAACCGTACATAGTTGGAAACACTGATTGCTGTCCGATCGCCGAGGTTAAGCAACACTTTGCGCGGTCGGTTTTCCAGAGGATGACCACTCTCTAGTTTCGAGAGTGGTCACCTTCTGGAAAACTGACCAGAGGGTGATCACTCTCGAAACTAGCTGTGGGACGGTGTTGTGTCTATCGCTTAATTTGGCGCCCCTGTTCCGATGAACGATTGACAATTTCGCCATTACCCGAGAGATTGACTGTTGGGCGCCAAAATGTCCAAGGGTGGGCGTTAAAAAAAGAATAATAATTATAAAACTGGGGCATTTCGTTTCCCTTCTTTCTCATCCCTCTATATTATTTTAAATGACCGAAGCATTGCCAATTTACAAAAATAAATAATATTTAATTTTCACTACTAGTTCAAAAATATTACTTTATTTCGCCTTTGCTTTCTTCATGAATTAATGCTTTTTATTTCATTTTTTAAATAAAATAAACTGATTTTCTCCACCCATTAACTTTCTTTTAATGCAAAATATGATAAACAAGATGGCGCAACTGTTTGCAAATTAACCGACTTTTTAATGGACAAAAAAATTGGTTTATATGATAAAACCAATTTAAACAACATTAATGTCGTCTGCTTTATTGTGTTTGTTACCATATTTAAAGGAAAAACATTTTTTTTAAGATTTTTTCTTTAAAAAAAAACAAAAAACGCCCGAAAGTATCTCAGACACGTGTATATTTTTATCCACTCAGTTAGCAGCCTGGAGACTAAAATATTTACTTAACCAGATTCAGGATATAGAGACAAGAAGAATCACTAATGTAGGAAATGGGGATTCATAGTGATCAAATCCCCATTGGATTTCCGAACATATTATTTTCTCGTGCTTCATCACATAATCTTCTTTAAAACCGCTTGAGCCGCCCATAATATTTTTTAGCTGCGCTACTGAGTAAAACAATTAGAGAGATATGATTTTTATAAAGAAATTTATATGTTAATAAGGCAGCTTTCAAGGCATTAGTTAAAATAACTTCGATTTGTTTGTTGGTATTTTACAACCCTGGGCCAGCAAATGTCATGATTTACTGGGATCAACGATTTTCCGCGGAATCCAAACCTCTTTGGGTCTAGGGAACCAGTTCAAGAAAGATATGGAACATTTAATCGGTAAACTTTTTTTTTTTTTTCATCCTTGGTTAGTCGAACCCGAATTAAAGGCACACTATGTAAATGCATTACCGAAGGACCACAATAAATTTGATTTGAAAATAGCGAACGTCTGCAATGCAATCACTTCCTTCCAAATTCAGCGTGATTCCGAATCCACTTTAAACTCAACTTCATCGAGTCAACTGATTAATCATAATTAGTAACATTAAACTGGTTCGCTCAGAGCAGTTTGATTAGAAAAAATATATTCCCGTGAAAAAAGGGACCTCGTCCATCAAAGAAGAAGAGGAAGAAGTTGAAAGTAGGAATTAAACTGAATAAATCATTTTCAGTTGACTCACAAGTGTAGAGAAAGAAAACCTTACAGACCACACCCTAGGCTTGAATCTCACTAACGGACTGTGAAAAGGCTGCGAGAATTGGAGAATTACTCAGGTTTTTTCCACAAAACTACGAATTTTGGTTCAAATTAAAACCGTATTCTCGAACCTCAAAGATCATCTGAACTTCCTAGCTGAAGTACTTCCGAAGGTACAAGGAACAGCATAAGGAAACCACCCAAAAATATTCAGCAAATACTTTAGATTTATTTGAAAAAAAAACCGTTCGCTTATAAATCTTCATTTAAAAAAAAGGAAGAAAATTTAAGGACCTCTGTAAAATTTTTTTTATCTTGAAGGACCGGAGAGAAACAACTTCAATTTTAAAAAAAGACGCAGACGATTTATTCGGGAAACATTTTCCTCGAAAATAGCGAAAGAATTATTTGTTATTTGCCTGTATTGAAGATTATGTTTTGGCAACATATTACAGACGACAAGCTTTTCTTTTATCACCGACGCTGACAGACGATTTTTCTGGGTCCATTCTTGTGTATTACCCTTAATCTTTTGTGAAAACATCTAATTGTCCAAACGATTAATGAATCCAAACCACGCGATTTATTTCTTTTAGCACAAAACGTGTAGAGCCAGAAAAACTTGACCTATTTCTGTTGAAGCATTTCTGCTTGCAAAAAATAAATAAGCAAATAAATAGAACGAAAATTAAAATTAAATTTAAAAAAAAATCACGTCAAACAAAGGTCGATGCATTTTTACATTCGTTGCTTTTCGTAATTCTGAGCATTTTTCAATCATCAAAAGCAACAAGAGGTAGTTGTTGAGCTTATAGCATGCGTTTCAGACCTTTATCAAGGCCGCAGCCAGGATTTAAGCACATGGATTCAAAATTTTTTTAAAAAAATAATGTTGAATAAAGATGTGTCACTTTCATGGTGAAGAAGAAATATAGTTACATCATACAAAAATAAATAAGAAAATACTTATTTTGCCTTCAGACATCATTGTATATTTTTTTTTCTTGTAATTCTGCCATTGAAATTGAATCTTTTACAGTGCCCCCTCCCTTTAAGAAGGTCATCAACGATGTCAACAACATGGGGTTTTCCATAGAGACATAAGGAACATTTTCTCCGAAAATATTTATTCGATGCATACAAAATTTTTTTTGTATAGTTAGTAAACATATTTACACTTTTTATGTGTGGCGTTTTACGATACACACGATATTTTTAAAATTAAAAATATTTATATCAAATGAAATTTTTTTTTCTATAAAACAAGACTTTTATTTTACGTTCGGGTCCATAATTAAAAAATCGAATAAAATAAATAAAAAACACTATGCACAACGTATGTAAAATTCTTGTATGCACTTACCCAAGAAATTATTAGCCAAAAAGAAAAGATTAAGTTTCTGAAAAAATTTTCCTTTTGCGACAGGAAATATCATTTTGAGAAAATCGCATTTTTGTAAAAAGTTTGTAGTGCATTTAAATTCACTTATTACATTAGTAAATTTGTTTAAAAATAGTTCTAATTAATCTAGAGCCAAAAATTATATGTGATTTGAAAGGTAAGAATCTATTTTTTTTAAATAAAGAAAAATCCTTTTTTTAAAGCATTTTCGTGAATGAACCATTTAAAGGAAATGGTTTCTATATATTTTTTTTTCTTTGAAGTATTCCGAAATTAGTGGTACGCAAAACGAGATCTTGTAGTCAGAATTTTGATAATCATTAAAGATTTGTTTTCTTTTCTTACATTTTTACAAGTTGATAAGTAAACAAATTTGTATGAATAAATAAATTTGCATAAATAAATAAATTTGTATAAATAAACAAATTTGTATAAATAGATAAATTTGTATAAATAGATAGAGCTGGCGCAAATAACTAAATTTGTATAAATAACTAAATTTGTATAAGTAACTAGAATTTGTATAGAATTTATAATTTGGCTATGCATTTTACGGTCTTATTACAGGGTGGTTTCGAGAGGAGGTCTTTCCCTAACATCGACCCCTGAATACAAAGCATGCTCGCAACAAAATATTTGAAACCGTAACAATGCGGTAGACCTCGTGACGAACTATCTGACGTTATTACAAAGTATTTAACACGTCATGGTAAACTATCGAAACTTATAACAACAGTGCGGTAGTATACTGTGGCCAAAATTTTCGAAAATACTTTACAAACCGATGAACAAGGCACCATAGCTAAATCGAAGGTCAAAAAAGGTCAAAATCGGATGTTTTATGTCTTAAAGGCCAAAGGGGAATATTAAAGTATCAGGAAAAAATTTAGCCTAAGAAATGCTCAAGTGATCAAAATTTTCCGAACTTTTAAGAAATGAATGCTTTATATACACTTCCGGCCAAAAAAAAAAGTCAAAATTTTGTCTGCCATGCTCCAATTTTGCATTTGGCCATATCATCATCATCATCATCATCATCATATTCAACCATTATCTATCCACTGCTGGATGAAGGTCTCTCCAAATGCTTTCCACACAAGTCTATCCTGAGCAATTCGCTTCCACGTCACCCCAACCTGTTTTCTTATTTCATCCACCCATCTAGTTTGAGGACGTTTTCTAGGTCTTCGGTGGTCTCTTGGAATCCAGTTCAGAATTTCTGTTGTCCATATATATACACGCACAATGAAAAATTCCAAAAGCACATACGAAGGTGAGAAAATGATACAAGACTTCATATCCATGAACTTGAGACCATTCCATCACATATTTGATGTCCCACTAACAGAGGTACTGTCTACGCTCACCTTCACTGCCATCAAAATTTATATGGACATAAAGGCGGTGGTGGGTGGGGGAGGGTGGATATTTATATGTTACAACTTAAGTAATTAAAGTACGGGAAATTTTTGTTCGTCATAGCCGATGATTTGGTAGTATTATATGATAAATTGCTCGTAAAGAAAAGAATGATTTCACGGTGCCTGCTGGGAACCGAACCTACGACCTCTTTGTAGCCGGCCAAGGGCTATTCCAACTGAGCTACAGACGACCTATCATTCTCCCCTCTGCCAGCGCATATAAAGCTTCACTATAGACGGGTTTTTTTAAACGGGGCAGTGTTAGGACTACTTTTTAAACGAAACCAAATTGACGACAAAGAAAGGAACGTCCGAAAAGTGAGACTAGCGTGATATTAAAGAACGGGAAAATTTTCTCATCATTGCGGAGGATCATCATAGCATATGAGATGATAAATTTCTTTGCGAACTATTTGTTATCTAACTTGAATAACGTATTGGATCAGTAGCGGCTCCATGGAGGGGGGGGGAAATAGGGAATCCTCCAAATCCATAATAATAATACGGTGAAAATCGGTTATAACGAGCGCAGATTATAACGACCAACCGCATATAACGACGGAATTTTTACAAAAAGTCTGGTTTCCTATTTTTTTTTTTTTAATTATTCTTTAAATTAGAAGTCCAAGAAAAACTTTTTCGGTACAAGCGGTTAACTTGCATTAAACTTAATTATTATACCAAACAAAATCCATATTTTCCTCGCTGTATCCAGAAACTCGCTAACTACGGACGTATTATGAGTGGGCTCTACTGCACTTTACATCCCCTTCCCCAAAATCCCACTCTGGATCCACCTCTGATTGGATAATTCATGAAACTCCACGATGTGATCAATTCTGTGCATTTGTTTTTCTTCCTCTTTCTCGGAAAATATATTGCTTTGTATATATTTTACACTTGTGATCAGTGGCGGATAAACGTTTTGAGGCTCCTAGCTATTGGTATTGTGAGACCCCCATTAAAATAGTTCAAAACGATCGTCTACAAGAGAATGCATCTCTGGAGACCCTCTAGCTGGTAAAGACCCATGGGTTGCAGCCCCTAAAGCCCATGTGTTAATCCGGTACTGCTTCTAGTTCCCTGTTGCGATTAACTGTATTCAAGTTGTAATGTATAAACATTTCCGCTTTTGTGTGTTCTTATAAACCTTGATGAGGGAGAAGTTGAGTGTAGCTCGGTTGTTAGAATATCCCACCTGTAATCGAGTGTTATCGTCAGGGACACCGAGAAGGGGAAGCAAGGGCTGCAGTCCGGGGGGGGTCCGATGAAATCTAGGGTCCGCGTTAGCAAGGATTTATGCTTTTGGGGGGCCCGGCCGTGCCCACAAAATATTTTTTATACGATATTCTTACTTATAAATGAAAAAATAATAATATGCCCCTCACCTAGAAGTTCTCCGGCTACGGTCTTACGTGCCGGTACATATATGCATTGATCTTGTAAAACAAATAATAAGTAAGTACAAAAAAAATGCGTTCTTATTTCATAATTTTTATTCATTGGGAGATTCAACCCCCCCCCTAAAAAGAAAAAATATCTATACCACTATCCAGAGGAGGAGTCGCGTTGTCTCTCTGTGCCCTTGGGTGTCGTATACTTTCCTTTTCTCTCTCTCTCTAAGTTTGTATGTGATTTTTTAATTTGTATAATATACAAAAAAGTATTTGTACAAGTCATTCATACATTATGGAAACTAAGTTAAATTGTTATTTCTGTGTCATTAATCCAAATTTGTTTTTCCTGGAATGTCCTATTTGAAGGCCATGGTTCTTAAATACTGCCCTGCAACGGTATTTCCATGATAACAAGCTGTTTTGAAGTACAGTCATATCAAGTTTCTCTTACTCCTCGTGCTATTTTCCATAAAGCCTGAAATGTTGCTGGCTGCCTTCTCCCAAGTGCATATTTTTAAAACACCAAATGCACAAAAATCCATCGTCCCTACATCTGGTGACTTGGCAGGGATATGGCTAAAAGGAATGGGTGTTATTTCGGTGTCATTTTACAATTTCACTATGAAATTCTTGGCTGATTTCGAAGTGTGGCTAGAACCTTATTCTTCATGAAAGACAAGGTTTTGGGTGTTATTTCCATAGAGACTAGGAATATCTTTCTATAAAATCGGCTCCAAACTATCTCTTTGATAATATTGGGAATTGATTTTAATCTTAGATCCCACTTTACGTAATTTTAGTTTACCATTATAACTAAATCCAGTAACCACCATAAATCCTTTAGGGAAACTTTCTTTGCATTCGCGAAACCGCATTTGCTGGTTGATTCTATCACGACGGTGGTAACAAATCGCTCTGTTTTTAACCATAATCACTTAGATAAAGCCAGGCCACATCCAGGGTTAAAACTTTCTTCCATTTTTCGCCCGACAAGAAGTTCTCGCACAATTTTTTGGTGGTTTCTCTCTTTTGAATATGATGAGTCAGAAGCTTGTGAACCTCCGGTTTGTGTACAGCTTTAAGGTTCAAATCATGGATAATAATTTTATTTACAGTTGCAGGAGGTATTCCTAACCTCATGGCGATGGCTTTTTGCATTGGATGATTTTTAATGGTAACCATAGCTTTCACTTTTCGAATATGATTGTTAATTCGTATTTTCTTGGAGCAGTTTTCTGGCCTAATAATGTAGCCATGCATTCTTTGCCACGTTGATGAAGAATATTATAAACCCTCTTTATGGAAATGGTATATCTCTTGCTCTTCCACCTTTTCACAATTTCATAATAAAAGTATTTCTCTTCGGAAAGAGCGGTCAAGTAACCTTCCCACCAAGAATTTATTTCCGGAAGCATTTCTGCTGTTCAACTAAAACACCGAGCTAAATACCACAGCTTATATAGCCAGAAAACGTATGATAGGGCCCCACCTACATGAGTATTAATTTTCATATTACAATGGATATTTAAATTCGTTTCCATAAGGTGCGAATGACCTTCTGTACACCTGCATTATGCTGCACAAAATTACAGTGGTAAGCAAATGTCATATTTATGTTATATCGGAGCAATAATAAATGCAAAATATATATATATACAAAAAATATATTTATAAAAATAAAAACGAAAACCTATTTTTTCATGTCCAAAGTTATTTGCACATCTAACATCATTGTGTTTCAAATCCGTTAAACATTACATTATAGACATTTACAACAAATCAAAGCACCACACTTTTCAAAAGACCCGTTATAAGATTTTTGAACGGAATTTAGTTAGTTTCTGTCGTGGTTCCGAAAAGATGCGAGTGTACCGTTTCTATGCGGGGAAGGACTATATTTCTTCATGACGTTGGTGCTAGTTCTGACAACATAGGTAAGAATATAAATTTGAGCTTCTCTAGTATTCGTTACGTCAGAAAAAGGTGAGATATTGTAGGGAATGAATAAATATCCGGCGTCCGGAGAAGCTAAATGCAAGGCAGGGGAGGAACATTATCAAGGAAGTATCGAAAAAACTCCCATAGGTGTTCGAGAATGTCTACTGATGTTTCTCCAAAATTGGGGACTATAGTAAGTTCTCAAGCTATTCGCAATGGTAATCAGGATGCACATATGGGTCATAACACTCAAGAAGAAACCTTAAATCTGTGAAAGAAATGGGCAGAAACGATTGTAGTTTCACAAAGCTTATGTCAATAAATATGCAGAGTTTTGAAAAAAATGGTGATATTTTCTGATAAAAGCGAAGCATTCTTTGTTCGGATAAAAAGAAATATGTACGGAAAAATCAAAAATTTCCCCTGAAACTGGCAAACATTTATATAAATACAACAATTGTCAATTTACTCTCATACGATCAATGGCGAATCCATGATGTTATTGCTGTGAGGGCGGTTTCGGGAGCCCTCACATGGAAAATTTTTAGTTTTGGACTGTTAAATAGTTTAGGTAAATGCTATTATACTATTAATCTTCCTTTATAATCACCAAAATATTTAATTTACGGCAATGAATTATAGCTGGTCTTTTCTTTAATTAAACTAAATTATTTAGGGTAGATTATAGTTAAGTATGACAGAAGGATAATTTAGTAAAGGAGACATATACAATAACCAAAACGATAATTTGCAATGTAATTAATAGAATAAGTTTAAATTTAAACTACGTTCTGCTGAAGCAATACTTACTGAAAACGTAGTTTGAAGGGCAAGAAGCTTGTAGATTCGTGGAAAAACGTCTGGATAGCATTTTTCCAAGACTTGGAGACTTTGGGCCACTGGCAGATCCAGACAATACCACCTAAATTACCACCTAGATCTAGGTGGTATTGATCCAGCGTGGGACGAAGGGGACGATCGCCCCTCCCCGTCAGAGTTAAATAAGAAAAAAAATTAAAGACGATGAAGAATATTTTATGTGTTGTTTGTTAAGACTGTAATAAACAAAAGTCTTACACTAAAGTCTCCAAATCTTGGAGAAATGCGATCCAGACGTTTTTTTCACGAATCTTCAAGCTACTCGTCTTTCAAACTACGTTTACAGTAAGTGTTGCTTCAGCAAAACGTAGTTTTTTATCCTTGAAGCGCCGTCAAACTTGGCTTCGAACGCGGATGACAGAAGAGACTTTTAATACACACCCATAGAGACATTCATATTGATGTAAATAAAGTAATTGACAAATTTTCAAAGGAAGAAAAGATGGCTCGACTTTGCACTATAAACTTCAAGTTTTTTAAAAAGTTGCTTGTTATAAAAAAAGTAAAATAATTACAATGTTTTTATAGTTTAAATTTAAACTTGTTCTATTAATTACATTGTAAATTATCGTTTTTGGTTATTGTATATGTCTCCTTTACTAGGTTATCCTTCTGTCATACTTGACTATAATCTGCCCTAAACCATATAGTTTAATTAAAGAAAAGACCATCTTTAATTCATTGACGTAAATTAAATATGTTAACGAGTATAAAGCAATGTTTTCAAACCCTTTTGGATAGCGAGCCACTTAAAGAATTTCCACGGATCTCGCGGGCCAGCAGTTTCTTAAAAAAAAAAATTGAAAAAAACTAACTTGCACTGAACAGCCTCCCTTTAGAGTTTTTTCCAGTTATTTGTTTGTGCACGTGCAATATAGAAAAGGGTTACCTATGCTGTCCCCAAGAGTTTTCTTTATTTCTGAAAAAATCTAATATTTTTGTTTGGGAAACTTTTTTTATTTCAAACAGTTGTAGGCGGGCAGAATTAATATTATTCGCGGGCCGAATATTGGAAAACCTTGGTATAAAGGAAGGCTAGTAATATAACATTTACCTAAACTATTTAACTGTCCAAAACTAAAAAATTTCCCGGTAAGAGCCCCCGTAATAACATCCTGGATCCGCCCTTGCTTTGGGCGCCAGTGTAAGACTTCTGTTAATTATAGTCGTAACAAACAGCACATAAAATATTCTTCATCTTCTTATTTTTTCCTATTTAACCCTGACGGGGGATACGATTGCCCCTCCTCTCTTCGTTTAATCTGCCCTTGCATACGATAAATACGAAATAATATGTAATTTTTACCTATTCTATTGATGTAATGTTAAATGAAAAAGTTTATAATAAATGTGTTTCCCCTGGACACATGAAATAGTAGAAGAATTATTTGAAACAGTGTCGTAATGAAAGAAATGGAATTTTATTATTAATACATGTAAGTATTCAATGAAATTGGAAATAAATGAGCCTTTAAAACATTATCAGCAGGTAAAATTCGAAAGAAGAGAAATTAAACGCCAAAATGACGTATCTTTCTTTTTTAATCGCCAAAACTCGCCAATTTGTGAAAATATTTCAAAATTTCGCGATGAGAAAAAAATGACTTTTTTATATAAAAAAGTTACAGACAATTTTTTTACTTAGTGTCAGTAAAAATTTTCAACGTTAAAAAAAATTTCACAGACATCCATTTACAAACGCCTGATGTTGTCTTACAAAGAAGTTGGGTTCCTCCATAACAGTTTTAAACTTAACGTTGTTTAAAGAAATTTTTAAAAATTGAAATTTGTAAAAAACACTTTTTTTTTTCAATAGGCCATTATAACCAAGTTAAATAGATGGTGAGAAAGAGGTTAGTCAAAATCAATGCTTCCAAAATTAAACTTTTTTAGTCGAGAGAGCCCTCGTGAGCATGGCAAACTGAGCTTGGACTTTTTACCACACCTGCGGCCCTTCGATAAAAAAAAGTGGGCACCAATAATTTTTCACTCACTTTGACATATCACATTTATCACACCTTGACAATCCGAAGCAGGGTTCCTCGACCGAGGTTTCGCGAAACCCTGGAATTTCGTTGATCTATAAATGTAATTATTTTTATAAAAGGTCTCTTAAACACAATAGTTTATAGAAAACCATATTTGATTATAATAAAGGAAGGCTGTGCACAAGAGGGAGGGTAACCTTCCACCACCACTGTCGTATGCAGGGATGATTGTTGGGGGGGCGTAACACCCATCATGATGCAATTTTGCATATATACATATGAATATATGGAATTGTAGCTTTGTAACCCCTCTTACGAATTTTCTGCTTACTGTAATGTCTACCGGCTTGAAAAATTATTGTGGGTTCCAAAAATTTTAAATCGAATAACCCACGCCCTTTTTCAAAGGATGTAAGTGTAATTTAAATTTCATTATCAGATTAT
>QLNU02015270.1:38662013-38672518 GCA_006491805.2 Dysdera silvatica
AGAGAATTTTATAAGAGCCATTTTACGTAGGTGGAGAAGTTGCTCTCCTTACCATCTTCGCCTGAAGAGGACTGCTATAATTTTTTTTTTTCTCTCAACGTTCTTTATATTAAGCTGAAGAAACTGCTTAATGTGTGTGTACCACGTTTTGTATGTTAGTGAGTAGGAACGTGCAGTCGGAGACGCATATTTTGAAAATCTACATGCTTCTTGCAACCAGGAATGATTCAACCAATCGGTAACAATTTCGGGGGCGGGGTTAATTCTGACGTTAGATTTTTGTCGCCTTAATAGTAAATAAACGTGAAGGACGCTGTTTCTTAACGCAAACTTTGCCATATTTTGAATTTTAATTTAAAAGATTTAGGAGGTTTAAAAAAAGATAGCTTTTTTCAGGTGAACAAGAAAACATCGTGGATTTCTTGAAACTCTGCAACGCCTAAGAAATCAATATTTTTGGCAAAATCTGCAAAGGTGGGGAAACTCTGACGTCAGAATTAACCCCTCCCCCGAGATCGTTGCCGATTGGTTGAATCATCCTTGGTTGCAAGCATGGGCGCCGATAGCATAAAAATATTGGGGGGGGGGGCAGTATACCAGTGGAAGGAAGCGTGTTGTTAACTAGGCAGTAGCCAGTGGGTGGCCCTACACCCTCCCCACCTTCCAAAATGTTTTAGCTACCAATACTACCTATTCATTAGCGAGGCTGTGAAAATTTTGCCACTTCAAAAAAAAAAATTCTGGTTAAAACTTCGTTAACAACTCTTTATAGAGATAAGATACCTACAAAGCCGTGTTTCATTTGAATGTGCATCTGTTTGACGACGATCACTTTCCATAAAATCAATATTCTAGTTATATTTCCAGTCTCATTTGCACATGCAATGCACCTTACTAAACCTCGTATTTTTTACGCTGGCGGTGATACTGTAGACAGTTCTTTTAATTTATATTAATAATAAATTTACTGGGCCCCAAAAAGGTCCTTTACCATGTTTGGCGCAATTATAGCCCAGATGCTCTTGCGCCATAAAAATCCAAACAAACAAACAAACAAACCAAAAAGTCCTTGAGCTTGTGAAATTAAAATAGAGAAACTATAGTTGTAGTTGTAACGTTATCGAAAACGAAAAAAAAAATTGGAAATTTGGGGAAAAAATTGAAAATTTGAAAGTCGAAATAATAACACGTTAATGAAAACGCTGCCATGCAAACAAGAGAGAGATATATAACACAATTCAATAAAAGTTATAATTACATCGAATAAATGAAAAAGATAATTTTTTTTATTTCGCACTAAATACACTACGCCGAAAAATATAACCGCACCCCTTAGATTAAAAAACAGTGAAAGAAAGTGTTTTAAATTTTGAACGACGTAACCTGTTATAAAATGTTTGTTTGAAATTGGGGATATGGAACCCTAATACAACATTGGGGGGACTGGTTCTCCCGTTCCTCCCGTTCAGCGGCGCCCGTAACAAGCACGCATTTAGCGATTTTCTGGATATAGCGAAGAAAATGCGGATTTTGCTTGATAGAATGATTAAATGCAATACAATTCAATCTTTATTCACTTAAAAAAAGTTTTGCGGGTCGGATGTAGTGAGTATTTCCTTTGGTTCCGAGCTTCTCGTTATATAACAGTCTTTTTATATAGGGTTTCGCATGGCCGCCGACGGAATAAAAATATTGGGGGGACAGTATACCAGTGAAAGGCAGCTTGTTGTTAATGAGGGCCGTAGCCAGCGGTGGTCCGAAGAGCCCGTCCCCCCTTCCGAAATGTTTTTGCTACCAATACTTATTCATTAGCGAGGCTGTAAAAAATTCTTGCCTCCACAAAAAAATTTCTGGTTAAGGCCTTATTGTTAACAACTCTTTACAGGGATAACAGACATCCACCCACAAAGCAGTGTTTAATTTAAATGTGCTTCTGCTTGATGACGTTCATTTTACCATAAAATTAATATTCTAGTTACATTTCCAGTTTCATTTTCACATGCAATGCTCCTTACTAAATTTTGTATTTATTACGCTGATGGTGTACACCAGGGGGTCTTCAACCTGCGGCCCGGGGCCACTTCAGGCCTGCAGATTCATGAAAAAATACAAATTATTTCACACAAAAATAAAAATACTGCCCTTTGCGTCTTCTGAGTCTTAAATCTATGTATTTTATTTCGTCAGCCTTTCGTAACAAGGCGCAGTATAGCCCAGATGCTCTTGCGCCATAAAAAAGCCAAACAAACAAACAAACTTTCGTAGTAAATATCTTAAAACACTAGAGAACTAAAGTAATGCGTGGTTTTTCTCAATCCTGCTTTCCTTTAGTTCTCTGGCGCATATGGACATTAGGAGTAGCTTGAAATTGGGGGAAACGTGGAACCCTAATACTAACATCGAGGGGGGGACGGGTCCCCCTTTCCCCCCAGCTAACGGCGCCAGTGGTGAAGTATGTGATTATAATGAAATGCGTATGTAAAATGCCGATATTTAAATATGTGATATGTGATACCTGTACATGATAGTCTTGTTTTCTTTGCCAGTCTGTTAGTTTTTTTTTCTTTCTTGTTGTATTGGAAACCCTATTTTAACGTCAACTGCGATTTAACATGTGACATAAGCAAATAATTGTTTGTTTGTTTGTTTTTTGGTTTTACGGCTCAAAGACTACAGTGGTCATGCTGCGCCGGGACCTACTGTTTTCCGAGGAATCCGAACCTCTTAAGGCCTAGGGAACCAAACCCCGGACTACAGTCATAAGCAAATAAACATAAAGAACAGAAGAAAATATTTTAAATTTTGAAAGACGTTACCTATTATAAAATTTTTGTTTGAAATTGGGGCAGGGACATGGAATTCTAATACCAACATCGGTGGGGACGGATCCCCCTGTCCCCCCTACTAACGGCGCCTGTGGTTAATGGGAGCAATTACTGTAGTTTTTTTGGTCAGATTCCATTCTGCTATGCTGTATGCAGTATTTTAGCGCAATTGTGGTTTTATATTGCATTTTAAGGCCTGCTAACTATAGGCGTACACAGAAATTTATAGGGGTTACAGGCTCAATGGGGAGGGAGCGTTACAGAGCTACAATTTCATATATTTATATGGATATATATACAAAACTTCATTGTAATGGGGGTTGCAACCTAATCAACACTCTCTGCGTACGCCAATGGATTAAGCGGCCAGAAATAAGGGGTATCCTGAATAAGGAGTACACATACCGATAAGGGCTATTCTGAATAAGGAGTATACATACAGATAAGGGCTATTCTGAATAAGGAGAATATATACAGATAAGGGGATATATACAGATAAGGACTATTCTGAATAAGAAGAATACATACAGATAAGGGCTATTCTGAATAAGGAATATACATAGAGTTGAAGGATGTTCTGAATAAGGAGTATACATAGAAGTGAAGGGTATTCTGAATAAGGAGAATACATAGAGATGAAGAGTATTCTTAATAAAGAGTATACACAGAGACGAGGGGTATTAAGCACAAAAAAATTGTTCGGTACCTTTTTATAATGCATGTTTGTTCAATAATAATTAATTTTTTTTAAACAGAATTGTTTTTAAGAGTGGCTTTTAAGTATCATGGGCGTTGTTGATGAAAAACTAATTACGAATCAACGAGAGACACGTCCTGTACTATAAATTACACCCATATTTATCTATTTATCCTGGTAACATTTAATCCTTGGTAACCTGTCCATGTTTCTTTTACTATACTGTAAATTACCTTTGAAGACAAGACCGTAGCCAGGATTTAATTTCGGGGGATTCAAAAATTTTTACAGCATGTATCGATACAATCACAGCATGCAACGCTGTAGCTAAGTGTCCCTTAAAAACTAGTTTCAGGGGGGGAGACCGAGCCCAAAGATCCCCCTCTTTGGATACAGGCATGCTTGAAGATAATGATCACTGCACACACACCACATTAGGAAGAAGAGCATTTCTCGTGGTCCTTCGGTCTATGGTTCATGTGAATTCCGTGAGTATTTGTGGCTACAAAATTTCCACACACTGTGTGTGTGATGACTGCAATATACTATAAATTGCCGATACAATTTACATAGAGGGATTTTCTGACCCTCCAAAGTAAAAAAAGGTAGAGAAAAGATGTTTTATGACACAAGAAGAGAGTATTTGATTGGCATGCTTCTATATTTTCGATGACGACGTAGGAGCAGGTAACGTCAATTGAAATGAGACCATGTCATGGTCTGATTGGGCATTAGAAAGCTACTGTTGCTGATAATTACAGGTGGCTATAAGAGTGGCTCATGTTCACAGAAGAGGGTTGGACGAAGTTCGAAATAAAGAAAGATGTGAATGGAGCCCGCTTTGAAGCAGAAAGGAAAAAGTGAGAGTTGCAGTAGAGGATAGTAGATTAGAGAATGGATATAGTTGAGGAAGAAGATTCCTGAAAAGGAAAGAGCCCGAAGCCGTGCCCATGTAGAAGTGTGAGTGGTGTAAAGTTAGTTTTTGAAGACATTGAAGTAAAATACAAGTGAACGTGAAGAGGTGCTAGAAAGATTCCATTGCGGCCGTCAATATCAGAAAGACTTTTGTTTTTATAAGGTCTGTTATATGACTGGATTGGTGACAACTTGCAAGACTTTAAAAGCAAGAGCGCCCATTGGTCGAAATATCAGAGAGAGAGAGAGAGAGAGACCAATGAAATTTATACACTCGTGTGCGTTTTAATATGCAAGTATTTCCATTTCGAAGCGGGGCACAACACTTCCACGACTGGGTACCAATGCTCAATAGACAATCTTGCCTCGGACATAGTTGTCTTCTCCTTTTTGGTAGAAATAATATACATTAAGTCCTGAGTTCATCGTGAAATCAATGTATACAGAATTCATTTTTTAAAAATTCAATTTCACCATATGACGATTATAAAACGAAATAGTCGTAAAAGATCGTCTGTTACAAATACTATTTTGTTGAAACGTGTGTTTTTTTCATCTAACAGACGATTACCCACACCTATTTTTTAGGTAAATAAATGTGATGGAATGTTTTTGCATGCAAATAAATATTATTAAAGTGTTGTTATTTCTTCAAGAATTAAAGTCTTTCCCTAAAAAATTATATAAGGTGATTTTAAAATACCCAATGATTTCTTCGACAAAAAACTAAAGTTTTTTATTCTTCATAAAACTAACTTTGTAAAGATTTTTTACCCAAACTATAAAAAAAAATTCAAAACAAATATGGTCTTCATATGCATCAACTGCGTATGCTCCCTCTATATCTAATTTAAAGGAAAAGTTACACAAATGCATTCCCCGCAGTGGCGCAGTGTGATAACGCGTTCTCCTAGTGCGCCGCTAATGCGGGTTCGACTCCCAGCAGTGCAAAAAGAACGCTTACTCAGAGATCTCATAAAGATCGCATTGCTCACTATAGTCCGGGGCCTGGTTCCCTAGTCCTTAAGAGGTTCGGATTCCTCGGAAAACAGTAGGTCCCGGCGCAGCATGACCACTGTAGTCTTTGAGCCGTAAAAACAAACAAACAATACACAAATGCATAATGGTAAAAATGCAGTTATACGAACTCAGAAGCTGGGGTGAGGCATGTCGGGTATGATTTTATTCTAGACATGCGCGAATATTGCTATGAAAGTGTGTTGGGTTTTATATATATACTTTTAACATTTCGGCTGCGCAGCCATTTTCTATTTCTTTTTGCTGTTGCCAGATTTGCTTTTACAATTTTCGGATTTCGCGGGTCACGTTTCCGCATTGGGAAAATCTCATCTGCTTTCTGAATTGAAGTTGACTTTTTGCACGGTGAGACACGTAAAATGCCGATAGGTTTTACTTATTTTCTGTTTGGCATCACGCAATGAGGTAAACTTAGTCGAACTTGTAATTTTACCAGAATTTTGGCCGCTTTTCACACACTTGAAGTTGGGCTGAAATTTAGTGTCATTTTGACAAGTTATCTTCTGCAACTTCTATCGGCAATCGTCTGCGAAATGTCGGAGTTCACCATCCATGAGTTTTATCCATTATTAAATATTCCATCTCGATTCTTCGCATGGAAGGACAGCCTTTTTGATAAAAACTCATAAAAAATTGAACGCGTGGGATTTTCCTATGAAACTAACGGTTTATGGTTTTGATAGATCTGGCGAAGACATTTTGTTTCGATTTGGCAAATCATATTGCGTTTATATTTGCCGTTTAAACACATTTCGTCTCTGTCTAGGCCTCTGCAGATGAGCTCAACCTCAAAACAGCTAATATACAAATTAAATAAAAGATAAATTAAAATGCGGAACAATTATTTGAATTTTTTAATTAAATTCTTAAAATAATTATCAATCCTAAGAACAAATTTCTGATAACTAAAGGTCAAGACAAGCTACTTGGCCATTACGCCATTCAAGGTTTAGAAATAGGGTTTTGCCCAAACCCCAACGGATAGAAATGGATGATCAGCTAATAGGAAACTCACTGCGCCTGAATGAACTTTCTCAGCATCTTTATTTATGTAGCATTTAGATAAATAACAAGGGACGAAACACGTAATAGGCTAAATCCAAAATAAACAGGTGTAAATGGGCTAAATCCAAAATAAACAGGTGTAAATGGGCTAAATCCAAAATAAACAGGTGTAAATGGGCTAAATCCAAAATAAACACGTGTAAAAAAAATGCAGCATTTTATCAGAGGATAAAAAATGAAAGCTTTCATGAATCTAGTTTATTTGATTTTTTTTATTGAACTACGTCGTATGCAGTTATTATAATGCGTTTTAAAATAATCTTATATACAAATATAAAAATCTTCCGTTTTTTGTCGCTTTTATAGTCGCTGGTCAATACTTATACAATTGCATTAATGATTAATTTGCACAAGAATTTGTGTAGAAAAGGAAGTTACTTAGACAGAAAAAAAGGAGAATTAAAAAAAAAAGAACTTATATAAAAAAATATTATATTGTTTGTTTGCGTTTTATGGTGTATACATAAATGTGGGAAAACAAATGATAATTTTCTTTAGTAATTATTATTTCCGGGTTGGAGGGTTGGGGGGGGGGGGTTATGGAACCCCAAGCCTGAAGTAATTGTTTGATAAAATAGGAGATCGATTCACTGTGGGATACACATAATATATAATACACTAAACACATAACTTTCATTATTGTAGAAATTTAACATGTGCTTAAACATTTTTGATGGCATTTTCACCCTTCTAGAAAAGCATTCACATAGAATGTTTATAAAGCTATATTATATTGTTACAACTGTGACAGTCGTGTTTCTTATGTATTAATTATTAAATTATTAATTGCTTAAAGGAAGAAAAACAAAACGATATTCCATATTTGTAATATGTAAATGTAAAAAATTAGTAGTATTGCAAATTTGTTAACTAAAACGTTCCTGTAAAAATTCGTAAGGGAACAGTACGGTTTTCTATAAACAAATTATGATAATAAGATATTTGTAGTAAAACAGTTGTTTATTGCAAAGGAAAGTGGTTTATAGGTAAAGTGCTCATGTAAATAAGTGTTTACAGTAAAAAAAGTTTATAGTAAGAAAAAGTTGTTTACATTTGACAAATATTGTTTATAGTAAATAAATGTTTAATGCAAACGAAACTGATTTATAGCAAGTGTTGTTTGTGGTAAACAAAGTATT
This sequence comes from Dysdera silvatica, assembly GCA_006491805.2. Lineage (NCBI taxonomy): Eukaryota > Metazoa > Arthropoda > Arachnida > Araneae > Dysderidae > Dysdera > Dysdera silvatica. The sequence continues at coordinate 38,669,693 of QLNU02015270.1, forward strand.
GTCCACAGTAAACAAATTGTTTATATTGAGCAAAGTTTTATTTACATTAAATGTTGTTTGCAGTAAACAAATATGTCGCAATGGTTCAGCGTGCGATGGGACTTGCTTTACGACAAAACTTCGGCTTCCACACATGGACCAGTTACTCCTTTATATAACTTCAACCAATTTATAATCTCAGCATTTATGTCTGTCAGCAGCCAATGGTATAATTATATATATTATTTAATTTAAATACAGTGCAAATTTCAAAAACCTTGCTATAAAGAGGCCCATGTGTTAGCAGCAAATACCTCTAGCTGTTTAACGTTCTTGGAAAGTACTTGATAACTGAAACAAGGTAAATTGTGAAATACTAATTTGGACTGTGAATATGCAATTATAATTTAGAAATATGTTATAGAAATAACATTTGAAATAATGAATTTATAGAAATAATATTTATAGAAATAATAATCAATTCTCGAAATAATAATGAATTTATAAGCCATGTTTATAGAAATAATAATTTATAGAAATAATAGTAATCTATAACTATAGCAGACTTACAGAAACATCCTTACTGGGCACCGCCTATATATTAAGAAGATACTTGGACAGTTCTCACGTCCCTGGGCATCAACGTAGAGTTCTCAAAATTATTGGGGGAGCCCAAGCACATTTTATGTACGTTTATACATTACAGTATATGTAAAATCGCAATTTATTTCAGATTATTGGGGGTATCGGACCCCACCGGCCCATATAACTCTACGCCTACGTCCCTGGGTGAGACTTGAACTGAACCAAGAACTCCAGATCAAAAGGATAGTGTTCATCTACTTGATGCTGTGGAATACAATAATAATCTATAAAGAAAATCTATAAAGAAAATAATAATATTAATATTTTATTCAATATCAAACATACATAATATCGAGCATATATATAATTAATGAGTTTATATAAATAATAAAACATCTGATAATATACACGAAGACAGATTCTTTATGATGGTTAGATTGAAACGTTGTCTCATAAAAAAAAGATGCAGTATCAATTTGAAACAAAATGGCTCAGCAGCACTACTGAATATCTGTCATAATGGCCCTGGTTGAAACCTCATGACTAATGCAGTAGCAATTACGACGAGCTGCTGTTGTTTTAATGTATTTACATTATTTATGCGACGTGGTGATAAATGTCATGACCTATGCCGTTCTTCATTCGCTTATGAATTATGTCCCAGAGAAAGATTGGAGATGGGGAGGTAAAATAACTATTGCCATCAGTAATATTTCATGGCGATTGGTTGTTAGGAACAGCTTGTGCAAAGCCTGTTTCATGAACAGGATTTAGAGGACTCTGAGCACTAGAGATGGAGTGACTCGTTCTTTTTGGGGAATGCATCCCATCATTCTCGTTCTTTGGACTCTTCTCGCTCTTTGAATGTGATTTTGTCTTTGATTTTCGGTTCATTCGCTCCAGGAGAAATGGATCATTTTGTATCAGTCATTCGATCATTTATTGAATGAGACTAGGAAGTACCATTCCTTCCAGTTAGGTACCGGTAACTTTTTTTTAGGATGAAGATGTACTTTTGATCCAATGGATGAAATCTGAAGGACTGAATTCCAACTGGAGTTGAAAGAAGTGAAAATGAATGTTTAAATGTATGCCATGGAAGGTGTTTTAGTCAGAAAAATACGTAGATGTATATGGGAGTATTCAAGTATTACGTAAGCAATATTTTGGCCATTTCAACCCCCACCCTTATTAAGCAAAAATTAACATTGGCTAACACAGAAAAATAAGCATAGTGGCAACACCCCTGCCAAAGGTGCTTACGTAAAACTTTAATACTCTCTATTCTGTGAAATACATGTAATATTTCTTAATTCTAAAAACCCAATATCCACCCAATTATGTACTAATTAATGATACATTTTCTATGTGAATTTTTAAGGTTAGAATTTAAAGACCCCATGATGTATATAAAGATATGCAGGTTACCAACCCATGCTTTGAGGGAATGAGCCAGTACTGTCATTTATTTTAAAGAATGCATTCTTTTCGGCCATTACCAGTCCCTACACGTATTGCATACGTGAGCGGCCCCAACGGTGTTCAAAATCGTTCAATAACTGAATCACTAAATAACTCTGTTTTTTTATGATAAATGGGCAAAATCGTTCATTTATTCATCCAGTGAATGATTTAGCACACTGTAGTACTTCTAATTTAAACCGATACTTACAAGAGGAACACACAGTGAGTGCCCCGCCGATTTTGATGAAATGTTTTGATGAAAGTAGAGCCAAAATAAGGAAAAATTGAAGTAATTCCACCTCATTGTACCCCATACTGTCAACCTCATGATGTGTACTTCTTCCGTCAAGTAAAAAATTTCATTAAAAATTTACAAAATTGTGTTGAAAGCTTACAAAAAAATAGTCATTTAAACACGTGAGCAGATAGATGCTTTGAAGATCCATTCACAATAGACAATAGATTTATTCGCATTTATCATTTGATAAATTGATATTTTTTTGCATAAGAACAATTATGCACGAATTTTATTTAGATTTCTCCATATGAATCCCTACCGCTATTGATTTTGTAGTAAATAGTATTCTTTTAATTTCTTAGTAAATTTATGCATCGTTTTGCTGTTTTTTATATCTTCTGGAATTTCATTCCACTTTTTTTATTCCTATGTAGTTAATATTTTCCTAACCTTTTAGTTTTACTTCTTTTTGGTATGTATTTATTGATATTTCGATAACTATAGTTAATTTTTTTGTTGAGTTCTATTATATTTTCATATTTTTGTTTTTTTACTCTTTC